>CM053626.1:153209514-153227523 GCA_028646595.1 Phalanger gymnotis | reverse complement strand
AGGATAGAAATGGGGAGAAAATTTGTAATTCAAACTCCTGTGAAAATCAATGCTGAAAACTAAATATATTAATATAATAAAAAATAAATCATAATGGTCACTGTACATATGTTTCATAACACTTCTTTGATAATGAAGGCAAGTAACTTTCAATTGAAGAACAAGTCCAGGCATTGGTTTGGCTAAGAATAATGCAGCCTTTCCATTTTTCCAATCTGTTACGACCATATTTTTGGTACACTTAGCCCTCAAAAGGCCAGAAAAGTTAAAAAAAAGTTATTCCCCTCATATTGTTCCTCAGGAATATTATTCATTTTGTGTGACTGGGGTCATCTTACTTAATCTCTCATTGCCCCAAACAGCTCTCCAAAACTTTGTATCACAGTGTCACTGTATTTCCTTTGTATCAAAGTGTCGCTGTATTTCCTGGTAATTCTAGTACTAATATCTGATATTCCCATGCTAGAAGTTTCCCACGTCAGTGAAATCAGAGATCTAGGAAAAAACAGCAAAGAGTAGACAAAAAATAACTTTTTATAGTATTTTTATGATCACCCAAATTAATCGCATGTGATAATTTTATGTGGGATTAAATAAGTTCCATAAATGAATTTGCATCATGTAGTTTAAGAAAGAGACAGAGCCAGCTTCAAAACCAGGAAGATCTGAGTTCAGCTTCTACCTCTAACGTAAGGTAGCTGTGAGACCTTTAGTATTCATTTAATTTTCCAGCATCCCAAATAACTCTATGAAACAATAAGTTGCAGAGAAGGTGTTGACCTTCATTGGTAGAGAGAGTTTCCTCACTTGAAGTTCCTTATAAAAAGGAACCTTTACTATTTACTAAATAGGACCTTTATTATTCTAATAAAAATCCACATTTTCTTTTGCCTGAGTTTGTTCACGCTGAATACATGATGGAAAATATGTTTTCTTTTATGATAAAATTTTTTACCTTACTGTTTTGGAAATGTTAATATTTTAATAACAATTATTGGTTTGTTACACAATGGATTTGTTTTTGTTTTTATTTTAATACTAAGACATTAATAGGCACATTCATTAATCAAATATTTGGAACCTCAATTTATTTTAATAGCATATCAGAAATTTTTTTGCATTCAATAGTATTTAGAATATATTAATTCAGATACCTTTAAGTTTTGTCTTCATATCCATGGTGGACCTTTTAAATATGTATCCATGTACTAAGAATACACAGATGCTACACCTCCAGTCTGTATAACAAATTTATGAAGAGATCAGTAGTCATCTTGGGTGGGAGGGAGGGATGTTTCAGTAGTGGTTTATATATCTTTTAGGGGACATTTAGATTATTTTGCTAGTATTAGACAGCTTCAGACATCCTTCTCATCCAATTCACAGCTTGAACTTCCTCACATACCAATATATTTGTTGATTACCCAAAAAGCAAACTGCTGAAGGATTGCTTGAAGAAGGAGAGATTATTGACTTAGTTACATTCTAGCTTGTCACTGATGTGATCTGTATTAAATATTTTGGTGACTAGATCTCACATACCTCGTTCTATTCATTTTCTTTGATTTTCTGTTTATACTATTAGTTCTCATTTTCTTTATAGTCTACATATTCACCTCTCAACTGAAATAACTGTAAACTTTGTGAAAAATGCCAAAGGAAAAGAAAATGAGTCTGCAGGAAGTTCTTAGAATTGTATGATTATATTTTCTTTTCTGATTTTTTTATTTGGCTCTTCCATGAGTGTATATTTACATCATTGCTTTATTAATATGAAATAAAGAATAAATGAAGAGAAAAAGGAAAAAATAGTAATGTAATGCTCTTTTAAAAGGAAGAATTTAACTAAGCCACTCTAAAGTCCCCTGCTGGGTTCAGGCAAGCTGAAATTAATTCAAGACAGCAGATAAAAATTTTAACCAGCCTGAGAAGAGATGACGGATGTGACAGCTCTCAGTTAAAATGTCTTTTAGTCGCAAATGCATGTGTATTAGTCAAGTGATGTGACATAACTGTCTCGGGTGAGAGAAAATGAACCAGTGACCATTTGCATTGAGAACAAAAGAAAATTCTTTAGAATAAAATATGGAGAAGGGAAAAAAGATATCTTGGGATTCCACATATGTTGTTTCATGTTAGAAATGGTCTTTTTACGGCTCTTTTTAACCTTAAAAGGCTTTTTTTAAGTGACAAGAAGCTATCTGAAACCTAGATGTTTTCTTTTTGTCCACCCACTCAAAAAAAAAAGACTAATGAAATGAAACCAACATGCCCATATTTTTTCCTTTGGCACAAAATAACAAAAGAGTACCTGTATGTCATTGTTACAAATTTTAAACACGAAGCTGACTACATAAATGCCTTCTCAGAATGAGATGCCTTAGTCTTATAATGATGGAAGTACTTCAATTTTCTTTTCCTAAAAGCTGAACCAGTATTGTTTATTAGGGGAAAAAAAGACCAAGAAAAGGCTTTGTGCATTTTTATTGGGTATTACATGAAAAGATTTTTTAAACTATGCATGTAACTTGCCTCGTAAAACTTTTCATTAGCTTTAATAGCAGCAGTTTCGAAGGCATAGTATCTCCTAGTTAAAGCTGCCAGTTCAATCGAGTTTTCTATAGTATTCTGTTTACTTTCCCTATTATAATCAAATCATATTATCATAATTTTGTTATAGACATAGTCAGCTTCCCAAGTTTTTGAATAAGACTCAAGAATTCATTTCAGAGCTTCATATTGTAGGTGTTTTTTCATGAGTAGAAATTTAAAAAAGGAGTTATAGTGTCATTTTCAGCCAAGACTAAAGTCTTTTGATATTGGAGGAACAACTGTGCATTTACAATTTAAATTTCCTTCCATTATACATGTGTACATATACGATACTATTTTTTTCAAATATATCACAGGCAGTAGTGGTGACTGTTCCTCAGATTCTTCACCATATCACCACATGTTGTAATTTAATACTCATCTATAAATAGGTCTACAGGACACTGAAATTTCTTTTCAATTAAAAAAATGATACATCAACATAGGTTTCTAAGTTTGAAAATAATATATGATAATTTGAATACAATGAATCCCTGCTAGGTTGCTACCTGTGTGACTCTGTGCCTTAATCTTTCTAAATCTGTTTCCTCACCTATAAATTGAGGGGATTAGACTAGGTGATTTCTAAGGTTGTAATAACAACTGACATTTATATAACTTGTTGAGATTTGTGAAATGCTTTACATAAATCATCTCATATAAGTGTCACAGCAGCCTTATATGCTGGGTACTCTGGGTAATATGATCCCTATTTTATAGATTCATATCCAGGAACTCAGAGCTTAAGTGACTTGACGATGTTCATATACATAGTATCAAAAGCGGGATCCCTTTCAGCTCTACATCTAATGATCTTTGTGCAGGGATACAATTTACTTGTAAGGTTGTAAATTAAAAATAGCATAAACTTGATTAAACTATATTGATAAAACAGTTTAATTTTAAACTGTGAAAAAAGTAACAGAAATAAGAGATATAAAAATAATGAATAATAATCCACTAGCAAATTATGCTATTGAATTAAGATCATGATCTTAAGACATTTTCACTGATGCTTGATGTAACTTAAACTGCATCCATTCTTTGAGAATTTTTAGTCTTACCGCTATGTGGTTAATAGTATAAAAATAAAAATATAAGACTAGAAAGTTTGGACTCATTGAGATGAAAATGAATTTAAATACATTTTAATATAGGATTATGACATTTAATTTTTCAGTATTCTTTGATTGCAGTGATATAGTTTGTCAAGAAAAAAAAACTTATCCACAATTTTTATATGCAACTGTTTTTATGTGTTAGATGACGTGTAACATTTACATTTACATCTAATTTGACTTTCATTAAATTAGTTTGTTCCATTAAAAATTAATCAAATGGACCCCTAGTTTTTCAAAGATTGAAGGAAGATATCTTCCCATATCTTTTTTGAGGCCAAGCTTGTTCTTTTATAGTTTTACAACATTCATTTAGATTGTTTTAAAAATTATATATATTATCAGGTTCTTTTTTCAATAAGTTCTTTGGTTTTGCTGATTTTTTTTTCTCTTCTTCCTCTTTTATTTTTTGAAAGTTATTTGGGAATAGGAAGGGAAGGCATATAGGGGGAATGTGAGTAATATAAAAGCAAAAGCTTTTGATAAAATCTGTGAAAATAAAGAGCTTAGAATTCAGTCAAATTAGGTGGTTGGTTCAGTTGATTATTTGAAGGAAAGCGTTGGTTCAATCAAAACTTTAAATTGTATAGATCTATGAAGACGTGACCAATATTAGCAATGTCTTCATTCACCTTGAATTTTTTCTTAGCTTTTTAATATAGAAGTAAAACATCTTAATAAAGAACTTTCAATCTTTTAAATAATAAACCGTTCAAAACTCCTTCATTGAACTGCAGAAGACAAGAGAATAGTAAGAAGTTATAAAGAGAATCATAGAATTTCAGATAGGGGATGGAGCCTCTTCCTTATGCTGAAAAGAACCTCTATCTATATGACATTTGTCAGCATGCAATGATCATAAAGTCACAGATCATTAGAGCTGAAAGGGACTTTAGAGTTTAGCCCAAGCTCCTTATTTTACAAATGAGAAAACCGAGCCCCAGAAAGGTGAAATCTCTTGTCCAAAAGTGATGTAGCCTTTACAAACTTTATCCTTCTTTTGCCACTCAAGATATTCACATTTTAGTTTGTGATTAAAACTTAAGTAAATCTGTTGCACTACTTGTTTTAAGATACCAAACTGTATCCAATAGTAACTTTCCAGATAAATTTAAAGTATTAATGAATAGATATTTACAGGTTAGTGAATGTGCCAAATATTTGTTCAGTTTCAAGCCCAGCATTGTGTTTGGTGCATGCTTAGTAAGTATATATTATATACACATCAACATTCTAAGATGATGGCATGTAGATTCCTAAAAGAAACCTAAACATAAAATCAAATTCTAAAACTAAATCTAGTCTATTAGAAAAGGAAGTCAGGAGATGTGAATGACATGGCCAGAGCAATATAACGATCAGTCAGCAAGCATTTATGAAACACCTACTGTGTGACACATTATATGAGGTATTGGTGATACTAACACAAAAAAGAAACATTTGCTGGCCCCAATAACATAGTGAGTGATGGAATTAGAATCTAGGACTTCTGGGACAGCTAGGTGGTGCAGTGAGTAGAGCACCGGCCCTGGAATCAGGAAGACCTGAGTTCAAATCTGGCCTCAGACACTGTGTGACCTTGGGCAAGTCACTTAACCCCAGTTGCTTTGCCTTCCCTCCTCTAGACCCCACCAATCCCCCCCCCCAAAAAAAAAACAAACCGAAACAAAAAAAGAATCTAGGACTTCAGCTACAATCCTCTTCCCATTATAATAATATCCATGCTGTTTGCCTGTCTCTCCAGCCAAGGCCTTTGGTGTGAAGTGATATCTCAGTGTCATCATTTGACAAGTGAGGGGGTTTTAACTATCTTGGAGAAGTTATTTAACCTTTCTGAGCCTTAATTTCCACTTCTGTAAAGATCTGTATTAGATTAGATAATTTCCAAGGTCTTTTACAATTTTATGATTCTGTACTATTATGTCCTATCATGGCCTAGGTTATTTAATATTGTTTTATACTGGGTTGACCTGCTTTTCACTGTCATTTTGCCACCTTTGTCAGCTATGCCATATATAGTTTAAGCTGTTTCTCTGGATATATTTATAGTTGTTTATTCTACTTTCTGCTTCTGATTATTTCTTTGCTACGTTGTTTGGAAATATTCTGGTGCTTTCTGTACTCAAAAAATAACAAAATTGTGTTATTAATTTAATTGATTATTAATTAATTGTGTTCATTGAGCCTGTAGATGGTACTGATGGAAATGCTCAAGAACCTGCTTATATTTGTAGTCTCAACCATACAAAGTACTAGATGCAACCATAACCTTATGTAGTTTTAGCTTATTGTAAGGCATGATGATTCACTGATTCTTGGTCTTCCAGCCTTCAATACCATGCTAGGTTTGTTAGTTTTTCTCTGCTTTGTTGATTTGTATATCACTGAAGAGTGTGTTGTACGATTTGAATACCTGTCCCAGGCCTGGATAGCTCTGTGTGTGTGTATGTGTGTGTGTGTGTGTATAAGCTCTCTATTTCTACTCATTCATAGGGTTTAATTGCTGGAAGTTAACATATGACCCTCCTTTTTTATGGAACATATAGATACTCCAAAACAGTTACTCTGTAATTTAGGGAATCTGCACGTCCTCTTAAAATATACATGTTGTTAGCATTTAGTATTACTTAGTTGATACTCCCTAGAGTAGGAGTCTTCAAAGTGAGAGTTCTGGCTTCCTGGGAAACCATAAAATAACTTCAAGGGGGTGTGGGATCAGCTAACTAGGAGGTTACATGTCAACTTACCCACCGTAGCCAGTCATGAGGCTTGTTTCCTGTACAATCTCACTTACTACACCCCTCTCCTCAACCTCCAGCACTATATATTTCCCTTTGCTATTAAAGCTCTCAAACTCTTTCCCTCCCCCACCCCTTCTCCTTCCCATCCACTTCTGTCTGAAGAATCAGAACCTAGTTACCTTGGGGTTTACTGGCTAGATTTCTTTCCCAAAGACCAAGCCTTGAACCCAATTCACTCTGGATCTCAGGGTTTGGACAATAGGTTCCTGCCCAAGCGCCACTTAATGGTTATTTTTGGAGCCCTCTCAGGCTTAGAGTGAATGTAAATAGTAACCATTTCTCTTTTTGGCCAGCAACCTTGAGGGTCTTCCCCACCCAGTTTGATTTATCTTTTTAATTTAAGGGGCCATCCCTAGATTCACTTCTTATAAAGAGTCCTATTCACAGAATGGACATTACCTCACTCAAAGTGAGAACTTGAAAAGACTTTAACTTAAAAAGGCCAAGGTCTCACTGCATCCTGGGCCATCTCCAGGCATCCTGATCAGGCCACTGGACCCAGATGGCTTTGGAGGAGAAAGTGAGGCTGGTGGCTTTGCACAGCCCTCCCTCACTCAAGCCAAAGTCACTTGTAAGTCATGTCATCATCTGCCCTCTTCGAGAACGAAGGACAAACCACACAACACAACCCCAACTTTAATCACACCCTGAGCACTCAAAGTAGTAGCTGTGCAAATGTCACTGGGAAAATGACCAGGTATTTCCTCTCCCTTTCTCCCCTGCACATCTACCCTTTGTCTCCTGGATCACCTCTTGTCTTCTGAAGGGGCCCTTTAGTGAGCAAACTCTGTGCTTTAGGGCAGAAATCTATGAAAGCCCGCATGCCTCCATTTTTCATTTTGTGTAAAATGCAATATAAGTAACTGAAAAACCAGAGAAAATTCCAGATAGCAAACAGTGAAAAATAATGAAATAATGAGTGTAAGCTAAGTTTTACAAAACGATCAGTCATTAATGACCTTTGGTCTACATCAAGAATATTACTCCATATCTTTCCACTCTAACTCACCCCTCAACTGAATGTCCCTATTTTTTGTTTAGGGCACCGTCATCTTTCCAGTCACCTGAGTTCTCAGTCTTGGTGGTGTGATAGTCTCTCTCGCTCTGGATACATTTTTATTTATTTTATTCACTATTTTCTAATTAAATTTTTTGTTAATTTTTTATTTTTCCCCAGTTACATGTAACAACAATATTTAACATTCTGTTTTAAAATTTCGAGTTCCAAATTCTCTCCCTTCCTTCCTAGAAGGCAAACAATTGGATATAGGTCATGCATGGGTAGTCATGCAAAACATTTCCTTAACAGTCATATTGTGAAAGAAAATATAGACCAAAAAATCCTGACCTCAAGAAAAATAGAGAAAGCAAATAAAGTATGCTTCAGTCTGTATTCAGACACCATCAGTTCTTTCTCTGGGGAATGATAGCATTTTTCATTCTAAGTCCTTCAGAGTTGCCTTGAGTCATTGTGTTGCTGAGGGATAGCCAAGTCATTCACAGCTGGTCATTTTACAATATTGTTGTTACTTTGTATATAGTACATTTCACTTTGCATCCGCTCATGTCAGTTTTTCCAGATTTTTCTGAGAGCAGCCTGTTCATTATTTCTTATAGCATATTCTGTTATAAACACACACTACAACTTGTTTAGCCATTCCCCAATTGATGGGCATCCCCTTAATTTCCAGTTCTTTGCCACCAAAAAAGGGATGCTGTAAATACTTTTGAACATATAGATTCTTTTCCTTTCTTTAAAGCTCATTTGGGATACAGACGTAGTAATAGTGTTGCTAGGTCAAAGTTTTTTTTTTTTTTTGAAGGGGGAAGGTAGGGCAATTGGGGTTAAATGACTTGCCCAAGGTCACATAGCTAGTAAGTATGTCAAGTGTCTGAGTCCGTATTTGAACTCAGGTCCTCCTAACTCCAGGGCCGGTGCTCTACTCACTGCGCCCCCTAGCTGCCCTGGTTTGCATGCTTTTATAGGCCTTTAGGCATAGTTCGAAATTGTTCTACAGAATGGTCGAATCAGTTCATAACTCCACCAATGATACATTAATGTCTCATTTTCCCATATCCCTTCTGACATTTGTCATTTTCCTCTTCTGTCCCGTTAACGAATCTGAGAGGTATGAGGTAATACTTCACAATTGTTTTAATTTGCGTTCCCTGAACAATAGTGTGTTAGAGCAGTTTTTTATATGACTACAGATAGCTTTGATTACTTCATCTGAAACCTATTTTTTTCATCGTTTATCAACTGGGGAATGGCTCTTATTTTTATAAATTTGACTCAGTTCTCTCTGTGTTGGAGAACTGAGGCCTTTACTGAGAAACTTGCCTCAATTTTTTTTTCACAGTTACTACTAACTGTGTTTCCCTCCATCCTGTTTCCCCCTATTTGTTCTATTCTCTTTCTCCTTCCACCTATCCCTCCTCAAAAGTGTTTTACTTCTGAGAACTCCCTCCTTTAAGCTATCCTCCCTCCTCTTACCCTCTCTCCTTTCTCTTAACCCCTTTCCTTCCTACTTTCCTGTAGGGTAAGAAAGATTTCCATACCCAATTTAGTGTCCATGTTATTCCATCTTTGAGCCAATTCTGATGAGAGCAAAGTTCACTCACTCTCTCTCACCTCCTCTCTCTTCATTTCCACTGCAAAGGCTTTTTCTTGCCTCTTTTATGTGCGATAATTTACCTCATTCTACCTCTCCCATTCTCTTTCTCCCAGTACATTCCTCTCACCCTTTAATTTTATATTTAAGATATCATTCCTCCATATGCAGCTCACACCTCTGCCCTCTTTCTATATATACTCCTTCTAACTACCCTAATAATGAGAAAGGTCTTATGAGTTACAAATATCATCTTCCCATGTAGGAATGTAAACAGTTTAAAATTATTATGTCCCTTATCATTTCCCTTTCATGTTTACTGTTTTAGGCTTCTCTTGAGTCTTATATTTGAAAGTCAGATTTTCTATTTAGTTCTGGTCTTTTCATCAAGAATGCTTGAAAGTCCTCTATCTCATTGAATGGATTCTTTCAATTTCTATTTTACTTTCTGGTTCTAGACCATCAGGGCAGTTTTCCTTGATAATTTCTTGAAAGATGATGTCTTGGCTCGATTTTTTTTGATCATGGCTTTCAGGTATACCAATAATTTTTAAATAATCTCTCCTGGATCTATTTTCCAGGTCAGTTATTTTTCCGGTGAGATATTTCACATTGTCTTCTAATTTTTTTATTCTTTTGTTTTTGTTTTGTTCTTTCTTGATTTCTCATAAAGTCTTAACTTACATTTATTCAATTCTAATTTTTAAGGAATTATTTTCTTCAGTGAGCTTTTGTAGCTCCTTTTCCATTTGGCCAATTCTACTTTTTAAGGAGTGTTTTTCTTCAGTGAATTTTTGTGCCTCTTTTTTCAGTTCTACTTTTCAAGGCATTGTTCTGCTCGTTGGCTTTTTGGACCTCTTACCATTTTTAAGATGTTATTTTCTTCAGTATTTTTTTTCGTGTCTCCTTTAGCAAGCTGTTGACTCATTTTTCATGATTTTCTTGCATCACTCTCATTTCTCTTCCCAATTTTTCCTCTGCCTCTCTTACTTGATTTTCAGAATCCTTTTTGAGCTCTGCCATGCCCTGAGGTCAATTCATATTTTTCTTGGAGGCTTAAGATGTAGGAATTTGACTTTGTTGACTTCTTGTGAATGTATGTTTGGATCTTCCTTGTCATCATAGTAACTTTCTGTGGTCAGAATATTTTTTCTGTTTTTTGCTCATTTTCTTAGCTTATTACTTTACTTTTAACTCTTTGTTAAAATAGGGCTCTGGCTCTGCTTCCAGGATGGAGGGTGCACTCTCCCCAAGCTTCAGGGGTTTTTGCAGCTGTTTTCAGAGATACTTCTAGAGACCTGTAAATTTTCAGTTCTTCCAAGGTGTTATGATATAAGGAGAGCTGCTTACCCTTCTCCTGACCTATGCTCTGCTCTATGAGTGGCCAGAAGGACTCTTTTCTGCCCTGGAATCGTGGCGAGGGTCCCCATTTCACTGTGGCCTCAAGCTTCATGTATTAGGGCTCCTCCTGACCCTGAGGCTGCCAACTAGAACTGTGACCCATATCTGAGTGTGGGCAAAGCATCAGAGTTCTGCTTCAGTGCTAGCAAAGAGACACATGTAATCTCCTTCTGACTAGTTATTTGACCCCATTACCATCTGTGAGCTGAGAGCTCTGGAAGCTGCTGCCTGCTACTGATTCAGTCACTCCCAGTGCATACTCCTGGTTTACTGGGTCAGGGTCTGTGGTGGCCTGACCTGTGCTAGACTGTGCTCCACTCTTACCCTAGTGTGATAGACCTTTTTTGCTCACCTTTTAATTTGTCTTTTGTGGGCAGAGAGGTCTGGAAAACTGCGCTGCTGCCACTGATTCAGTTGCTCTGAGTCCAGCTCCTGGTTTGTTAGGGCCCAGTCTGCCCTCCTGCGGCCTGTGCTGTATTGCATGCCTCTCTCGCCCTGGTGCAACAGACACTTTCTGCTGACCTTCTAAGTTATCTTGTGCTGGAACATTGTTTCACTCTGTCTTTTTGTGGGTTCTGTCACTGCAGAATTTTTTGAGTCATTATTTAAAGGTATTTGGAGGGATTTGGGGGAGGACTCAGGAGAGCCCCTGCCTTTACTCTGCCATTTTGACTCCACTTCTCCTGGTGTGTTCTTCTCAGTTCATCACTTTCATTTTCTGCATATAATGAAGCCGTTAGTAGATATTTGGCACAGAGCTATTTTTCAATATCCAAGAACATTGTTCTCACTAAAACATTAATAACTGTTAAAAAACAAAATAGTTGTAGTGATGCAGAATTTTTTTCTGTTAATACATAAAATAGTAAAGCTATTTAATCTATTTCATGCTTTAAAATTTGTTTTGGCATGCTTTATGATGTCTAGTGGAATATGTATGTAAATGATCTAATAATATGCATATATTGTCAGTACATCCTTATGCTTTTTTTTAACCGACAGAGTACACAGTCAAAAAGATTGGAGACCATTGCTCTAGAGCTTACAGTGCTATTTATGTGCTAAGTTGAAAGTTTTTTTTTCAACTCTATGTGAACATTCTGATACCAATTTGTAGATCCATGAGCATGCTAATTCTGTAGAATAACACTGTCTTTATCCCATGCACTGATGATAGAAAGTCTGTGTAACAGAGAATTATATGTACTCCAAAACTGTAATAACAGACTCTTTGGGAACTCAAGCTTCTTGAAGAATTAAATGAATCTGGGTCTATTACAAGTGTTAAATACATCTGAGGGACAAAATTCTGCGTGCTGTTTACTGTAGAGATGATTGTAAGTTCTGTACCCCATTGTAGACCAAATCCAAGCTGGATTTTGTTCTGTTGATTATATTATTTATTAGACAATTTAGAAATATACCAACTCATAAATTTCAAGCAGTAGAGAGAATTAATTAATAATAATAATGGCAAACTTTTATGTAATGCCTCCTATGCAGCCCTGGGAGGTAGATGCTATTATTATCCCCATCTTACAGATGAGGAAGCTGAGGCAAACATTCAGTGCCTTGCCTTAGTTCACAGAGCTAGTAAATGTCTTTGTGTGGATTTGAACACAATTCTTTACAACTCCAGGCCCAGCAATTCATCCACTGCACCGTTTAGCTGCTGGAGAGAGAGCTGTCAAGGTTTTTTTTTTTACTTTAATTAGTTTACTTAATTTGGGGACAAAAATGAAAGAAAAGAAAATGTAAAGGCAATAGTTTCAAAAGGAGGTAAATATGCTTGACTCCTAACATTGAGCTTCATGTAAACAAGAGTTAAAATACAGCACCATAGTTCTTTGTTTATATGATTTTTAATTAATACACTGTGCCTTGTTAAGAAATAAGGTAGTTCTGGGAGATATGAAGTCTACTTGAAATTAAAACTACCCAGTGATTAGGCAAGATATAATAGCATTGAACTATATTGTTCCTAATGATATAAAGGGTTAAAAATTCCCAAAGTATGCATTCTTAAGGTTATTATTTCTGAGGACCTAATGGAATAATGAAAGAATTGATCGCTTTGGGTAAATGAAAGTTTTCTCTTAAATTCTACTTGGGTTAATAATGTACAACCCGGGGGAAAAATCATACATCTTTAGGTTTGGAAGGGAATATAGAAGTCATCTAGACCAATCTACCTTAACAGGATTCTCTTTTACAATATCCTTAGATGGTCTCATTATTGAGAATTCGCTACCTGGCAAGGCACCTTCATTATTTTATGTCCAACTGTTAGAAATGTCTCTTTTTTAAAACAATGCCTTCTATCTTTATATCACAGTAATTCAATTCTCCTCCATATTATACAACACCGACACCAATCATGACTAAGTAAAAATATCCAATAAAGTGATTATATCTGACAATTTATTCAGTGTTCTATCCTAGAAGTTTCCTTCTCCGTCATGATGAGGGGTGTTGATTTCACCGTTTTCCAGAACCGTCACTGGTTTTTCAATATACTTTATATAAGATACATTTATTACATATGATTTTTCAATGTTTACTCTTATGTATTAACATGTAACTAGTTTTGGAAAAGTCATTGTGGGATGTTAATATATATTTTTAATATTCATATCCAGAAGTCTCTGTAGATCAGTTAAATCTAGTTGGTTTTTTCCGAATAGTTCATTCAGTTGCATATTTTCCTTCTTGTTTTTCTTTCCTTTAACTATAAAATGGCCACTTTATCATTCTGGTCCTTAATTTCCTCTTCTGTAAATAAGGCAGTTGAGCTAGATGACCTTTGCTGTTCATTTGAGTTCTTAAAAGCCTCTGGTTCTATGTATGCAGGCCTAAAGGATAGGATAAAAGACCAAAGGGACCTAAATATCATTTTTTCAGTTCTGAAGAATGGGGCAGGAATCTTTTATCTGTTGTAGTCTTAACTTTGTAATCTGTTGTACTTTTAATCTTATGTACTGTTTAGGTAGCTCACACACTCATGAATCAACTCAGAGTATTAGTTTACTCTCTCCCAAGGGAATTCTATAAACAGTAGGAATTCCTAGGAGGGGTTTCCTTTGAACCACAGAGGCTTCCCTTGTGGATGCTTAATTACTTATGCCATTCCTTGGTATATTTTACTTTGCCCTCATACAGATGGGAAAAAAAAGGGTAGACAAGAAAAATAAAGACAACTATGGTCTTGTAGGACATAATGATTCATTACTCCTCCCCCTGTTACACTTCATCTTAATTTCAGGAGCATCAATTAAACTTTAGAACTGCTGTAGTACAGTTATATATAAATCCATTTCCTTATTTTAATCTTTTGTACTCACCTTAATGATCCTAAATACACTTTTAACTTTATACCAAAGAGTTTTAATATAGAGTTTCTGGATTTTCTTTTTCATTCCATTCCTGTCTCCATGATGTGATGGAAGAAGAAAAAGGGAAAATGTGAGAATAGTTTTAAAAGTGACATTTTTGTTTCTCTCTTATTCCCATTTCTCTGGTGGTCCTCTTTCTTTTTTTTCTGCTTTTAATCTGGTGTTCTGTGTTGATTTCAACCTGACTCTTGTCCTTTCACTAACTGGTATAAGCATCACATTTTTCCTCCATCGATTTTATGAGTAAACATCTAAGTGACAGTCTTAAACATCAGTATGCTTAATTAATTACTGAATATTAGCACAAATGAAACATTAACCATTATAGTCAATTGTAGCTTGATATTCCTGAAGATTGTCTCTATTCATCCTGCTCTAAGAAAAGGTAAATGTCTTAGAATTCAGCTAACAAGAACATCATTTAAACAATTTATCTGGATTTTTAATAAATCTAATTGATTCTGAATATTGATAGTAACCTGCTTGTCTTAACTTGCCAATATAACAAATAATGAATAGATTTGATTTTAATGATGTCAGAGAAATGCAATAAATTCAAATTATCTTTCACTTCTTCATTCAGTGCCAATCAACTGACTCTTTAATCATTGAATAATATACTTTATATTCACTGGTTCCTGGAACTTCTTTTTTTACTCTTTTTGTTACTGAGTACATTTATGACTTTATTTATGAATTGCTATAGTAGGAAGGCTGAATTTATAATCTCAAATATAATCATGTATATGTTTGAATGGTTCGAAATCACAAGGTATGAGAGATTCTCTAAGTAGAAAACAACAAAAAATTTATTTAGGCCCCACCGCAGCTTATCTGTGAACCAGCCTCCCCATTCCGACATCTTGACAAAAAGACTCCAGGCCCAGAAAGCCCGCCTCACAAGAGTAACCAGGAGGCCACAGAAAAAACAAGATAGTATTTAGCCAAATCATTTTTACTGGCCTCACGTCCTTGCTAGCAGTCCTGGGTCTACACACGGGTCAGCTCTGCTTCTGCAGCTTTCTGCCTCCGCAGCTTCCTGCCTCCGCTGTAGTTGTCCCTTGGCTCGCCTTTCCTTGTAGCCGAGCCTCAGGCGTTCTCAAGCCCCGCCTCAATGACCAGAGACCATTGATTCCCAGTTGGCCCCTCTTAAGTCATTAATCTACACCCACACAGGTTTCACACCTGATAGGGCTTTGGGCCTGGGGCTTAGCACTTAACAGCTGAAAGTACTTCCACTCAAAAGAAACAGAAGCCATGCTAAGGAGACAATTTTGCTTAACAACACAATTGCTCCACAAATAAAAGTGTAGTATGTGGGAATTTTTAGAGACAATTTGGAATTGGAGAACTGGTTTCCAATCCCTCATTCATACATCAGAAGCTAACTTATCTTGGGCAAATTACTTAACCCTTCTGATCCTCAGTTTCCTAATATGTAAACTGAAGATAATTATAGTTCCTACTGCACTGGGTTTGAGGGGCATTTGAGTTTGTATGTATGTAGGTATGCATGTGTGTATGTGCATGTATGGGCATGATATAATTGCTTAACTATTGGGTCTGTGAAAAAAGTGTTTCCAGAATACATTTTAAAATTTAATCTGCATTATTTACATTTTCTCTGTCACTTTCTTAATTCTGTACTTCCAACAAAACAATAAATCAAGTCCTGATTTGTAAGGTTTGCAGATTTCTGAGGTATAATTTATTTATACTAAAAGTTTAATGCTCTGACGAGCTCTAATGAGCTCATTCAAACTGTTCTAGAACACCACTATATGCATGTGTGCATGTATATACTTAAGTTCTTGTTATTCTAATAAAGCCAGAACTTTGATATGCTTAGCAAAAATGCAAGCAGTCATATTTTTGTAAGCTTTAAAATGGTGGTCAAGCATGAATCCTAATGATGATGGTAATGATCATCTTGTTCTCACCTTTTATATGTCGATATAGATGTAAATATAGATATATGTTGTTGTTGAATGATTTTTCAGTCATGTACAACTCTTTGTGACCCCACTTGGGGTTTTCTTGGCAGGGATACTAGAGTGGTTTGCCATTTACTTCTCCATTTTACAGATGAGGAACTAAGGGAGGCAGGATTAAATGACTTGCCTAGGGTCACACAGCTAGTAAGTGTCTGAGGCCAGCTTTGAAGTCAGGAAGATTCTAGTCTTGGCACTCTATCCACTGCGCCACATAGCTGGCCCATGTGTGCACATACACGCACACAGACACACATATACATACATTTACACTGTATAGGCACTCTATCCACTGTGCCACCTAGCTGCCCTATGTGTGTGTATATAAAAAGTGTGTCTACACACACACACACACACACACACACATGTGGTAGCAGGTGGCACAATAGATAGAGTGTCTATATATGTACATCTATATATCTTTATCTATCTATCTATCTATCTATCTATCTATCTATATAGAAAGAGACATGATATTTATTTACATTTAATATTTTATGGATTGTTGTACAGGTGGATAAAATTGCTTATTTAGTCTGATAAAATTATTAGGATGTAAACTTAACCTTTGTAGGCTTAATATGACCATTCTTAGTACAATTCTAGTGCCAAACAAAATGACAGAGATTGTATGCACCTCTAACAGCTTGATTTCCTCTGCTACTGTTCTCTATTTTGAAATATTTTTTTATTCTATATACCTTGGAAATTGAGTATTTGATATAGTGACATCTATTAAAAACACTGTCTTTAATTTTTTTCTGGATCAGTATTATATCTGGGCAATTGTGGGAAAGAGATTATTGTCAGAAAACACAATTAAATAAGATAATTATTGTTAATATTATTAACAGGCCTCTTATTTCATTGGTATAGAGAGTTCCTGCTGGGGAATTTCCTCTCCCAATGCAGATTGACAACTTCCCCTAAATTCCTCAAATTATTTGTGGGTACCAAGAGGTTAAGCAACTTGCCTAGGATTGTGGAGCTAGTATATGTAAGAGACTGGCCCCTTGCAGTATATGTAAGAAGCTTGCTTCTTCTTAGGTCTCCTTGCATCCAAAACCAGCTCTCTTCTTTTTTTTTCTTTATCCTTTTCTTCTTTTTCTTCCTTCTTTACCTTCTTCTTGCTCTTCCTTTTTCTTCTTTCTTCTCTTTCCCCTCCCATTCCCTCTTCTTCATTATTATCATCATTATTATAGCAAAATTTTCTTTTTAAAAATTTTCTTTTTAAATTTTCGAATAAAACAAGCATTTCCATAACATAGTACAAAAAACATGATCACATATGAAACTGTAAATCAACTATGTACAACTTGCTATTCCTTTCAAATATGGAACAAAATTATCATATAAATTTATTTTTTCTTCACTTCCCCTTACCCTACCTCGAGACACAAATACATATATATATATTTATAAACATATATATGACACATATATGTATATATATATATATGATATATCACAGTTATAGTTCAATTTGGGTATTTATAATAGTCAAAGTAACTTATTACCTTAAAGCCGATTTTAAAATGATATTGATATTGCTATTACTATAAACAATGTTGTCGTATTTCTGCTCATTTTACTCTTCATTATTTTGTGCAAGTCTTCTCATGTTTTTCTTAGATCATGGAGCTCATCATTTCTTGTAGCATTCTTACAGTATTCCATCACAATCATGTACCACGATTTGTTCAGCCATTCTCCAATTGATGGTCATTCCTGCAATTTCCAGTTCTTAGTAATTATAATTCATTTAAGTGAAGATAAAATTAATTAATGAACTGAAATGGAAAATATAGTATTTAGAATGGTTTTAAATTTTATTTTTATTTTTAGTTCCAAATTCTCTCCCTCCCTTGACCATTATCCCACCCATTGAAAAGGCAAGAAACGCAATACCCATTATATGTATGAATTCATGCAAAACATTTCTGCAATAGTCATAGTCTGAAAAAAGCAAGAAGAATAAAGGAAAAAGTATGCTTCAATTCGAGCTGTGAGCCCATCATTTACATCTTGAATCCAGGGGAGTTGTGGTGCATCACTGTGTTGATCAGACTTATCTTTTACAGTTGATTTTCTTTTTTTTTTTT
>CM053626.1:153183904-153209014 GCA_028646595.1 Phalanger gymnotis | reverse complement strand
CTTTGTGGGTTGAGAGGTCTGGTAGATGCCACAGCTCAGTAATTCAGGACTGTAGGGCACTCTCCGCTCGGCTGCTGGTCTGGTGGGTCCGTGGTTGGTCCGCGCCGCGCACGCTGGGCTCTGCTGGGCTCAGCTCCGCTCCCCTCAGCTGGGAGCTGGGAGCTCCGTGCGGGACAGACCTTACCCAGAGACCATCCAGGCTGTCCTGGGCTGGAGCCCTGCTTCCTTCTGCCACTTTGTGGGTTCTGCAGCTCTAGAATTGGTTCAGAGCCATTTTTTTATAGGTTTTTGGAGGGACTTGGTGGGGAGCTCATGCCAGTCACTGCTTCCCAGCCGCCATCTTGGCTCCACCCCCGTGATTTTCTATATAATATTGTATCATTTCTGTAGATTGTTCTCTTGGTTCTGCTTACCTCGTTTTCCCCAAGTTCATATAAGTCTTCCCAGGTTTTTCGGAAACCATTCCTAAGCAGACTCTTAAAATTAGAGTTATATGTGTGCTTAAAATAGAAAAAAAAAAGTAAGAACAAATCCTTCAAGGCAGTAAATATTAAAGTGGATAGATTGCTGATAAGATAGAGACTGCTGATGTTCACTACAAGCCAAAGTCAACAGACACCATCTGTGCCACCACCAACAGAGTCCTAGAGGGCCCACTTCAGGAGTCCATTTTGAATGCTATTTATATGAGGTCACTTAGAAACCATTCATAGAGCTTCCAAGAAGGTCCATATAGTGTGTGTCCCCTTAGACTGACATGGCTCAGGGCCACCACAACATGGGCAGCGCCTGCTGATACAGTTATATATGATATCATCATTACTACTGAATGGCACATAGTGACCCATTAAGGAGATAGAAGAAAGTCCTGTTGTCTCTTCACAAGTGTTTTGGTAAGTGACTCTAGTTTAATGATGTATTTATTCCTAGTTAATAATATTTATTCCTTCTTTGGAAATTAATTTAAACTTTCAGCAGTTTTCTTTAAAAAAATTTTCCATAAAATTACAAGATAATGTTTCACAAGCCAGTGTTTATAGTGTCAGATGGAACCAATCTGCTAAAAAAACAAAAGAACAAAAATTTCTCTCTTCATTGAGCTGATGCTGACAAATAACATAACCATAATTCTGTTTCTATTTCTCTCTCTCTCTATATATATTTCTCTCTATATATGTGTGTATGCATGTACGTGTGTGTGTGTGCCTGTGTGTTTGTGTGTGTGTATATGTATAGGGAAAAAGAGGTTATCCTTGGATTTTTATATTCAAATAGCCCCCAAACACTGAAGTTGTTGAACAGTCTGGACCTAGACTTTGTCCTTAAACATGACCTCGTGCCCCAGTCCCTCAATACAGATGGTTTGCTTCTCCCACATTTCTTTAGTTATCTAAGTTTAAATAAACTATTCTCATTTTCCATTGTTAGCCCCACATTTTTCATATGAGAAAATCAAGGTGCAAAATCCTTAAATGTGTGGTCCAAAATGACACAGTAAGTGGTAGAGTAAGATTTGAACGGAGGCCCTTTTACAACAAATCGAGCACTCACTCAATTATATATTACCTCTGTGGTCTTTTATATGGGATTGATGTTCAGGAGTTTGGAACAGTGTTAAGGATCCATCATGGGAAGAATGTTCTATGAGTGGGTGGCCCCTGTCAATTAATAAGATAGGAAGGGATAGATTGCCTTGGTTGAGCCACTTTTACTTCATTGATTTTCTTGAAGACTACTTTTGCTCCATTGATTTTTTTGTTGATGATTGAATTGGAAAGACATACTGGATATTAATTCATTTCATTTCTACTGTTTTTTCCACCACTGACTAAATAAATTACGATGGCACCAGACATCTAGGACTTTGTTTCCCTAAATGATCAGTTCAGTGACTACCTCAGCTTATCATTAAAAAAAATATATGCTAGAGACAGAGTTTAAGTACTGAGGACTGAGAACTCTTATTGGATCCTATAGAATAAGTACCACCTATTTGTTTCTTTGTTATATTCAAACCTTTAATAGGAAAAAGTATCATGGTTGTCTTAGGAAATGGATACAGATTATTCTTTTCTTGAGTACAAGATTTCTTTTCCTTGTTTTCTTTCATATCCTCTTGACCAGTGATTCCTTTTGATTATACATCCCTCTGGAGTAAAATTTTTTTGATCATGCAGTATATGTTTATTAACTTATTATATACATGTACTATTATACTAATATATTAGATTGTACTAATACTATCTATACATTTTATAAACATTCTATTATACTAATAATTATGTGCATTATAAAGTTGAACCAAATTAGAAATTAAAATGGATGAACTAAAGATGAACTATTCATCCTAGAATAAATAAGGAACCAATGAAGTTTATTGAATAGGAGAATGACATAGTCAGACCTGTACTTTAGGAAAATAACTTTGCTAGGTGTGGAGGATAGATTAGTATGGGGAGACACTAATTAATAGTCTATTACAATAGTCACTTGCAATCCTGCAAATAGTCATTAGTCAGTTGCATGTGTGGATGGTCAAGGCTTGGACTAGAATTGTGCCTGAATGAGAATAGGGATGCTAACAGACATGAAAGATGTTTGTGAGGTAAGAAAGTTAATGCTATGCAAATGTCCTATAGTTTCATGATTCTGGTGCTTCTTTTGTCTGATTTTTGAAATAAGTTGTACCTGAGGAAGGGGACACTCTACAAATTAATCTTTGTATAAGAATTCTTGTTCGTGTGACATGGAAACATGTTAGAGCTTCTCATTACCCAGATGCTTACCTTCTCTAATATTCGTAGAAAATAAAGGGAGGTGGCAAAGTCAACTAAAAATACTAGGAGATTATAGGGAATCTCCCCTCTGGAAACCAGCTAAACTGAAAATCAATGACTTTGTACTTCTATGGAAAGATTCCTGCTCTCTCCTGGGTTTAGGAGGTCATGGTGGTGGTACGGGATTGGCTTAAGCCTTAGTGGATTTGCAAATTCATCCTTGTGGGTATTTCCATCATCAGTACAACCCTTCTATGCCACTTCATTCTGTATCAGTTTTATCCATATTCTCTCACAGATCTTCAGTGGACCATCTACTGAAAGATTAGCTTTTTTAAAATCTTTGTTTAGTGTCAGTACATCATTCGCACTGTCCATCTATTTCCTCTAACCTTGTTAGATGAGCAGCTGCCTCCTTTTCTAATTATACATTTACTGGATGAGCTTCCTAATTCCACTTCTCGGACTTATAAGGTAAATTTGGACTAAAAATAAGCTTTGGCTGTTTTCTTCAAAATTCTCCTATTTCTGGACTGACTTTGTTAATGAAGGTTTTACTGTACTGACATCTAAAAGTCTACATGAAGAAAGAGTAAATATAAGCCTATGTTCAGGAAAAGAGTGAATTGTCCCTAGGACGTACCATAATAATTTTTCGAAGGTGAAAAAGACACAATTACAGAAGAACAAAAACTATCTTAGAGAGACAAAGCAAATGAGTGGCTTTACAGTCACTCCTGGTCCCAAGTCCTACCTCTGATGCATATTAATTATGTAACCTTAGACCAATCATTTAAACTCTCAGGGAGTTCTCTAATAATGTAAGTTATAGAATAGTGATTGATTTTGTTTGACAAGAGGGAATTTCCTTACTCCTCATCTGAACCAATGAAATTACATATCAACCCCTAAAAGAAATATTTTACCAGATTTTTTCCAAAATTTTACTGTTAATTTTTAAGAATTGCAATGTTAATTGAGAATATCAAAAGTTTCCAGCACCAATATAAGAAAATAATGAGGCATCATCTACCTAAAATAATTTTTAAACCAACAATTTTTAAAACCATAATTTATATCAGGCAAGAAGACATATTGATTTTGTGAAGCATGTCTGTATAAATAAATGAACCTCAAATACACAAAGTTGAATCTGCAAGTATAATCATATATGTCTTGGGCTGATAGCACCATAGATCCCTAGTCATGGTTTCTAACCTGAAGCACTCATTTCATCTGTCTTTTATGTACAACCTAATATATCCTATTGATGAAAAGGTTTTTGTCATGGCATGTCATACTTTGAGACCCATTTACATGGCATGTGATACAAATCATGTCATAAAAGCAGGATTCTGGGAAAATTTGACTACTAAAAGCCCTTCAGGATTGCTTTAAGTTGGCAGGATCATGAATTTTCTAGCTTAATGACACTTTTTTATGTGGATTTTTTAATGCTTTCCCCTACTTATCTGCAAATTTACCGATTCTTATTTATTTGATATTCTTATGTGGTGTTTGAGCTAGAGAAATGCCTTACATGTGATCCTGGAGAATATTCTGCTTCTATCCATTTTGGTTTTATTGTTCCACATGTTCAGCGATTATATTTTTTCGTCAATGAAGGCTGATTAGAATTAAGGAAGTCATAGAGGTTGCAATAAATTTGTGCAATATTTGAGATTAAAGTTAATATTTTTGGAGGATTGTATTTTTAAGAATTCATATGCAAATTATTCTCTTCACTTGTGTACTTTTATCTTTTATTTCAGTTGATAAACTGGAATAGGTAATCCTTTAACTATATTGCACTTTTGGAAGCTTTTGGGGGGGGTTCAATGTGATTTGAATTGTAAATATAGTAAAAGTTTAAAAAAATCTACAAATTAGTTGAGAGTGGCTTGTTGACAGACTGCTGACCAACTGTACTCCAAAGGAAACAATATAATTCTCTCTTCTTTGTTTCATGTGTCAATATATATGCCAAATGGTACAGTCATGCCCACAAACAGATTTAGGCAGTTTTTTTTTTGAAAAAAGGAAATGTTATTTAACCAATCATCAAAAAATCATGCAAGATGACATTTTAAAGACAGTTTGTATGACTGACTGCTTATTTAGAAAACTGAAGTTTATTGTGTTTTGTAAAAGTTGTTCTTTGAGAATAGTTATGTGATAAAACATGTCATTGACATAATGCAAATCTGCTAGCAGCTATTCACAATTATTAAAATTTGACTGTGTTCCAATCAGACTGAGAAATGTTGAGAAAGCATTTCCTAAGAATCCTGAGAAGTGCAGCAAAATAAAAAATAACACTATTTCCAGTGATTGATTCCAGTTCAACAAACATTAATTCAACCTAATGTTTACTGTCCTAAGTATTGGTGTTTTGGAGTAGGGAGAGGGACATAAAGTATATATATGGCACTTTTCTATTCTCACAGTCCTTAAGACATAGAAAACGAGATAATCAAGACATAATTAACTATAATGCAAAAACAAAATATAGTTTTTGAGCAGTCTGAGGAAGGCACAGGAAAACTCACACTAACTTCTTGTTTTATCATCAGGAAAACAGGCTTAGAAAGGTTAAGTGATGCCTTCATTGTCAAAAAGGTAATGTAACAGAAAGAGCTGGGATTTAAACCCAGGTCCTATAACTTTAAATACGACACTTTTTCCAATTCACCACAATCCCACCTTAACTGTCTCTGCCCTGATAACATCTCTTTGCTGTATAGCCATCATAACGATAAATATTGTTCAGGTAGGATCATGTACCTTTGAGTAACACGAGACACAAAAAGGGAGAGACTCTCCAATAATAAATATATTTTTCAACCTTAATCAAAATATGTCTTTTATTAAGTCACCAAGAAATTGAAGCATATGTTCTTCTTAAGCAGGGGTGGGGGGAAACATAGTGTATTCCTCTTTTAGGCAACTTTATCAAAGTTTGGAATTTTTTAGATTTAGATTTTAGATTTTTATATTTAGATTTAAATTGGAACATTGTTACATTGTTGGTGGAGTTGTGAACTCATCCAACCATTCTGGAGAACAATTTAGAACTATGCCCAAAGGGCTGTAAAAATGTGTGCATACCCTTTGACCCAGCAATACCACTTCTAGGGCTATATCCCAAAGAGATCATGCAAGTGGGAAATGGACCCGTATGTACCAAAATATTTATAGCAACTCTTTGTAGTGGCAAGGAATTGGAAATCAAAGGGATGCCCATCAATTGGGAAATGGTTAAACAAATTGTGGTATTTGAATGTAATGGAATGATATTGTGCAATAAGAAATGAGGAACAGACTTCATTATTACCTGGAAAGACTTACATGAACTGATGCTGAGTGAGAGACCAGAACCAGGAGACCATTATACACGATCACAGACACACAGTCTCTATAAGGACCAACTTTGATAGACTTGGCTCCTGTCATCAATACAAGGGTCAAAGACAGCTCCAAAAGACTCATGATGGAAAAGCCATCCAGAAAAAGAATTACGGAGTCTGAATGCAGATTGAGGCAAACTATTTCCCCTCTCTTTTTTCCCTTCTTTTTTGATTTTGTTTCTCCTTTCTCATGATTCATTCCATTGGTTAGAATTCTTCTTTACAACTGGACTATTATGTAAATACGTTCAATGTGAAGATATGTGTAGAACCTACATTGGATTACATGCTGTCTTGGGGAGGAGAGGGGAAGGAGAGGGAGGGAGAGAAAATTTGAAACCCAAAAACTTGTGGAACTGAATGTTGTAAACTAAAACTAAAAAATAAATTTATAAAAAAGTCCAAACAAACAAACCAAAACAAACAAACAAATATCTTTAAGGCAGAAAATTTGGTACATCCAATAATATTTTAATCAAAGAATGTTAGGAATGGAAAAGATCATTTAGCTTAATATCCTTAGCTTACAGAGGATGAAACTGGGGTAGGAGGTACATAGATCAATAGAAAGATAGAAAGAAAAATCATTAAATGCTTGCTATTTGCCAGGTACTGTGCTAAGTTCTGAGGCTATAAATAAAAAGCAAGCAAGAGAGTTTCTACAATCAAAGACTTTGTATTTTAAAGGGGGAACACAACCCATGAAGGGGACCTGAAAGGAAGGGTGCATAAGAGGTGACATGATGTGGATAGAGGCCTGGGGGCATCAACAAAAAGCCAAAGCTATCCTATTAAAGCCCAGGATGGCTCCAGAGGTGAACACAGATCATAGGCGATTTGATAATGGAGTTTAGATGTCTTGAATTCCCTATGCTTTCCATTATAAGACACTCTTAAGGGGACTGAGTTTCCATTCTAAAAGTTTACTGTTCTTTAAAGATATGTTTATACTTTCTGCTTTAATTAGTACCAAAGCTGGCTTTTGCTATATAAAAATAGAATTGACCATAACTGCTCTTGTTTGCATGTATGTCTTTAATTATAAATGATAGGACCACAAAGGAAAGTGAAAATATTTATATTATCATACACAGAGAAGGAGAGAAGTCCCACTTTTCGGAATAAAACACTAGGGACTTTATATTAGATGGTGGCTTTGTGCTCAAAATGAGAGTGAATCTTAGGATTTTGGTTATCATTAATTTTTTAAATAAATATCCAAAAAGAAGAACCAAAATGGAACCAGGACGTTTTCCTTCTTTTGCCTTCATTTAAAAATGAGTCAAAGAGACATTTTTTGGATGTCTTCAACAAAACTATCATGGTATATGGTGTCACTCACTTCTCCTCTCTTACTCCAAATCCTGCAACTCCAGCAACAAGGGCAATGAAAGGCCTCTTCAGGGGATGAGTTGAAGGTGATGACCAGCTAGTAGGGACTGTTAAGTAGTAGGAATTAAGGAGTATTTAGTCATAGCTGACCACGCCAGCATCCCAAAGGTGGTGACTAGAGAAGTAAGTACTTTTTCCCTTGGTATTCCTTCATCTTCTATCTCCAAACCCAGATAGTCGTAGAAGGCTACACCTGTATAAATGAATCAATATCTTTTGCAGGAGAGGTCACTCAGAACAGGAGACAGGGGTTGAAGAGGCACCCTCCATCATGTCTAGAGGTGACTAAAGTAGTTAGGGACAATAATTTTGCAGTCTTGCAACAAGACTTACTGTGACTTATGAATAGGAACATCAAATAACATATTTCTCATCACCAAATGGTATTTTTATTAAAAAAAACCATACTCTGTGCTAGAGCACGGAGAAATTTTAAATAATTTAAATAAAAACATAATAAATGTAAAAAAAGCAGAAATACTAAACATTCTTTGTACACCATAGCAGTAAAAATTATAATGAATAGGAAGGGAACACCAGCAAGTGATACAGAGTCAAACAGAGACTGCTGTGATTCACAATAATGAGTTCATTAAAGAACATAGGAATAGCAATAATGAAATAACATTTGTAGGAATACAAGTACAAGCAGTCCTTAGAATAAACATTACATCTCCGAAAAAACAAAGAAATAATAAATTAACCATGATTTTAAAATAATCAATAAATTCAAAATTAACAGAAAAGGGGAAATATTAAGTTTAGAGAAGAAACAGAAAAATAGAAAATACTATAGAAATGATAAAAATAAAAGCTGATCATCTGAAAAGACAAAACAATCAACAAACCTCTGCCTAACTTAATTTTAAAAAGAGTGAAGAAAATCAAGTTGCTAAAATAAAATTGACCAAAAGGAAATGGAAATAGAAAAAATAAAATCACTTACCAGAAACCACTAAGCGCATATGCTAGCCAAATCAAGGATACAAAGGAAATTGATGACTACTTAAAAAACAAACAAACTTATAAAAACCGATTGGATCTAAAGTCTGTTCCAGTTCTAGATCTATAATCCTAATTATTTGGATTACTTTTTTCTCCATAAAAAGGAGAAGCACAAATATTAAATAAACCACCCATACTCTTATAAATCAGGTCTGACTCAGCTCCTCCATAAGAGATGTAATCGCTAAAACTTATTGAAAGCAGTGTTGAAGAATAAAAACTTTTGGAGAGATTTAAGTTGGCACTATTCAGTTTATTTGATTTGGACAGTTCCTTATCTGTTACAACTTTACATTGGGCTCTTTGATGATCAGAAGTGGCTAGTAAAGCATTTCTTGGGAAAATGATAGTGGATGTTGGACAGTGAAGACTAGGAGTACCGTCTTTTGAAATCTGAACACCAATTCTTGCCTTCAATTTAACAGTGATTTAAAGTACTACTATTTGAGTGCTAATGTAGCTTCATATGTGAGAAACAGAAGGCTCACCATATGATGTTGGTAATATTGGAGATACTTCAACAGATATATGAAGTATTTGAAAGGAAGGTTCTATGTAAATGGATACATTAATACTTTAGATCCCTTCCAGTTTATTTACATTGTAAAGGCAAGGGTTCAAGATTGTAACAGATTTCTTGGCTGTGTTACTACTCAGGAGATGTTTTTAAACACATAATAAATCCTTACAGCAATTATTAGTTTATAACTTGAAAAAGCTAGTGGAAAGCTTTCATTTAATACCCTGGAGCTGGGGAAAGGTTAGTAAAATATCTAAGTCTTCTGTGTAGGGATGGAAGTTATTTATTCTACTTTTGATACTGCCAACATTTGATGAATCACTGAAGAAAACAGGAACTGACAAACAACTCTTCTTTTAGTAGTTGGTCACAGTGACAACATCAATAGAAAAATACATTAAGGGTTCTAAAATGCCACATTTTCCCCATTTACACTGAATAAGACATGAAACTTTTTAAGGAAAGCAGTAGTATGTTTTCATTAGGGGCTAGCTGACAGGGCAGAGAGTATTCTTTGAACTCACTTCAGTCATCATTATTATTTTGTTTCTCCAGTAGATACAAGCCCCCCTTGCCGTACAGATACTGGTATAAGATGTAGAGGCTACTACTACTCCTTTTAAATCCACATTGATAGATTAGTTTTGTCAACACCCACTCTGTTTTCAACTTATTGGGGGAATCTCCGGCTTTCATTAGTGTCATATGATGTCTGCTGCTAACATTATTCTCGAGCAAATAAAGTAGCATAGAAGATAAATACCATGAAAATCTGATTTTCCCCAACCTTTTTACTATTTACCTTTTTACTATTCTTATTCCCACTTCAATCCACAGGCAGTAAGAGGTGCAATCTGTTGGGTTTTTTTGTAAGATTATTACAACTTTTTAGTAACGAATTTCCCAGCTGGTGTGCTATTGAATGTTTTCCTCTTTTCAATAATATATACAATATGTGCCATATAGTATGTTTTATCTAATCACACTAGACTTTAGAACTTTGCCACAAATTACTTTCTTCCATATTGACCAGTGACATTTCAACCTAATGTTTAATATAAAAATACCATTACCTTATCTACTAATTTAAATTACTCTTAATCATGTAAACGTTCCATGGTAATAACAATTAAAATAATAATGAAAAGCCTTCGAGTTCTTTCTAAATGAAAAGTACCAAGTCCAGGAAAGTGATTCCTCTTCCATGAATGAGAAAAGTGCATATAAAAGGTGAAAGGTATAAAATTGGGATTCAGTACTACGGTCTCCATTTTACTACTTGTTTCAGAATCCTTCTACTTGGAGATTGAAGGTCTCAAATAAGATAGTTCTGTAATTATGCAACAACCATACAATTCCCTTAGGATCAAAAGTATGCAGAGTCTATGATGTAATTGTAAATGGTTTAGTGCTGTCTGTGGAGTGCTCCTATAGCACAAAAATCTACAAATTGTAAGTTGTGGAGCAAGTCCTATAACTTCAGCTTGCGTATAAAGCATATAATTACTACATATTTGGCATGTAATTACCCAGTAGTCAGAGTTTATATTGGCCTTGTGAAATAGTGATACTATAATTTCAAATTAAAAGTCTAGCTTGAAAGTGAAATTGCATGTTGGTTTTGAACTGCTGCATTATGTGCTCTCTTTTCAGAAGAGTAATTTATAACCGTGGCTTCTCTGATTTTCTATGGAATTATGAATATGCAAAGTGTTATTAAAGCATCTTTTATGACTGAATGGTTAATGGTTACATGAGTAGGTAAAAGGAGGAGTACTCTGGTGGATTGGAAGAGGCTGATAATTACAGCTCTCCTTCAGGAAGCTTTATAGTATGTACTCCTTCGGAAGACACAGCTAGTGAAGCATGACTGCCTAGGGCATCTCACTCCCTTGGGATTTGACTTGTTTGTTTAAGTTCCCAGGAAAACACGTTATGACTGTAATAATAATTATATATTTCAAATTGGATTTTTATATCTGCAACTCAAAATTCTTTCTTGCTTTGAATGCAACCTCAGCATAATTTTACTATCCTTCATTTGCATGCAGAGAAGTACAAAAATATTCAAAATACACCAGAGCATGATACCACAATTAAAGTAATAGGATATTACATTTCCAAAGGTGATTTCCCTTCAGATATTTTCTTTTCACTTTTCAGATAGACACACAGTTACTTTTTTGCGATTAAAGCCAAGAGCAAATAATTTTGAAGTTAATGAAAGCAACTTTTTTTCTCCTTCACATGCTTCTATAGACACAGTAGAAAAGCCATAATAATTGAACTCTCCTCACCCATGAACTTTTTCACCATATGTAGCCCAATAGTTTATTTGTATTCCCTCAAAGCTAATATGTATTTTTTCATCACTCCTTATAAGGATACAGCTATAAAATTAGAAAACTGGCTTTGGAATTGAGAGAATATAGAAAAGAACCTGTTCTCCTGTCTGCATTTTCTGAAAATTCATTGTTTCATTTTCTTCCATCTGCCTTTCCTTCCTTTTATTTCTTTATTGAAGTATGATTGGAAGTAATCTAACATTTTTCCTTCTCCTGTCTCTACCTTATCTGAAACCCATAATATTCTGCATGTAAAAGGAACATCCCATATGATTGTCTGTTTATCACCTTTATCCAATTTAAAAAGCAAAGGAAAACACAGACATGTTGAAACCCTTCATTACTACCAAGTTCACTTGTTCACCACATAATGAGCTTAAAAATTCACTTACTACCAGAGGACTCATAGATATCATTGGTGTTTTGCATCTAGTATTTATTTCAATATTAAATTACATTTGGTACATTTATATTCAGTACAATTACACGTTTAGTGCATTTGAGACTTTTAAAAAGTCCCCTACATCACAACTCACCATTATAAAAATTTAGATGTGTTTTATGTCAAATTTTGACCTTTGAAATATATAATTAAATCCTGATTTTCTCTTGTTAACCTATAAAGTAACTATCAATTCTTTCCCACTATATTAGTGTCATAAAGGTTTTCTACTGTATTTTAATTTTTACAGCTTAGTGATTATTTTAATTTTTTTTTTAAGTTAAGAGAAAGGAATTCACACAGTAAGTAAGAGGTGGTGTATTGAATCACTGTTGAGCAGTGTTCCAAGAAGAGCAGGTGTGTTGGTAAGCAAAATAAGCTCTTAGCACAGTTTGACCAAGTGCCTTTGAAGAGTTTGGCTTTTGTTTCCTTTGAGTAATTTAGTGTATTTCCTTGAGTCTTACTAGGTGCTAAGCCCTAGGCCCAAACCCTTATTAGGTGTAAAACCTATGTGGGTGTGGATTGGTAACTAAGGTGGGGCCCAAGGTGGGGCTAACTAAGGGGAGGTGCTAACTCCAGAGCCAATCATAGGAGCCTAAGTTCAGGTCATTCAGGTGATGATTGCTGACTCCGAAATGCTTTAAGAAGAGTAGGCAGAGTCATTTGCTTGGGGCTCTCACTCCGCTGGTGCACTGATTCTGAGACTCCAGGCAGCTGTGGCTAAGAGACCTCCAGCTCATAACCCAGATGTTGGGACTTTGTTAAACTCTGGTAATTATGTATTGGGATTTGAACCAGACACGGGCTGTCTGCCCATGTTTGTACTTTGTTTTATTTTGCTCTGAAGTTCAGGGTGCTGGCTTTTTCCCCTGAACTAAGTGAATGGTATTTGTATGCTGAATTAAAGTAAGTTTGTCAACCACTTAATACTCTTTTCTTTACTAAAGCAGATCAAAAGAACCTGTGCTTTTGCAGCACTTTGGCCTCTTGCTTGTTGTTGGGCTTGTGTTGGTCTTTCACCCCCCACAACAGCTGCTAGCTCTATTGTTGAAACAGCAGGATATAGGAGGAATGGGTTTTTTTGTTTGTTTGTTTTGTTTTGGAGAGGGGAAGGCAGGGCAATTGGGGTTAAATGACTTGCCCAAGGTCATACAGCTAGTAAGTGTGTCAAGTGTCTGAAGCTGGATTTGAACTCAGGTTCTCCTGGCTCCAGGGCCAGTGCTCTACTCACTATACCACCTAGCTGTCCCTTGGAGTAGGTTTTTTCGGGACTAGGAGGCCCTAGGTGCTGAGGGAAGTTCCAAGAAGAGCCAACAATAGAAAAGACATTTTTTCGAAGTCCAGAAAGCCAGGGCAGTAAGTACTGGGAGGAGCATGAAGTGTCATGAGTTATTCTTTTTTTCCCTCTCTAGGGAACTATAGCTTCAAAATATATTGTAGTACATATAAGTCAAATTGGACTTCTCATGACTTTCCTTCTCTTTTTAGCCTTCATCTCATATTCATTTCCTGTTTCATTTCAGCCTTTTGACAATATTTCACTCCTTCAAAATACAAAACATGTTCCATTCCCTCCAAGAAACCTTTGCATACTTCGCAGGGTAGCAATGTTTTCCCTCCTTAAATGTGTCAGTTTGCTATGTTTGGCATTCCCTCTTCACTGTCTTTTTTGATCTTCCTTTAAAGTATTTGTATAACCTTTCTACTGGACTGTAGGTACATTGAGGGTAAAAACGATGTGACACTTTATCTTCATAACCCCAGAGTCTAGCACAGTGCCTTGTAGATATAAAGTGCTTAATAAATATTTAATCGACTTAAGCGTATTTAATACATACACCAGGAAAACAAATTACTAAATGTATACAAACTACAAAAAGTATAAAGCATTAGAGCTACTAGTCTGCCTAGCAAGTAGATACTGTTTGTATGACTCATTTAAAATTCTAGATTCATCATAGTCTTTTTTCTCTCTTGTAAAATGTTGTCTTGGTCCTTAATTGTCCTAATTTATCTGGATATATTGTATGGTGCTAATATACTCCCTGGTAATGTGGATCCTGTGTTCTAAATTTTAATCTTTGTTAAAAATGAAATACTACAAATGCTATGTTAGTGAGAATTTCTGAATTACAACAAAGAAAGCAACACACATACACACACGCACTGAGAGAGAGAAAGAGAGAGATCTATTACCCTAGCTCTGGCTAAGACGTTCTGGCAAGTAATTAAGGTGACAACTTGTTATGAGGTCTTCAGTGGAGTGCCCTGGGATTATTCTCTGTCCTGTAATGTTAACCATTCTCATCAATGACACTTTTATCAATGAAAGGCATTAATTGCATATTTAGCAAATCTAACACATTGTATCACTGGCTTAGAAGTTTAAGAGTTTGATAGGTTAGATTATTGAGATGAATCTAATAAGATGAAATTTAATGGAAATAGATGTAAAGTCTCATATTGGGAGTTCAACAAATGACCAAATCATGTTATGAAAATGAAATGGGGAAGGTATGGCTACACAGCAGTTTGAAACTTCTTTGAATTTTAGTGGGCTGCAATGATGAATCAATAGTGAGCTATGTGAATCAATAAAGCTATTGCTATTTTAGGGTATGTTGAAAAGTAGTGGCCAGTTCCCCTTTGGCCAGATTGTGTTTACAGTATTGTTTTCAATTTTGTGCTTTACATCTTGAGGAGGACATAGACAAGCTGGAAAATGTTCAAAGGAGGACTGCCAGGATTGGGATCCTGATCCTCGGAATCATGTCATAAAGGAATTCTTTGAAGGAATTGAACTTATTTATCCAGGAGAAGGTAATATTGGGAAGGGGGAGAAGAATGGAGATGGGTACATATTAGTTTTCTCCAGGTATTTGAATAGTTGCAGTAAGTTGAATAGTTGGAAAACAGATTAACTTTTGTCTGCTTGGCCCAAAAGGCAATACAAGGAGAAATGCGTAAATGTCACAAGGACTCAGGTTTTCAAAAACCTAGAGTATATGCAGATAAATCAGGAATGATAATAAAAAATAGAGGAGATGATGAATGATAAAATATTCAAGAGATTGCAAACCTCTCTAAATATTATAAGGTAAAACAAGTTGAGCCAAAATCTGATGAAACATAGAACCTATGTATTTCTAGGGGGCCATGAAACTGCAGCAGGATGTGGCAGTATGGTTCAAGATCTTAAGATTTCTTTATGTCTTAGCTCAAATCCCACATTCTGCAAGAAACCTTTTCAAGTTTCCCTTAATGGTGTTGCCTTCTGACATTGTCTCCAGTTTATCCTGTATGTATCTTGTTTGTGTGAAGTTGTTTGTATAGTGTTTCTCACTAGATTATGGCCTTCTTGAGGACAGGAACTGTTCCTGCCTTGGGCTCCTTGAGGATAGGAACTGTTCCTGCCTTTCTTTGTATCCCCATAGCTTAAATAAAATATCTGAGGAATTGACCTTAGGTCTTCTTGACTCAAAGTCCAGCATGCTGTCTATCATGTCACATAATTGTCTCTTATTAGAACACACTTCTTAACTTTTAAAAAATTTTTTTAAAGGTTAAATGTTTTTTTTTATAACACAAGTTTTCCAATATAATCTCTCTCCCAACTCTAAATTCTCCCTTGTCATAAAGAAAAGCAATTAAGCTAAAACAGCTAGTAATATAACCATGAATGCCACACTGGCATCTGTGGACCCCCCACCATTGAGAAGAAACAGGAATGTTATTTTAACTTTTCTCTAGATTCAACATTGAACATTGAACACAACATTTAATCTATGTTTAGCTGACTTTGTTGTGTGTTCTCATTTATAGTGTTCTGGTTATCCTGTATAGAGTTTTCTTCATTCTGTTTTCTCTTTTCTACATCAGTTCACAAAAGCCTCCCTGATTTTTCTGTATTGCTTGTTTGTAATTTCTTACAGAGCAAAAATAATCCTATCTCTTTTCTTCAGTTTCTTCAAGCATTTCCCTTTTGATGCATAACAATCTTATTTCCATTTTTTTTTGCCACAGAAAAGCTCTGCTGTGATTATTTTGTTTTATGAGACCTTTCTGTCTTTGACTTCTTTGGGACACTTGCCCAGTAGTGGGATTACTAGGTCAAAGGGTATGAACAGTTCATTAACTTTTCTCACATAATTTCAAATTGTTTTCCAGGACAGTTGGACCAATTCACAGCTCTATCAATAGTGTATTAGTGTGCTTGAATACCATCGCCTCGTCAACATTGACTTGCTGTTGTACTTTCTAATTTTCACCAATTTGATATATGTGGGTTTAAACATCGCAGTTATTTTAATTTTCACTTTTCTTTTTTCGTTTCTTTTTTTTCCTATTTCTTTTTATATTTTGGAGCAAATCCTTTAACCTTAATAACTAACCTGCTTAGCTCTTAGATTTAAGATCTATGTTCATAGTCAGGTACTCTATCAAGCAAAGTGAAAAATTAAATTGGTCTGGATACAAAATGTCTATCAGTGACATATTGTTAGATCATTTGTGAATATAGGGTTAGTTTTCCCAAGTTTGAATGGCATAAGAAATGTGTCTACTTAAATTAATATATAAAATCTGCACTACTTAAATTAATATATAAAATTTGCACTCTTATTCACCATACAAATAATCCTTCAATTTTATTATTTGAAGACTTGCCTATGTCTAGTTTTTATGACTCTGCTTTTAACTTCAAATGGTTGGCTGATCCCTTCCAAATCAGCTTTCAGGAAACTTATAATATATTTTGCCATAAGTAATATGAATTGTATTTGGTAGCTTCAATGTATGGATGTTATAATCACAAATAATGTTATACTGGGAAAACTCGTTCAGTGATTTAATTTTGCTGTCTTTCATATATTTGAGATTCTTTTACTATGTCTTCATACATAAATTTTAATGTTTTTATTAATTCTGTTTTTTTAAATGCTGGATTGTGATTTTATCTTTCCTGTAAGAAATGTAGATTTTGAAGGGCTTTTTTGTAGATTTTAAATAGGTTTCATGTATAATGTTTTATTAAGTAGATTGTGAGCTCTTTGAAGACTCATTTCTATAATCTGAAGCAGACATTTTAAGTTCCATCATTGCTTTCTGTTATGAAATTGTCATCACAAAACCTGTTAGTCACCTAGGCCTGGTTTAGATATTTTTAGGTCTTACCAAATAAATGATAAAGTTAATAATAATAACAATAATGATGATCATAATTGTTATTTCAATAATGGAAATAATTATATTTTTGTCATAAAGTAACAGATGTAGTGTAAAGAAAAATACATTCACCTGAGAGTTTGAATACTTGAGCTTTGAACCCAGCTCTGCAACTAACTGTGACTTTGGGCAAATTGCTTTACTATTCTCTAATCTGTAAGATGAGCATGATGTCCAAAAGGACAATAGAGCATGGTGTGGGGCAGTAAAGGGAGGTCCCTAGTTTTAGAGTTAGATGAGCAGGGTTGGATTCAGCTTTGGAGCTTTCTGGCTACATAACTGAGAGCGAATAACTTAGATTCTTTGAATCTACCTCCCTTATTTCCAAAATTGTGACATTAATATTCCTCTTGTGTACTACACAGGGTTGTTATGAGGAAAATATTAGATAAAATTTAAAATACTACATGTAGTGAAATATTGTGATTAGGAAGAAGACTAGAGAATATTAGAAGTAGTAGGGACCATATTCATTGTATAGCTTAACTTCTTTATCAGCTAGTTTAAGATGGGTCTGAGACTACTGTACAATCCTAGTTTCTTAAATCTCATTTCACATATTGCCATATCTAAAAATATTAACTCTTAAATTTGAGATAAATTATGTTTAGGTATTTTATTGATAGATGAACATCAGTTGATATATTAATAATTGCTTATTCCTTTTGACCCAGCAATACCACTACTAGGTCTGTTTCTAAAGATGATTAGGGAAAAAGGAAAAGAACCTATATATACTAAAATGTTTATAACAGCCCTCTTTGTGGTGGCAAAAAGCTAAAAATTTCAGGGATACCCATCAGTTGGGGAATAGCTAAATAAGTTGTATATGATTGTAATGTAATTACTGTGCTAAAGGAAATGATGAGTTCAATGATTTTAGAAAAGAAACATGGAAAGGTTTGCACAAAATAACGAGGAGTGAAATAAACAGAACCAAGAGAACATTGTACATACTAACAGCGATAGTTTTAAGATTGACTTTGAGTGATTAAGTCATTTTGACTATTATAAAAATCCAAGTTAACTGTAGGGGACATATGAAGAAAGATGCTATCTGCATCTAGAGAAAGAACTGATAAACAGATGTATAGAATTTTATATGCATGTGTATATATATATATATGTACATATATACACACATAGATATGTGTATACATACACACACATGCACACACACATACACACACACACACACACACACATATATATATATATATGTGCCTGTTTATATCTAATGGTAGCCATCTAGGGTGGGGAGAGGGGGGAAGAAAAAAATGAAAAATAATTCATGTATTTACATATTTTATTGAACGCTATTACTATACCTGAACTCAATGCTACTAATATAAGAATGTACATAATATACCAGTTTTTTCATTTTGTTAAAGACCTGTTTTAACCTAGAGTGGCTTGGCACCGTGGTTAGAATCCTGAGATTGTCAGGATGACCCACATTCAAACCCTGCTGCTAGCACTTAAACAGAAATATGACTTGGTGCAAGTTACTTATTTTTATGTGCCTCAAGCAACTTCTTGTGACTTAAGCCATAAATGAATTGCACTTTGTCCTAGTGGAGGAAGTTCTGTGAGAGTAGTTTTTCTAGTCTTGTGGATTTTTGATGAATAGATTAAACAAATTAGTATTTATTTAAACAATACTTTATTATATTAAATGCAGGATAGGGTGGTGAATAAGTTATATATCAATCAACCAAAAGATATTTTATTAAATGCCTCCTATAGCCTGTATGTACCATATACTATCCTAGGTGCTAAGGACCAAACCACAAAAATGAAGGAATCCTTGATCTTCTGTAGATTACAGGGTAGGCTGAGTAACTTAGGGAAATCAGAGAAGACCTCTTGAAGGAGGTAGCACAAGCCTGAGCCTTGAAAGGAGTAAGTGGTTTCCAGAACAGAGAGAGCATTACGACCATGGGAGACAGCCTTGAAAAATTAATGGAGAGAAGAGATGGGATGTCTTATACAGAAAACAAAATGTAGCTCTGTTTGACAGAAAATAGAAAGAGGAGAGTGTTGAGAAATAAGGCTACAAAGGTAATTTTAAGCCAGATTGTGAAGGATTTTAAATGCTACACAGAGGAAAGTATATTTTATCATTTTATCTTTACAGCTTAAACATGGGAGTGACATGGTCTGACTTATGCTTTAGGAATACCAATTTGACAGCTGTATGGAGGATGGATTGGAGAGAGACTGGATACACACAGAACAATTAGAAAGTTATTACAAATGTAGGTGACAAATGATGAAGACCTGACCTAGCATAGTTATGCTGTGATGCAAGGGGCAAGATCTCAGATGCAAGAAATGGTGAAGATGAAGAAATAATGACTTGGCAGGTTATGGTACACAGGGAGTGAGAATGAAGAATTGAGACCGACTCCTAGGTTGTAAACATAGGTGACTGGAAGAATGAGGGTTTCCTCAACAGACAAGTGTGAAGACAAATGAGTTTTGGAAGAAAATGATGAGTTCATTTGGACACATTGAGTTTATGACACAGGTAGGACATACAAGGAGTAATGTCTAGCGGTTGGAATGGGAAGTGGAGCTCATGAAGAGGTGAGGCCTGGATATGGAGATTTGAGAGTCATCTAAATGGAGGGGATAAAAAATCCATGGGAACTGATAAATTATGTTGAGAGAAAAGATGGAAATGTTTAGGTCAAAAATCAGGACAAAGATTTTTAGGTGTATCCATAAATAGGAGGTAGAGCATGGATGACAGTCCTGCAAAAAACACTGAGAGACATTGATTGTACAGGTAGAAATATTTCTATTACAAAAAATGAGGCTTAATTCAAATTACAGATCCTTCCTTTTCCATACTGCTATGCCACTCTCTTTCTATCTACATGTACCAGGCTATAGGACTTCCAGCAAAGATGGTGATATACGAGCTTCTAGCCAAGACTATCTGCCAGAGAAATACTCTATTGAAGATAACAAAGAGTGCTAGGAGGCAGCTAGGTGTCATAGTGAATAGAGCACCAGCTCTGGAGTCAGGAGGACCTGAGTTCAAATCCGGCCTCAGACACTTGATACACTTATTAGCTGTGTGACCTTGGGCAAGTCACTCAACCCCAATTGCCCCGCCTTCCCCTCTCCAAAGGAAAAAAAGAACAAAGAGTGCTAGATAAAGCAAAGATTAAATTAAAAAAAAACTGAGAAATATCAGCATTTCTATTCTAAGATTGCAACAAAAGATGGCTTGAAGCCACGGGTTGGGGATCTCTAGGGCAGTTTGAAGATATCATGATATCAAATATATGAGACCTGAACTCACTGGGTTCTTAGGTCTAGATTTAATGGAGCTGCAGCAAGGGCAAAACCAACACCCACACAGTTTCATGCCTTCACATCCTCCAGGAGTCCTAAAAGCCAGTATGATCTCCTGTCTTTGGTTGAGTTTGCTGGGATTGCACCAGGAAATAAAACCTAATCCTGGTAGGTAGTAGGGTAAGGAAATAGAGGTAAGGCAAAAGTCAGCATGAGGGAGAAAATGATGGAAACCAGAGATTGAGGCAAAGGATTGGGCTGTTTCCTCAAATTGACCCAGTTCCTTTTCCCAGGCCAGAATTGTGGAAGAAGTCAGAGAACGGGAGGGAATTCAGTCATCACATTCAGAACTCTGGCAGAGCGGAAGCAATAGCAGCTTCTTCCATACTACCATAGGGACAAGACCTGGGCCATAGCCTTCCCAGTCAGGAATTGATAAGGAGGGTTGGGACATGGCCATGGAGCAAAATAGCAATGCAGGTAATGAGTTTGGAAACACAAGAAACCAAAAGATACTCCTAATATTATAAGGAAATGTTTTAGGTTAACAAAAGCCCAAGAAATAAATCTAGAGGATAAAAAAGGAGCTCTAAAATAAAATTCTACAACAAAACTGAGCTTCAGGTATGGATGGAAGTAATGAAGGAAAAGATTTTTAAAAATGAAATTTGGAGCTCTAGAGCGCCATTTATTCTAAAATCTACATTTTAGAATAAAAACCTTACTTATATAGTAGACATCCTGAAAATTAGAATGGAGCAAAGAGAACCCAATGGTTCAGTGAGACAGAAATATGCATACTATATTTCAAGGTATGCTAAAATAACATTGCTCAGAACTATTAGAACTAAATGACAAAATGAAATAATTAATCTTAAATAGAACTCTTAACTTAAATAGGTTGATTTCAAAGTTCTGCATTAGCTATCTAATATAGTAGGTGTGTTAGCAATCACTTTGTAAGTCTAAATTCTCTTAATACATACCACATTACATATATATGTAAAAATATTCTTTGAATCTTCAACCAGTCTTCAAGGATAAGAACTGAACCTGTGATTGATACAGCAATAAGGAAACACCTTCCACCAATACAAATTAGTTACCTTCGCTGCCACTTACAGAATAGGTCAGTTTCCAAGGGCACACAGAAATTAGATCATTTGCCTAGAAACACGTGGCTAGGATGTAAACAGAGGCAGTACTCGAACCTAAGTCTTCCTTGCCAGAGGCCCAACTTTCAATCCAGCATAACCTCTCCACCTCTTCCTAATGCTTTTAATTAATAACTTAATTTCAATCAGAGAGAAATATATATGCATTCATTAGATTAAGTTAAATAACACTGTATTTTTCTGACCAAGTTAGACAAGAGTAACTATTTTCTAATGTGCTTTATTGGCCCTTTGTTGTTTTGAGTCTTTTTGTCATTCTTTTATGGAAGGTCTTAAATGATTCCTGTCAGTGTTATTGGAATTTCAAATCTTGTCTAGAATTGTCTACCAAAGGGGTGAAATGATATCTCTTTGCTGCGTTAACTTTATTATTCCCTATAAAACATTAACATAGCAAAAATCTGAGCTCATAAATGACAGGTCTGTCTTCATCCTGGTCAGAGAAATGAAATTTGTAATTCAAATGAGTAAAGTTAATGAACTTAATGCATAAGCTGAAAAAAGTGTTGTAATACGCCAATTTAGTTTTTGTAAGGATAATTCCAAACATTCCCATTAAATTATTATCATGTCCATTTAACAAAACTAAGATTATGGTGAATTCCCGAATGGTTTGACATACCACTATGTCACCAAGTCACCAAGACTTTAAAACAAATAAAACTTCTAGTTATATTGCTTAGCCCCCTAAAATATTTGATCGTAAGAGTAATGACTAATTGTATAAGGTCATTATCAATCTTAACCTTGTTTCAGTTTTTGGCAGTAATTATAAATATTTGTAATTCATTTGGATGGAGTTTGCCTTATTTTTTAGGGATATGTAGAAGTGATTTTTACTAACACGTAATTTTCAAAGTCTTCCTCTTAAAAGTACTTACTCACTTGTGCAATACAAAATAGAGGACCTTATTTTAACTGTTCAACCTTTTCTTCTTCATCCCAGCTACCTCATACTATTTAGGAATTAGATTGTCAGAAAATATCGATGGATACCCTTTGGTTTGGCCACCCTTGCATAGTTCCATCATAGAGGCAGTGTACTAAACTTGAGGTTGGAACCTAGGGACATTTCTCCTAGTCATATGCTGTCCACTGTAATATTTGACAAGATTATTGAACTAATGTTTCAGAATGGTTCTCTTTAAATTCTCCCTTTCTTTAGGATCCATTAGAAACACTACATGTGGCTGGAGGGAGGTGAGGAAAAATTTTCTTTACCAAGGCATCGATAATAGCTATAAAGACATGAAGGAGACAATAAAATTTAGTCTTTCTAGAATCATAACCACAATAACAATAAATGATAAATGCTTGCTGTTTTTTATTACTTATTACTTACAGGATCATGATTATATACCTCATACTATAAGTGACGTCAGAATCCAAAGCCTTCACTTTACAAATGAGGAAACGGAGACTCAGAGAGATGAAGTAACTGGTTCAAGGTCACACACATAGTATGTGGCAGAACTATAGTAGGAACTCATATCCTTAGACTCCAAATCTAATGTTTTTACCATCGCCAAAAGCTGCTTCTTCTTTCTGAATGAATAACTTAAACTACATATTTGTGATTCTAAATTGATTAGTCAGCTCGGTAAAATTTTATAAATCAAATCACTGAAGTAGATTATTGAGCATTTTTTGTCTTTCTTCTCAAAAGCTGATTCCTTAGCTGATTGTGTAACTGTTTCTCCTTTTAAAACTGGTCTTTTTGGCATGTGTAGGTACAGCTTTCATCTTCCTCTGTTTATTTTTCTTTAAATCAGTCATGCTACAGTGATTATTTGTTGTTATCAGTGTGCTAAGTGGCATCAGATGTTATGCTATGTTTGAGAAATGTAGAACGATTTAAAGACAAAATTGCCAGAATCTTTACAATGCGAAATTTTAAAATCATACTCCTGTGATGGTGTTTCCATTTCTGTTAGTAAGTATGTGATGAATATATGGTGACATAAGAAGAGGCATATTAAATGCATTATGTGCCTTAAACCCTTTTCCTTGTCTGCTTGAAAATCCCCAACAGCTTCTTCTCCCACTTTCCTGGTATTTTTACCAAAAGGAATTTATCACCTAGAATATGCTTCTTTTACAGATATCGGGATTTTCTTTTCTTTTCCTCCTTTACCTCCATTTCTCATTTTAAATGAGATTAAATGAGATAAAATGAAATAAATGGGATAAAGGTCATCCCTGGGAGGATAGTGTGTCTGTTAGAAGTGTTTCAAAAGACCAGTGTTACAATGGAAACAAACTTTCCTCTAAGTGAGGGATCTGAGTTCAGCAGTAGTCTTACAGCTTTGGCTCTACAGAGGTCTGGGGACGGTGGTGTGGTGTGAGATGATGCACTTCTCCTGAATGCCTTCTGCTTTGTCACCTCATTGCAGCTTGCCAATAGAGCAGCATTCCACACACTGGGACTGACATCAAGGAAGCTTCATAAATCAACATATCAGGTAACCCTGTATCCCTAGAGAAGAATGTCACCTTTTGAAAGCTTACATTGTTTTTCACTAAACTCTAAGTCCTGATTTTCTATTTTGACACTAATATTCTTCCTGGTCCCTTATAGTATAGCTGTAACATTATCAGACTGAATGATTGTCCACACAGTTTAGATACTACTATGACTGGATGACTAACTCGAAGGCAGTTGCTAAAAACAGGCTTCAACTACAGTTAATAGTGCAGCAAAAATCTAAAAAAAAAAAGAGTGCCCCAAAAATTTAGTTTAAAAGACATATAGAGGGGGGCAGAGCCAAGATGGCAGCTGGAAAGCAGGGACTAGCATGAGCTCTCTGCCAGGTCCCTCCAAAAACCTATAAAAGATGGCTCTGAACCAATTCTAGAACTGCAGAACACACAAAATAGCATAGAGTAGCAGGGCTCTAGCACAGGATAGCCTGGATGGTCTCTGGGTAAGGTCTATCCCTCATGGAGCTGGGAGCAGAGGGGAGCAGAGACGAGCAGAGCCCAGAGTGGGCGGCATGGACGAACCAGACCAGGAGCCAGGCGGAGCGTGCCCTAGCTCCCTGAATCAGTGAGCTGCAGTAGTTACCAGACTTCTCAACCCACAAACATCAAGGACAACAGAGTAGGTTAGTGGGAGAAGCTGCTGGAGACCGGGATAGATCTAAGTCTAGTCCAGGTTGGGGGTTCTTGGAGAAGGAGGAGTGCTGGTATGGCAGAGCTGGCACATCCCCCCAGGCTTGCAACATAGAACTCTTTAGTCTACAAGCAGTCATACCCCACTGAAAAACTCAAGGGTCAAGTGAGTTGGCTGGGAACATGGCCAGGCAGCAAAAACTCACCCAGATTCAGTCTCAGACTCTGGAATCCTTCTTTGGTGACAAAGAAGACCAAAACATACAGCCAGAAGAAGTCAACAAAGTCAAAGAGCCTACAACAAAAGCCTCCAAGAAAAACATGAACTGGTCTCAGGCCATTGAAGAACTCAAAAAGGATTTGGAAAAGCAAGTTAGAGAAGTAGAGGAAAAATTGGGAAGAGAAAT
>CM053626.1:153164746-153183404 GCA_028646595.1 Phalanger gymnotis | reverse complement strand
GGGGGGGGAGGGTAGAAATGGGGAGAAAATTTGTAATTCAAACTCCTATGAAAATCAACGCTGAAAACTAAATATATTAAATAAGAAAAAAAATTAAAATAAAAAAATTATCATACCATCCATCTGGAGCTGGAAGGGAAAAAATAAATAAAAGACACTTAGAGTTTTTATATCCATGTGAACATGCATCATAATAGAAAGAAAAAAATGAATCCAGCAGTTTTTAGTTGTACATTACTTTTGCATAAATTCTTCCTCTTAGCTACAAAGGTATCCTAGGTCTTCCTAAGCAAATGTTTATTTATTTGGAAAATAATTAGGCCTCAAACTTCTAGAGAAAAGTAAAGTAGAAATCTATATTTCTTTGCTACCTATTTTTTAAAAAAGAAATCTTTCATTTTCAGTTATATATCACCTTCGTTATGATCTTAGATTATTCTAATTAAAGTTCAAATGTGTTTGTCTTTGTATAATATAGAATAGTTAGTTGTTTTGACCGCTTAAGGGGGATTATTGAATCATAAGGAAGATTTGGAGACTCAAACTTACATGAGTAGAATTTGATATGTAGCTTTCAGACTTACTGATACTTTTACTCAAAACTTTTGCATATACATGAAATAATTCATGGAGTATAGCATTTTATCACATGGGAATAATTTTCATGATCATAGTAAATTGAATAAAAATCAGAACTTATTTGTATTTTTTTATAACGTAGACAACAAACAATAGTACCCTTAAAAGTACAAGAGCAAGTAGGTTCCTTATTGATTGGTGCATGATGAGATAAATGTGGCTTTTGCTCTTAATGGAAGCTGATTGTTCTGGGATGTGCCAGCAAGACTGGTCGATTTTTTAGCTGTTGTTTACTAGGAAGTACAATATCAATTTTCCAGAGGGATGATTGGTGGGATGTCGAGGCTGTCACCTTTTTCTTCTCATCACTAACAGACAGTTGAATGACATTTATGGTGATGGGACGTTGTCTACATTGGCATATACACCAGAGGATGTAACAAGCGAACAGCAACAAAATGCCGCACCGCATTATAAGAGATATAATCGGCAGTTGTCAGGCCTGGTTACGTATGTGATATCTGAATAACAGAGTTGTAGCATCCTTCCTCTGCCACTGACCCAGTTGTATTGTCTGACTCAGCAAGGTTCCTAGTTGAGAATTAATCTTCAGAGTTAAACAATTTTTCTGGAATCTTCTCCTTGTCTTTTTTTCATCATTTTTTGAAACCATAATTTAAAGTGTCATTACTCAGATAACTTTGGACAACTAGGCCTCAGTTTTCATCTCTAAAATGAAGTTCAACTAAATGAGCAGCTCTAAAACTCTAGCATTTTGTGTCTGTCAGTATATAGGAAAGTAAATGTTACGTACTGAGCAAAAATATCTGTATTCTTGACAAAATTTTGCTTATGAGATATAATTTTCATGAACTTATTTCTGTATTCATGTCAGTGGAAGAGAATGCATAATCTGATGAATTTTAGTAACGTAGCAGAATGAGAGAGTACTCCATCACTTTGGCACTAAAATTAGGATTTAACAGGAGTTGAGAGAGTATCACATAAATCAAGGCATTTTCTTGTGACTATTATTAAAGTAACACAGTATATTCTGTATAAACAGTGTGGTAACCCTGAATTTCTAGTGATGCCTCCTGCTAGAATCATTCTTGTCAAGTGTTTTTCCAGTCTAGCACATGATGATTTTGTACAAGTAGAAAAGGAGAAAGAAAAAAAGAACAGTGCTTGTATAAAGTACTCCAATGTGTGCATGAACTAATATTTCCATCTGATAGACAACTTGGGCAAGCAGAGTCCTGTAGAATTAATACTTTTTCCCCCACAGAGAGACTACTATTGCTGTAATATAGAAAAATGCATCTTTTTAAGTTAACAAGTAATTTACTCATTAAAATAGGGCATGAATGTGGCCCAGATCATAATCTTCATGATTATGTATGCAGTTTTGAAGTGCTAAATTGTGTAATATTATATTGAGAATCAACTGTTCTTCCTAACATCACGATTGGGTAGACAAATTCATCCTTGTATATATAGCTGATTTTTCAGGTTTGTACATAGCTGCCTAATGCATATCACTTTAGGAAGAATCACATTACTATGGAGATAAAAATAACATGGCATTTAGATGCTGGCTATATCCCAGTTGAATAATCTTAAAGAATCTCATTAGGTATGTTACTCATTTTGGACGGGGTTCTTTTTGAAGATACATTTTAAAAATTTTTTCTATAATTACATTGTTTCAGTTTGATAGAAACCTATGATTTTGCATTTTTAATGTAAATAAATGGGACACAAAACTTCTGGATGACTAGAATTGCTAGTTATTTCTGATTGGACTCATAAAATGCCAACCAAAAGTGATTATTAATTCCTTCTTATATGCTAATTGATTTTGTATCATACTCATTAAAAGAAATATTTTGCTTTTCAGAATATTGTCTCAGAGACCTAAGGCAGGGCTTCATCACACTGGAATACCATTGACTGACCATTCCATCAGGTCCAAGGTAGTGACCATCCTCTTTGTCAGAACTTAGGTATATTTACCTCATCTCTTAGCTAAATATTTGAAAGGCACATAATAAATCAACCATTAATCACAAGAGTGGACACATTTGATGAACATAGAATGGAGACATCAGGTAAAGAGATAGAATAAAAGTGATATGGGGAATCCACCCAATCATGTGTAATTTTGAAAGCTTTGAACTATTGTTTCCATAGATTGTAAAAGGTTAAAGAAAAAAAAGAAGGCCAAACAGACCAAAATATAGTTAGAGAGTAGAGAGATTAGTTTGTTAGAAAAAAAACTATTTCATAACCAGTTTTTGATAGTTAAACCAAAGAAATCTTGGTTAAATATTTTAGATGTTTAAATATACAATACTCTCATGGGGGTTTTGGAGGGGGAGGGGAGGAGAGAAGCCAAAAAGAAAATGTAATTATCTAGTAACCTTATTATTGAATATAAATAAGCATTCATAAGAGAAGTTAACCAGTTTCGAACTGGAAAAAAGAGAAAGTCACAGAAGACTAGGTAGAAGGATTGAGCAGAGTAGAGGATTGACCCAGACGTTTGCTTTAGTAATGCCAGTTTGGCAGCTATATGGAAGATAGACTAGAAAAGAGAAAATTGTGCTGAAGAGACCAGTTAGGGGAATATTTCCATAATCGAGGTGAGATGTCATTGGTGACTAAACTGTTATTAGTGATTAAACTAGGATGATTGCTGTGTAAGTAGAAAGAAGAGGATAGATGAGATAGATTGTACACGATACTTGAAAGTTGTTGTATGTGACAACTGAGGTGTGTGGATGATGATATATTCACACACATGCCCTATGGATACACATACCCTTATTGTTCTCTTACAGAAATAGTTGTTTTGTGTATTAAGCCAGGTAACGGCTATATTATGTGCGTTCTCTAATTTTAGACTGTATTGGAAATAAAATGACATCTACTTTGAAGGAAAGTGTGATGGAGATTTCTAAACATATTTCTTTGAAAAATACAGAAATATATTTAAAAACAAATGATTGTAAAGAGTCTTAAAAATTCTGCTTTCTGGTAATATTCTTATTTTATAGATTTTATTTAAATTAGTAGTAGGCACTGTAAGAAAAGGTTGGTATATAAGCAAGTATTTTGAAATTTCAATTACTCTACACATAATAATTTTGAACAAAGCGTGTGATCTTGATTTCTCAATATTTCTACTCCCTAATGTAGATCATAACTCTTAAGATCATAAATTTATAAGTGGAATGGATCTTAAAGATTATCTAATCCATAAAGATAATAAAATTGAGATCCAGCAAATGGAAATTTCTTACCTTAAAGTCACATAGCTACTAAGTAGCAGATGGAAGATCTGAATGTAGATCCTCTGACTTCAACTCCAGATCTCTTTTTACAGTATCACTTTTCGTTTCCTTGGTTTTTCATCCTATGTGTCTATTATCTAACTTTTAACACAAATCCTCTCTAGAGGATCTATACAGCATGCCAGTACCCTTCTTCTTTCTCTTCTTTTCTTGTATTTAAGGGATAAAAATACCAGATTTTCCATCTTTTGTCTTCCATTCTTCCTACATGTCCAGATATTTTGTTCAATACTGACTTTATTCCACTTTTCATATTTACGTCAATGACAATAATATGTTACAATTTACCGTCGTTCTCCGTATCTTTAAATTTTCCTTTGAGTTTTTTAAAAAAAATTTCTCATTCTTTAATTATATCTCATAATTCACATGATCAGAATTTTTGCAGCGACTTTCCAAAGCAAATTCATCTTGATTTCCTCCCCTTACTCCACTCTTGGTTTCATTCTCTGTGGTGATTGTCTGAGAGTCATATTGATGGATTAATTCAATAGGCTACCTATCTAGTTATCACGCAGTAATAATTTTTCTTCCACTTTGTGTTTCAAGTGTGTATAGTTGGACCAAAGTCTTTTCTATGCTGCCAGCTTCACATATTTATAGTGTTCTGGGTTATGAGGGATTTAATATTTATCTTCAAAAAGCTTAGCATAATTAGTATTAAAATCAAAGTATGTAATCATTCTTCTCAATTTTTCTCTTTAATTACATGACAGTGCTTAAAGTGTGTTCTTGTGGCTGAAGGACATAAAAAAAATCCCTTTTTAAATATCTTCCGTTGCTGCCTAAAAGGAACAGTTTCTGTTCAGTTTATGTGGATTAGGAAAATTGTAAGATCTTTGAACTTATTAAATTAATTTTGGAGCTGCTACAAACTGGCCCAGAAAAAGACCTGAAGAGGTCAACATAACCAAGTATTTATGTATACTTTTGGACAAGTTCAAATTTAGATAACACTAAAATATAGTATTATTGTAACTTTTATATGAATATTTCTACATTTAGAATTTCAATACCAGGTCACAAAAACTAAACATTTTAACAGACCCCCAGTTAGATTAAGTGACATTACGTTACATTATATTATATTATATACTTTCTTTAAAAGAAGAAAGTTATTGGAACTATTTTGTTGTCAGCAAGTCAAAAACCTTTATTTTAGAAAGGAGAACTTAAAAGCTCAGTAATACTCGTTAGAATATAAATCGTGTATAATTGCTTTATCTGACATTTTTTTAGCTATTGATTTCAGATTCAAGAAATGTTAATCAAAAGCCTACTATGTTTTGGGAACTGGGGGAGATAAGAAGTTTGAAATAGACTTGGTACCAGGTATGACAGAACTTACCACCTAGTTAGAGCACATGACACATTTTTTAAAAAAAACCACTAATTTAAAATGGAGGCTCAAGGAGTACATCAGAGAAATACAGACAACATCCTATTTGAAAACTGGAAGTGGTAATATTGACTGAAGGCTTTAGGAAAGCTTTGTGAAAGAAGTGCCACTTAAATTAACTCTTGAAATATGTTAATAGAATAGTGAAGCAGGGCTCTTCCAAATTTAGTGAATGGTCTGAGCAACAGCATGAAAGCTAGAAAACATGAGTATTCAATAGTCCATTTTGACAGGAGAACAGAATATTACCTCGCGAGCAGATTGAAATGAGACTGGCATAATTTTAGAGTACCATGAATACAATAAGGAAATTAGACATTATTCAGTTGGCAAAAGGAGAGCCATTGCTGTGTTTTGAAAAGGACAGTGAAGTGATCGGATCTATACATAAAGACAATCAATCATACAGCAGTCTGAAGAATAGATTAATTAAAGGGAAAATGGTTAGAAGATTTTTGCAATAGTTGAGACGAGTAGGGATGAAGAACTAGACTGGGAAGGTAGCAGTGAGAATAATAGAAAAGAGGACCTTGATGGAACAGCTATTGGAGAGGAATAGCATAAAGTGTTTCATAATGATTGTATATGAGAAGTGAAGGAGAAAGAACAAAGAGAAGATTGAAGTTTCATGTCAGTGACCAAGTGTTATTAGCAGAAATTGAAGAGTTAAAAAAATAGAAGGGTTTAAAAAAGAAGAAAGGGCTTTGGTGAAGAGATGGACATTTATTCCTCTTTTATGGGAATGTCCTAGGAAGTTATTGGTTACTCAGCAAATTGAATTATTATTTGAAATAATCAGGGATATCTATCTGTCTAATCTATCTATATATATATACATACATATACATTTACACAGACACAGACACACACACACACACACACACACACATACACATACACACACAGACCATTTTCCCAAATATATTATTGCAACATGGATGTGAAAACTGACAGAAATGCAGGCAATGAATGGTGGACTCGAATACCATCTTAAATGTCTTAGATACACATTACCATTTAATACGATGTGCACTACTTACGTGTACCTATAATGTTTTAATTCTCAAATGAGACAATTCTAGCTTTTATTCCGAAATGAGCAAATTCCAGTTACAGAGAATTTACTTCCTTAAAAAGTCTGTAAAAAGCCTTTCAAGGAGCCTACTTTTATATAAAGAGAAATAATAGAACTTTAATTTGTGGGAGCTGCGTATAGGTATAAATTTGCCAATGGCCTTTCTACCCATATCAGTTTACTTTATAGCATTTACTTGTCAATAAATACAAGCCTCTTAGGAGCTGTGACTGGTTGAATAATATTAGTAGGATCATTTGCTTAATAATTAAGGGAAGCATGGGTAAATGGGAAGTGTGTACCTGGTTCTGTTTTGCAATTATTTTATTCTGACTCCCCTACTCTTTCATTTCTTCTTATATGCAGGCTTCTTCTTACTGATTAAAATATATTTTATTTATGTCTTTTGCCTTCATATAAGTTATTCCAAATCCTATTTCAGAATGAACCCTCTGACAAAGAAAAAATGTTAAATAAAAACACCAAATGAAATGAACACATCTGACAATGTGTCCAATATTCTATCCTAATCCTCCCTTACTTTACTGTGATGGGGGGGAGATTATGTCATTATCTATTCTCCTGGACCTTCATTGGTTTTTTAGTTAAAGAGTTCAACATACTTATTTTTCATTTCATTGTTGTAGTCAGTATGTATATGGTTCTCTTGGTTTAGCTTATTTCACTCTTAATTAGTTCCTACAAATCTTCTGATATTGCTTTGAATTTCTTATATTCCTCATTTCTTACTAGACAGTATTACTCCATTGTCTGCATATGGAAAAGCCCACCCCCCAAAAAAAGCACAACAGCAATCTGTTCTCTAATTGATTAGTAACCAATTTGCAAAAAAAGTGCTACTAGTAATATTTTGGGATATATTCAATTTTTTTAGCCTTTGACTTCTTTGGGGGTTTATGCCCAGTAATGAAATTTGTGGGTCAAAAATATAAGGTTTAGTTATTTTTCTTGCAAAATTCCAACCTTGTTTCCATAATGATTAGACAACCTGCAGCTCTACCAATTGTGTACTTTCTCACAGCCCCTCCTATACTTAGTATCCCTATTTTTATTGCTAATACATTGAATGTAAAGTGCAATATAAGAGTTATTTTAATTTCCTTTTTCTTATCATTTCTTAATGATTTGGAGTGTCTTGTCATATGATCATTTATAGTTAGAAATTTTTCTTTGGAAAATTTTGTTCATGTTTAATGGACAGTACCTAGACCATGGAATCAGAAAACTGACTCTTTGTTGCTTACTACGGGAGTGAATTTGGATAAGTTGATTAGTCAGCAAATAGTTTATTAAGCACCAACTACTATGTACCAAACTCTGTGGTAGGCCCTGGGCATGCAAATACAATTAAAGAAACAGGCACTTCTCAAAAGGAGCTTACATTTTAATTTCTCTGGAATTCATTCTTAAAAGAAGTTGATTGAACTAAAGAGCCTCTATGTGGCTTCTTTCAGCTGAGGACAGTGCCTGACATGTAGTATGTGCTTACTAGATCCACATATATGATCTATGACTATTTAGACATATCAATTTTAGATTTTAAAATCCTGCTTTTTTATATTTCCCCTCTCTATAATTTCTTTTCAGATTCTCTCTTCATTTTATTTATATAAAATGTTAAAAAACCAGATAGCCATAGTTACCCATCTAATTTATTTTTTACCAATATGCTTTATCCCTCATTTACTTAAGAGTCTCTAGTTAGAGTTATGAAAAGTACCTGAACTTAATCTTTTTCAACTTTTTTTATGGTTTGGTATTTTGTATTTAGGTTGTTTATCCATCTTGAGCTTATGGTACATAGTGTATCTGTATGAATTTATTTTTTTGCCAAACTGCTTTTCAGTTTTTGAAATAGATCTTGTCAAAAAGAGCATTTCCCTTGCTCCCAGTAATTTGTTTACATTTATCAAATACAGGACTGTGGTTTTGAATTACTTGTTGTGCTTCTGGACTGTTCCAGTGCCTACTTTTCTGAATTTTTTTTTGCCAATACAAAATAGTTTCGATGCCTAGACTTTATAATATAATGTTGTACTCCTTTCGATTATTTATTTGAAATATTAGACCTGTTTTTCTATATGAATTTTGTTATTTACAGTATTCTCTTAGTAGTTTTGTATACCATTAAAATTGTAAATTAATAATTTAGATATTATTGCGATTTTGTTACATTGGCATGGCCGTGAGACATGAATACGCCTTATTTATTGCTTTGAAGAATGTTTTGTAGTTTTATTTAAATAAATCTTGCCTGAGTCTTGGTAAAAAACAAAATAATTTTCAAGTATTTTATGCATTTTGTGCTTATTTTTAATGTAACTTATTATTCCATCCATGTTTCTCTTAACAAAATATAGACATTTTGTGCATTGATTTTATGTCTTAACTGCTCTCTAAAAGTTATTAATCATTTTGCTCAATTTCTTCCCTGAGTCTATGATGTTTTCCAAGTACATCATACCATCTGAAAATAGGGATAATTTGGCCTCTTTGCTTATGTTTAGACCTAGACTTTGACTGTCTTGTTTTATTATTTTTCTGGAAAGATCACTTTATGGGAGTTTTTTTTTCATGTCATTGCTAAGTGTAGTGCTTCGGGACTATGGTGAGTTTTAACGTGGTAGGGTAGAGAGCTTCCCTGAGGATACTCCACATCAATTATTGTCTCAATATTCCTCTAATTTTTATTATTTGCAAAAAGCCCCTTTGGCAATCTGGCACAATTCCAGCTTCATTTAACTCTGTTCTTCTTAATATACTCTAAACTTTTGTCAATCTAGATTACTGTGTGGTCTCTAATCAACCCATTAAATCGTGCTGCCTCTTTATACTGTAAAGAGTAAGGCCACATGGCTTCGTGGATAGAACCCTGAGTTCAAAGCTGGGAAGACCTAGATTTAAGTTTTACCTCTGACATAGATGGACTTTATGACCTTGGAGGAGATACTTTATGTCTTAGTTCTTAGTTGAAGAAATGGTGTTAACCTGTATTATGAGAATTAATTTCTTCACTTGAGAGTTCTCCTGTACCAATTAATTCATGGATCTAGAGGTCCAGACTTGACTTTGTTTGCAGGAATAAGGAATTAGGAATCCTCATTCAGTTCTCCTCAATCAGTCTTCAGATGTTTTGTAACGTTTGTTTTACAAGAGACAAAATTACTTAACATGTAGTATTGCATGCTATCATCTCATTAGATTACCTGAAAGCAGTTGTATATCTATATCTACTTAGCTCCCCTGAAAGCAGTTATATATTTATATCTATTTAGCTCCCCTAGTTTCAACGTGCAGTGGTATTAAATTGGATGGAATTCACATTTTGAAAATCTAGACTTTCCATCTAGAGCTATGAATAATGTCATGGGACCTGGCTTTGGTGCACCTACCATTTTCAATTTATTAAATAAAACTGCTTTGAGTTTTTTTGCAGATGTTTTGTAGAACAGTAGTGTGTTCCACATAGTTTTGGTGTTTCTGTTTCATTCAACAGATATTTATCTAGGACCATTGCATTACGTGCTATTTTGAAATGATTGATAAAATCTGACAGCTGTCCTCAAGAAACTTATGATATAGGGTAAGAGATGCATACAAATCAAAATATTATAATCACATGCCTGTAATTAGTGCTATGTGTGATAAAAGCTAAGTGCTTTGGAACCATGCAAAAGGATTATTCCTTGCTGAAGTGATTATGGACTATGGGGCATCATGGCAGAGGTAACATTGGAGTTTGACTTTCAAGGATGGAGAGGCTCTTCTTAGGCAAAGGCAAAGGAAGGATAGATATCCAGGTAGATTATGGCAAAGCTGAGCCATGGAGGTGGGAAAATATGTTTCTTCTCAGACATTTGCATACAATCAATGATAAAATGGAAATTAACTTCATTGAAAGGAAGAACAAACAGGTTCATATTGCCAAATGGTTGCATACATGTCGAATCACTAGTTATATATCATTGTCAACCTACAAAGTATCTTATATACTTTTTCTTATTTGATATGATAGTCTGGTGTACTAAAGAATACTAGACCATTAGGATACCTGGGTTCTAGTTTCTGTCCTGCCTCTGGTTAATTTCATGAACTTTGACAAGTTGTCTTTGCTATGTCTCATTTTACTCATCAGTAACATTGTGTTAGGTCACTTTTAGCTCTGAAACACTTTGTCTTTTACCCTCTTGTGCCTTTATGTAAAAAAACAACAACATAGAATCAAAGTAATTTATTATCAAGTAAGAAACTTTCCAAATAATAAAGGCAGGCAAATCCACTAAAAGTTGTGGTTGTAAGGTGTTAAAGTTTCTTTAACTGAATCTCATTTGTAATTGGATCAGGAATACTGACAACAGCAATGAGTTAGTGGCTCCCACTTAATGACAGCTATTGAATGAATATTGAGTTTTGCATGAGATGGTGTGAGAATCGATTAAAGCATCAGGACTTGTTTGGAATAACACTGCCAGCTAAGCTTTAAATTGCCTCCTGGAAAACAGCCACAGACATTTCTGCCCCATATTTAATGTTGAAGAGATCCAACACTTAAGCTTCTATTTACCAGTAAAAAAAAAACACTTGTAACAAGGACATAGTACCCCAAAGAGTAGATGGAATGGGAGCTTACTTTTCCTGAAGTCTACAAGTGTATTCTAAGAGGAGAAAAATAGATTCGTTTGGACCAAGAATTATCCAATGCAATGAAAAATTAAATAAACAAAAATGTTAGATATTAAAGAGTAAAATATTGTTACTATTTTAGTAAATAAAAAGACAAATAGTTTTGAAAAGACCTTTAGAATGATTAATATTTATTTTAATTCTTTAAGATTCTTTGATTTCTTTAGTACAGTTATACCATCTACTTCAGGAAAAGCAACCATTTTATACTTTGATGTACAATCTTCATGACTTGGTTTGCTTTAAAAAAAATCTGCTGGCCAATTTTAGAATTTAACTAAAATGATAATTAAAAGGAAAGAACATGCTACTCAGTAGAGACAACTACAATTTCATAGACTTAGATAAAATTATTTCCCAAATATAGGATAAGAAAGGCATATTGTTTTTGTGAAAAAGATATGGAGACTGTGAGCACGAAATGAATGAATAGCATGACATAACAGCCAAAAGAAGCTTACATTGTCATAATCTTCATCACAAAAAGCTGTGTTCATAATGAGGGAGGGTAAAGGAAGAAGAAAGAATAAACATTTGTGTCATGCCTACTATGTGCCAGGACCGTTCTAAGTGCTTTATACATATCACCCTTTTCCATCTTCACAATAACCCTGTGAAGTGGGTGCTGTTAAAAGCCCCATTTTATAGTCGAGGAAACTGAGGCAAACAGATTAAATGGCTTGTCCAGATTCACACAGTAAATGTACGAGGCTGGATTTGAACTCAGGTCTTCCTGACTCCAGCCCCAGCCCTCTCTATCCACGGTGCCACTTAGCTGCCTGACGTAATAGTTTTGTTTTATATTCCTGATTATTTTACATTTGGACCCTATCCAATCAATCCTCAACTTTTTTTGGGGGGGTGACATTCCTAGAAAAATGGCACAAAAATAAAAAACATGAATGTTGATATATTGAACCGATGGGAAAGAGGGGGTTAGGTTCCCACAACTACCAAAAACTACAATCTTTTACTAAACATTGCTGAAAATACACTTTTCTGCATATAATTTTTAAAGCAAAACATTAATTCTGGTAATATGTACTTTTCCTAACTCAGTAACAATGAAATAACCTATAAAATTCTGTGCACAAAAATGTAAAACATTTTTCTTTGCTAATAATTCCCTAGAATTCTGTGACCTTTTTCGCTAACTTCTCCAAACAAACCAACAAACCATTAATTTCAGACAATAGCCACTTTTTATAACACGTGAAATCTATGGTATCATGAATGCTTTCCTCTTTTTTGCAGATATGATGAATCATGGATTCATTAACGCCAAATCAGCTGCAGACATTCTGACACTAAGTTTATCTAACATCTTTATTTTCTCACTCAGCTGCATCAGTGACTTTGCTTGTTTGGGCTTAGATCTTAGAAGCCTTGTGCTGTAGCTCAAGGGGGCATAATTGCAACACAGAATGACTTTTAAAGGAATGCACGAGGTGTTCTTTCTTCTAAAACAGTAGGGTAAACAAGATCTGTGAAGCAGCTAGTAGGATACCCAGCTACCCCACATACTTCGAAGCATCATGCCTTTCATTTTTTTTTCTATATTTTGCCATGAATATGTGTGGTTGTGATGCACAAGTGAAAATGAAGTTACTAATAAAATGACAGTGTCTGAAGTTGTGAATGTTAAATGCATAGGTGTTGAGGATTGACTGTATTCATTTCTGGAGACTACTATCTGGAAGATTGTGATCAAGATGGTGAGAGGACTGGAGAACACAATAAATGTGGTAAAAGCAACGTTTATTATTAATATAATTTGGACTTATTATGGCAGTAAGGCTAGAAGAAATGCCACATGGGTTAGTTTCCTCCCAGATGACAATGAAACCATTCTTGAGACTAACTGGGCCAGAGGACTAAGGTGTAAATAGTTCAAGCAGCCTCCTGGCTGCCTAAGCCATAAAAGTTCAGTGCCTGAGCGTTTGGACTTCCTCAGGCTTAATGGTCTTCCCTAGGCTCTGTGAATCAACATGCTTTTCTGACTAGTCACACTTTTGTGTTAAATATAGAGTTGAGCTGCACCCAACCCTAGTCAAGTAAACAAACATTTATTAGCTCCGCATATGTGCCAGAGACTGTGCTGTGCCTGGAGAGACATTTATTGGTAAAAAAACAAAATCAAATTAGAAACAAACAAACAAGCAAAATAGCTCCTGCTCTCAAAGGACCTCACAGTCTAATGGAAAAATAACACACAAATGACTATCTAGAAAAAATGATCCATCAGGTTCAAAGGCGTAAGGAAGGGCTTCTTGTAGAAGGTAGGATTTTGAAGGAAGACAAGAGATGGAGATGATAAAGGACAGAAGTCCAGTCATGGGGGGCAGTCGATGAAAATGTATGCAGACAGCCGATGGTGTGCCCTGTACAAGGAATAGCATGGATGCGACTGGGTGGCCCAGTGGATAGAGTGCAGGCCTGGAGTCAGGAGTACATGAGTTCATATCTAGTCTCAGAAATTTACTAGCTGTGGGAACCTGGGCAAGTTACTTAGCCCTGTTTGCCTCAGTTCCTCATCTGTAAAATGAGCTGGAGAAGAAATGTCAAAGCACTCTACCATCTTTGCCAAGAAAACTCCAAAATGGGATCACAGAGGCTGATGTGAACTGATTCAACTGAACAACAACAAAAAGTGAGGTTTAAGAAGCCTGGAAGGGTAGAAGGAGGTTCAGGTTACGATGGCTTTAAAAGCCAAACAGAATATTTTTATTTCATCCCTAAGGTGATAGGGAGCCACTGGAGCATATTAAATGAGATGGAGTGGGGCAAGATGGGCAGAGCTGTGTTTTAAGAAGAGTATTTTGACATCTGAGTGGAAGATGGACTGGAGTTGTAGGGACTTAACATAGAAAGAACAACCAGATAGTTATTATGATAGTTCAGGTATGAAGTGGTAAGGTCCTGTATCACTGTGGTTGCAATGTCAGAAGAGAGCAGCAGCATAATAAGAAATATATGTTCCAGATGTAGAAGTGACAGTATTTGTCAATTGATTAGATATGGGTTGTGAGAGGGAAGACTCAAGGATGACAGTTCATTTGTGAGCCAAGGTGACTGGGAAGATGGTGGTGCTCTTGACAATAGTGATAAATTGAGCAAGAGGGAAGGACATGTGGGGGAAAGATAATGAGTTCAGTTTTGGACTCGTTGAGCTTAATTTATCTTTGGAATAACCAGTTTTTAGATGTCTAATAGGTGTTGTGAGTCTGGAGATTGGGAGAGAGTTTAGGGATGGATAAATAGATCTGTGAATCATCTGCATTAGGAGGATAACTGAGTCCATTGGAGCTGATGAGATAATTGAGTGAAATAGCATAGAGGGAGAAGAGAAGAGAACACAAGGCGGAGCCCTCGGGAACATCCATAGTTACATGGACCTGAATAAAATCCAGCCAAAGAGACTGAAGAATTATCCGACAATAGGAGGAGAATCAGAAGTGAGCAAGATCACAAAAAAAAATACAAACGAGAGAGAAGCTGGTATTAAGAAGAGACTTTTAAAGACTATTAAAAGCTATTGGGATGTCAGCGAGGATAAAGAATTAGAAAAATCCATTAGATTTTGCAATTAAGAGATCATTGGTAAGTTTGGAAAGAACATTTCATTGGAATGATGAGGTCAAAAGCCAGACTGCAGGGAGTCCAGAAGAGAGTGAGAGGCAGGGAAGTGGTGGCATCAAATGGAGATGGCTTTCTTACGGAAATGGAATGAAGAGAGGTTTGTCAGTAGTTTTCAGGATCAGGTTAGGGTTTGGTTTTGGTTTGTTTTGGAAGAAGACATGAGCGTATTTATAGAGAAATAGGTGGCAGTCAGAGAGAGATTGAAAATTAGTGAGAGAGTGGGGGGTGATACAGGGAACAATCTGCTGATGAAGGGTAGGATTGAGATCATTTGTTCAGGTAAAGGGGTTTGTCTTGTCAAGTCGAAGGAGGCACAGGATTAGGCAAGGGTAAAGGAGGACATAATAGTAGAAAGTGTCATGTGAAACAGGGGTGAAGGAGGAGATAGTAGTGGAAATCATCTTAGTGCTGTGAGATGTGGAGGAGTGGAAGTAGGGAGAAGGAGTTCTTGACAAATTGCTTCAATTTTTTTTCAGTGAAACAGAGTTCTTAGCTGAGATAGTCAAGTTTAGGAAAGTCACAGGAGGTTTGAAGAATGATGAAAAGGTTTAGCCATTTTGGTGAGTGAGACAGTGAATTCACTAGGGAGGTACAAAAATGAGGGTCCAGTGGAGATTATTTAGCATAGATCTGTAGGGCACCCAAGTTCAAGGATATGCTGGTAAATGTTTAATAACTGACTCTCAAAAAAACAAATCAAAGTTCACCTGATGCATTTTAAAGTTTTGTCTTTATTAAATTAACAGTTCTCTATTATTTTTCTTAAATCTAGAGAATCAACAAAACAATGCATCAAACACTTATTTGTAGTTTTTACCAATTTCTGAAGTGTAAATGTTTACAATAAAATTTTAACAGTTGACCCTCATAAAGTGAATTGAGCTGGTTCCAGCATACTCCTGACCCAATTAGCAAGGTTTCAGTGATTTTCCCTAGCTTTATTTATTGTCAGGTGAGTAGGAATGAAGGCAAGCATGTGGTTCATGGGAGTAATGGAAAGCCGAGTCTTGGCAGGGTAAGATCAGCGGTAGGAAAAGAGGGCAGGGGGCTTGAGGGAAGTGGATAATGTGCAGTTGAACTAATTCATCATAGACTCAAGATGTTTAGTAAACTTATTTTGTTAATTGTTATACGGTCTATTAGTGCCACTTTTCATTTCAATCCCAGATTGGCCCAAGTCAAGCCTGGCATAGAATATCATAGCATAATTGGCTGAAAGAATTGGGGACATTTAGCTTCCAGAAAAGACAATTTAGTGAGTACATAAATACTATCATCTAATATTTGTAGGGCTTTTAGTATGTAGAAGGATGATTAAATTTGTTCTGCTCTATTATCTGTTCAGATAAGAGAAAGAGTAGAAATATATGGAAGCTAGAAGTGAATTTGAGTTAAGGAGCCCTTTCCTAACAGTCACTCAAAAGTGGGACTAGTCATTTTGTGAGACATAGATTTCCCTCCTTGAAGGCTAGAGGTCTTCAAGCAAAGACTTGACTATTTTCAGATGTGGAAGGAATATGGTTTAGGTATGGGTTGGATTAGATGATCTTTAAAGTTCCTCTAAGGTCATAGGTTTTGTAATTCACTGATTCTAGACTTTTACAGGAAATTTTTTTCTATTTGATAGGACCTGTTAGTTTTTCCTTGGTTTATCCCAAAGGCTTGCCTCTAATTTCAGTGCTAAACTGATTTATGTATTATTAGAGGAATGAAATTAATAAATACCAAACTTCTATTTTATAACACTTCATTTTCATATAACACCACCATTATACTCAAAATTTAAGTTGACTTAAGTTTTTCAGAGTTTGTTATTATTAGATAAATATGTAGAATTTATTTTCATTACCAAAATATTAGCAACTACAAGTATTTTACTCTGTTGTGGAGATGGTACTCTAGAACATTGATCTCTAATCTTTTTTGATCATTTAAATTAAAAAAATCATTTAAATAAAAAATTAGCATACACCTTCAATATCTACTTTTATCAAATAATATATGTGAGGTATTATTTAATGATGATCATTAATAATGATATTATTAATCATGATTTATAAAGTATATGCTTGTACTTTTGCAGCTAGCTGACACAGTTCAAATTTGTCTCAAATATTTACTGTCTGTATGACTGTGGGCAAGTCATTTAACCTATTCTGTCTCAGTTTCCTCAAATGTAAAATAAAATGTAAAATATTATTAAAATGTGTCATAATAGCACCTACCTCAAAGAGTTGTGAGGATCAAATGAGAAAATATTTGTAAAGCACTTGTCACAGTGCGTGGCACAGAGTACACATTAAATCAAAGCTTATTCCTTTACCCCCTAATGATTATATAGATTATCAGTCACAAAAAGAGAAATTTAAAAAGGATGAAGTAAAAGTGAAATAACATTATATTCTAGAGTCAACAGTCAAAGAGTCAGACCCCAGGAGTTACTGAATAGAGGGGAATTACAATTGTGCTTTAGGAAAATCATTTGGTATCTCTGAGGAAAATGGAGCCCAGTTACGAGGCCTTCTCAGTAATATAGGAGGAAGAGAAAGATAATTGGGGTCTGAACTAAAGTGGTAGCTGAGTGAGGAAAGGGAAGGAAAAGATGGAAGAGATGTTGTGTGAATAGAACTGGTGACTAATGGGATTTGTAGGCTGAGTAGAGTTGAGAAGGATAAGGAGATGTTAAAATGATGATTACTGGAAAGATAGTGTAGTGGATAGAGAACTGGCTTGGAAGCTAAGAAGACTGGACTTCCTAGTCCTGCCTCCAACAGATAGTGGTTGTGTCACCTTGGGCAATTCACTTGAGCACTGAAAGGCTCTCAAGTAATTCTCTAAGTCAATGAGATGTGGACAAGACACTATCCTACACTACTAGAGGTAGTTTCTTCACCTGTGAATTCCTCATACCAATTAAATGTAAGACTTGCATGTCATGTGATCTGTACATACAAGGCAGAAATAGAGGAACTTCAGCTTTTACACCCAGTTAACAATATTGGTGTCTAGCATTGTATCAGTTAAGACTTTGGAATTCAAATGACTGGAATGTAAAACTAAAACCAGCAATTAAAAGGTAGATAAAATGTTCTAACAAATATGATTTCTGCTTTTGTTAAATCTACCAAATCCTCATTGAAATAAATATCTTTTTATGTACCTCGTCCCTTTCACTGCTAAATTCCTATAAAGTTGTCTACCTCCACCTCCTCAACAGTTACTTACAGTTATGCTCTTATCCTAACGATGTCCTGAAAGTGGTCTCTCAAAGCTTATTCATGACTGCACATCTGATGGTCTATTTTTGGTTTGGATTTGCTCTAATATCCCATCAGCTTTTGACATTATTAATTATCTTTTCCAAAATAATCTTCCTAAGTCACAGATTTGACTGTCATTCTCCTGCTTTAAGAAATTCTCTAGTTTCTAATTGCTTCTAGAATCAAATGCAAACTTCTCGGTTTGACGTTTAAGGCCCACCAAAGTCAGGCTCCAACATATTTTCCAGCCTAATTTATATTACCTCTAGTTTATAACTATGCCCCATTCCTGAAGTCCTCAGTTTCTCATCCTTGTCTTTGAGAATACTTTTTCACTTAAAGCCGAGCTCATGTAAGATCTCCTCCATGAAGATTTCCTCATGCATTACCCTACGCTCAACCTGAAGTTGCTACTGACCTCATCTCCTCCAAAATACTTTCTGTTTATTTATCCATACATATGAAACATTTATAACAATACACTGGAAGTTTTTTGAGGTTAGGCACCCTTTTTTTTTGTCTTTGTATCCATTTTCCTTAGCAGTAATGCCTTGCCTATCATCAACATTCAGAGTTTGCTCAACTGAATAGAAAAGTGTACTATAATACGAGAAATGAAACTTAAAAACAGCAAACATTTTTTTTT
>CM053626.1:153118298-153164246 GCA_028646595.1 Phalanger gymnotis | reverse complement strand
TTACCCAGGGACCATCCAGGCTGTCCTGCGGTGGATCCCTGCTTCCCTCTGCCACTTTGGGGGTTCTGCAGCTCTAAAATTGGTTCAGAGCCATTGTTTTATAGGTTTTTGGAGGAACTTGGTGGGGAGCTCACGCCAGTCACTGCTTCCCAGCCACCATCTTGGCTCCGCCCCCCATAGTCTTTGCTTTTAAGTAACACATAGTATCAGAGTATAGACAACAAGCAAATAGCTATGTACAGACAGATTATCGGGTAAATTGGAGATAATCTCAGAGAGAAGAAACTAAAATTAAGGAAAACTGAGAAGGGCTTCTTGTAGAAAATGCAACTTTATCTGAGATTTCAAGTAAACCAGGGAAGTTAAAGAGGTGAAGAAGAAGAGGGAGAGAAATCTAGGCCTGGGGGACAACCAGGATAAATGCACAGTCTTATGATGGAATGTAGTGTTTGGACAATGGCAAGAAGGCTGGTGTCATTAGATGACAGAATACTTTTGAAGTTCTGAATTATAAGAAGACTAGAACAAAACAGGTCAGGCTGATATTATATTTGGTCGTGGAGGCAATAGGGAGCTATTGGAGTTAATTGAGTGGGGAAACACTAGGCTTATAATATTTTGTTTTGGTCATTTTAATTTTTTCTGCCTTTTCTTTTCATTTTTTTGTTTGTCTTTAAGTAAAATATGTGAGTAAAATGACAGTATTGACCCAGCCAATGTAAGAAACCCTACACAGATCAGTTGTTGTGATGTACAGGTATTGTTCTAACAACTTTCCAACTCTCACTGTGCTGTGAAAGTTTCTCCAAGATTACACTATGCACAATTTGCCTAAAGTTTCATCATAGCTACATTGCTAAGATGGTTTTTAATCAGACACTGTAATATTATATTAGGAATGAGTGATTATTAAGGAACAAATTGGAATATCAAATCCTTCAGATGTCAAAATAATAACAATAAAAACTTCATTTCTTCTTTCTTTCTTTTTTTTTGGTGTGTAAGCTAGTCAGGGTTAGATGACTTGCCCAGGGTACACACAGCTGGTAAGTGTCAAGTGTCTGAGGTCAGATTTGAACTCAGGTCCTCCCGACTCCAGGATTGGTGCTCTACCCACTGTGCCACCAGCTGTCCCTAAAAATTTCATTTCTTTACAGAAACAATAATTGATGTATATATATATATATTTATATATACATATATATATATTCTCTAATCCTTTGTCAAAAGATTATTCTTCTTCTTGTTTACAAACTAATGAATTCCTGGGGACATTGAGGCAATTTGAGAAATGTCACTTTGGGTATGTGTCACAACCGAATACATCTTAGCACAAATTTTTCATGCAGCCTTAAAACATTATTTGTATTATGTATATATATTTATATGTATATATGTTATAAAATATATAATTATATGTAATGTTTTTTTCTATATGTACATATATGTATACACACATATAATTGTAGACAAAGTGAAACTTCAAAAAGGTATTTTGAATTGTCTAATAAACTTTGGAATGATCTTTCAAAGACTGATATTATTGGTTTACGTATTCGCCTTTCTCCTATACCTGTCACTTGATTAGAATAAAAGATACAATCTATTTCTTTGTTAAATAATACAAAGTTATAATGGAGAGATTTGGTATATTACTCATAATGCTAACCATCTTTGCTGCCATCATGAAATATCTATTTCACTGTATTTAACCCATAACATTTTTTCTAAAATCTACTTTAAATAATCAAATACAAGAAAAATTGAAATCAGACCACTCTTGCAGTCTTAGAAAAGCTCTACCTATGCAGGAAAACATTATGGCAATTTTTTTGATAGAACTTAGGTAATTCAGCTTCACTGCAAATAAGGCAGAATGGGCAATATTTCCTGTCGTACTGTCAACAACAAAGAACTGATTTCTATTCTGTACTTCATTCAATCAGAAATTGCTGAAGACAAGGGTGATATCCTTAAGAGCTCTATAAATAAAACCTAACATGATGCTGTTATCTTAGATAAAGAATGAATCCTATTTTCTTTTTGGGAAAATCATCATAATTCTTTTTAGAGAAAGCACTGACATGCAGTATCACATTTTCTAAAACACACAGGATCTTCTTGGCAGGCAGTGTCTGGAAAGGCAGCCCATGTTGTGGCTGAAAATCCTTTGGATTTTTATCTGGGCCATCGAAAAGGACATTTCTGCTCTCTTATGTCTTTGTTTTGTTTTATACTGTGGTTAGATTATTCAGTAAATAAGATATATCGTGAATAAAAGAAAGATACCCTCAAACAGTTTTAGGTGATTATTAAATAAATTTGAAGCCTGTATTAAAAAAATATTCCCTAATCAATAAAAATATTTTTAGAAAGTTCTATGGTCATCTTAGAGAACAGGTAGAAGACACCACTGGCAAGAAACATTTATGAATCTTTGAAAAAAAATGTAATTATACTTGGAAAAGGTGGTTTTAAAAATAGATATCAACAATACCTCTTTCATAGACAATTATTGAAAATGTAATTTTCCTTTAAATGCGGAAGTAAAGATCCTGGAAAGGTGAAATCAGAGTCAAGAGAGTAGCATTTCTTTTCAGAAATATTGAATTAGGATTATTGTCATTTTTTGCTAACAGGCTTATTATAATCTTTAAAATGCTGTTTTAAAATGAAAATTAAAACAACTTTTGGATATGATCTTTCACCTATAAGACTAGTTAAAATGATAGATGCCCTTCACTCGGGGAAGGGTCAAATACATCGTGGTGTATGATTGTGATGGAGTATTACTATACTGAATGGAGTGATGAGCTGGTCGATTTTATTTTTAAAAATTTATTTAATTTTAATTTACAGAATAAAACAAGCATTTTTACAAACATAGTACAATAAAAAGATGATTGCATGAAACTGCAAATCTTTCTTCATATGTCCTTTATAGTTAATTTGAATTTTTATAATAGACGAAATAACAATCACTCAAAGTCAGTCTTAAAACTATTGCTGTTAACATATACAGTGTTCTCTTGGTTCTGCTCATTCATTCTTTATTATTTTGTGCAAGTCTTTACATGTTTTTCTAAAGTCATTGAGCTCATCATTTCTTAGAGCACAGTAGTATTCCATCACAATCATACGCCACAACTTGTTCAGAAATTCCCCAAATGATAGGCATCCCTGCAGTTTCCAGTTTTTTTTGCCACTACAAAGAGAGCTGCTATAAACATTTGACAGCATATGGGTTCTGTTTCTTTTCCTCTGATCATCTTTGGAAATAGAGCTAGTAGTGGTATTGCTGGGTCAAAAGGTAGTTTAATATCTCTTTTGGCACAGTTCCAGATCGTTCTCCAAGATGGTTAGATCATTTCACAATTCCACCAACAATGACTTAGTGTTTCAATTTTTGCACATCGCCTCCAACATTTGTCACTTTCCCCTTCTATCATTTTAACCAATCTGATAAGTGTAAAATGATATCTCAAGGTTGTTTTAATTTGCATTAATCTGATCAGTAATGATTTAGAGCATTTTTGCATATGAAAATAAATTGTTTTGATTTCTTCATTGGAAAACTGTCTATTCATATGATTTGACCATTTATCAATTGGGGAATGAATTGCATTCTTACAGATTTGATGAAGTTCTTTATATATTTTAGATACGACACCTTTATCTGACAAACCATCTATAAATTCCCTCCCCCCCATTTTTCTGTTTTCCTTCTAATCTCAGATATATTTGTTTTATTTGCACAAAACCTTTTTAATTTAATGTAATCAAAGTTATCCATTTTATACCTAACTTTATTCTCTATCTCTTGTCTATTCATAAATTACTTGCCTATCTATAAATGTGATAAGGAATATGTTCCATGTTCTTCTGATTTTCTTGTAAAATCTCTCTTTATAGTTATGCCATGTATCTATTTTGACCTTATCTTGGTAAATGGTGTAAGATATTGTTCTATGCCCAGTTTCTCCTATACTGCTTTCCAGTTTTCCCAACAATTTTATCAAATATTGAATTCTTATCCCCAAATTTTAAGTCTTTTGACTTAATAACCAAGGTTATTATGTTTATTTGCTGCTGTAAATTTAATGTCTACTCTATTCCATTGATCTGCCTTTTTATTTCTTAGCCAGTACCATATAGTTTTGATAATTACTGCCTTATAGTATAGCTTAAGATTTGGTACTGCTAAACCTCCTTCCTTTACATTTTTTCATTATTTCTTTTGATATTCGTGACTTTTTGCTTTTCCAAATGAATTTTATTTTTTCTAATTCAGTAATTTTTTTTGATAATTTAGTTGGGATGGCATTAAAATATAAACTAGTTTGGGTAGAATTGTCATTTCATTATATTAGCTCTGCCTACCCATGAACAATTAAATTTTTCCAATTATTTAAATACTGATAAAATTTTCATATATCATAAGTAAACAGTTTGACCTTAATGAGTACCTTATACTTAATCTTCATGATTTCCTTATATTTCTTCTGGATCTTTCATGTCAAATTTTTCCACTCAGTTCTCATCTTTTTGTTATAAATTCTTGAAAATCGTTCATTTCTTCAAATGTCCATTTTTCCCATTCTGGATTATACTCCACTTTGCTGAGTAAGTTATTCTTGGATGCAACCCTAGCTCCTTTGCTTTTCAACATATAATGTTCTAAGACCTATGGTTTTTCAGTGTAGAAGCCATGTGGTGAACAGTAGGTTTTTTCTATTTCTATTTTACCCTCCTGTTCTAAAACTTTAGGGCAGTTTTTCTTAATAATTTCTTGTAATTTTGTATCCAGATTCTTTTTTTAAATTGTAACTTTAAAGTTGTTAGACAATTCTTCTATTGCCTCTTCTTGATCTCTTTTCCAGATCAGTTGTTTTTAATGAGATATTTCAGATTCTTTTTCTTTTGTAGTTTTACTATTTCTTAGTGTCTTATAATATCATTTGATTCCATTTGCCCAATTCTAATTTTCAAGGAGTTATTTTCTTCCTTAAGATTTTATATCTCTTTTTCCAATTAGTTAACTTTCTTTTAATAGTTTTCTTAGATTTCTTTTTTTTCCTTATTGTTCCTTGATCACTCCTATTTGATTTTTGAATTTCTTTTTAAGCCCTTCCAAGAACTCTTTGTGGCCTTGTGACCATTTGACATCACTCTAGGGTAGGAGCAGTTTTTTTTTTTAACCTTACTATCTTCCTCTGAATATGAACCTAGATTTTCATTAACACCAAAGTAGCTATCTATGATTGGGTCCTTTTTTGTTCACTTACTCATTTTTATTTTGTTTTATTTTATTCTTAGCAGGTTGTTATTATTTTTAAGTTTTAATCCTAGATTGTGAGTAATGCTGCCTTAGGCTTCAGATCCTCCTTACTGTTGTTTTCTGAATTTTCTCCAGAGATTCAACCTCAGGGAATCTTCTCCTCTCCTGAGCCACTGTCAGGGCCCCATCTGCACTGTCCTGAAAATATTCTTGTTCCCTGTGGTGCCCCCTGAGGTTGTGCTTCCTACTCCTCACCTACAGCCACAGCCTGAGATCATGTCAAATCAGCACTGCTAGGCCTGTCTTCAGGAAATAGCAAGGGTCCTTCAGTCTTCCCCCTCTCAGTGTTCTGTTGTGCTGAGGTGAAATTTCTTGAGGCTTAGTACCCTCAGGGCCTGTGTGTTGATTCAGTGGAGTCAGCCTGGAGGTGTCTACACTTCACTCTGGCCGAGCCTCAGCTCCTGAAAGGTCCTGCCTTTTGTTAGGCCTTCTCAAGTTGTCTTAGGAGTTCAACTACTTTACTCCTTTATTTTCATTGCTCTATCTTCATTCCGTGGAGATTTTCTGTCTGTTTGTGGAGGAAATATGGCGAGCCTTGGAATTTTTGACCTACTCTGCCCATCTTCCTAGAATGCAATTGGAGCTGGTTGATTTTAGAAAAACATGGAAAAACTTGGGCATATGAAGGGGGATGCTGTCTACCTCCAGAGAAAGAACTCATAAATACAAGTATGTCTGGTATGGTTTTATATACATGCCTGTACATATGTGTAGACATACGTATGTATGTGTGTATATTTATGCTCCTGTATATGTGTATTCATGTTTAATTGTAGCCTTTCCTAGGGAGGGAGGAAAAACGTGCACAGCAGAGAACAAAATAAAACTTAGAAGGAAGCACAGAAAAGCCGGGTAGCTTTGAAAACAATCTGTAGTATTGCATAGTTTAAAAAAAGTAAATAGTATGAAATTGAAATTAAGGATTTTATATTCAGTCCTCTATGTTCTGCCGTGTGCATGGTCCCTTTGAGAACGAAGGATGCACAACAACAACTTTCTGCTGTGTAAGTGGAAATGTTCTTTTTTCCCTTTTTCTCATTTTGTGTTTAAGTTTAAAATGAGTAAAAAATTTTAAAGAATAAAAAATGCTGTGAAAATTTGAGTTTTTATTATTATTCACACATACACATAATGTCTTATTTGTGCCTATGGGCAAAGCATATAGGGGCAAGGAATTAAATAGAAAGGATTTTTCAATCATTTAATTCAGTACTTACAGAATCACCGAATCTCAGAGCTAGGAGGGGCCTCAGAGGTTCCATACTTGACCAGTAATCCCTTTTACAATATAACGAACCAATAGCCACTTGGCCTTTGCTTGAACACCTTTAGTAATGATGACTCCAACGAACCCATTGCACTTTGTGTGAGCAACATCTTTTTCAATTTTTTTTGCTTACATTAATGTATAATCTGTTCTATGAGCTTGATTTGTACCTATTTGAGGGTAAATGGACACACACACACACACACAAACATACTTTCATATATACATATACACATAAATATACACATACATACACATATGTATGTATATGTACATATATGTTTAATAGTTGTCATGACAAAGTAACTTTGTGAAATTCAGTGATAACATAGTGGTTAGATCAGTGGCTTGCACTCAAGACAGCTTCAGTTTTGGCTTCTGATATTTATTATCATGTAAGTATGTTTAAACACTTATGCTTTCTGAACCTGTTTTCCCATTTGTGAAATGGTCATAATTGCACCCATCTCACAAGGTTGTTGTAAGGCTCAAATGAGACAACGTATAAAACTTTTCAAAAATTTGAGCGCTATACAAGTGTGAGTTATTGTGTCACTAAACAATAATGTGGTATAGCTTTTCGCAAGCTTTAATTATTGGCCCTCTTGAAATTAATTTGTATATACTTATTTGTATATATGTGATATCTTCTCAATAGAGCATTAGCTTTTTGAGGCCAGGGACAATTTCTGTCTTTGTTTTTGAACACCCGTTGCATTATACAAGTTAGAAAGTATTTTATTAATTAGAAATACGATGAATTTAGGAGGCTCATAAATGGAAAAGGCAAATCAGCTATTTCACGATTGTCTTTCTATTTATCCTATATTATTAAAGAAAAAGCATACATGTAAACCAAACACGATTTTATGATGTCAGAATGAGTGTTAGATTGTAGCTCCAATGTTTTATCTAAAGCCAAATGTTTTGGGTTTACATAGTTTTATCTTTGCATAAGTTTCTGCCATACTAGCAGGTACTTCTTTGATGTTAAGTTGAATTAAATCAGGTTGAACTGAATCATTGTATTTTCTCTTTTTCATTTTGTGGCTTCTCATAAATGCTGCTTTAGTTCTGATTAATAAAACACTATCATCTTTTTTGGACATTTTTACAGACTCTTTTCTTTGCTTATTTCCCTCACCTTGCTCAAAAAAAAATTTCTAAGCCTAGAACACATAAATGTGTGAAAGCTATCTGTGTTTTCTTATTACTTGATTATGTTGCAAAAGAAGACATAAGGAAGTCAAACACATCAGAGGCTTTCAACATGAATTAGGATGCTACAAAAGCCAGTGAAGGCCTTCCTTCTTGTGAGCTCCACCGACCTAAGTAGACTAGGTAGATGGAGATTTTGGAATCACATATGTCATAGTTCACAGTATGATGAAAGGTGAAAATTGAGACTCAGTGAAAGAACCTTGGATTTATGCCGCACATTCACTTTGGTACATCCAGTCGTTGCTGGACCTATTTAAATCTCTCTGTGTGTCTCTCCTACGCTCTCTTCCCATGTTTCTTCTCTCTCTTCCTCTCTTCCTTCGTTCAATTCATGTATGTCGAAAGCATATATGATGTGACCCCATTGTACCAATCATTTGCTTTGCCCACTTCTGTTTTCACACTTCCTTTTATGTTGTCTTTGACATGGGAAGTAATCTTCCATTCCCATTTGTATCATGGTTCTTTCTCATATTGAAAAAGGTCACTTCTTGGAAGAATGCAAACTGTTATGTTTTAATTATCAAATCACATCTAGCAGAGGAGAGTTAAAAGAAGAGATAGGAACAATAATTTATCCCCTCATTGGAAATCTTTATATGGTAAAGTTACTGTAATCAATATTCTATAACTGTGATTGTAGGAAATTTGCATGTGTAATTTGAGTGTAAAAGTAGAGGGAAATTTCCAGGATACATATTGCATTTTTAAATTTGTGAAAAATATTGGAGGGTTGAAGTTAAGGACATTAAATTTGTATTCTTACTCAATTTAAATTTAAGAGTTAACTTGATCCAAACCTCATTTGGCTTTGTCCTAAAATAGTTCTGTTTTTCTTTTAACACTGGACCAAAAGAGTTTGCCCCAAAACATGCTAATTCTGAAGAAAACAGCCTTTTTTTTGCGGGGGGAGTTTGAAAAACAAAGTAATTTATTTTAAAATAAAGCGCTTATACAATAATTTGACTACAAAACAGTTTTCACAGCAACACATTTCTTTTGAGCAGTTCCCCTGTATTTTACACGAAAGGGAACTTACTAGCACAACCTTATAGTGCCTGTACATCATGCGATGATAAAGATGATAGAGAAGTTCAGTTTTAGTGATAGAAAAAAAAGTCCTTAACTTGAATTTTTGTCTCTTCTCTACAGCCAGGAAAGTAGTAAACCTTCATAATATTGAACATATTTTCATAGAGCGCCAAGGAAAATGAGAATTCTGTAACATGTTTACTTGTAGCTCAAGGAGGGACTTTAATTTTCACTTGTTAACCTACCTGCTATTATAGTTGAGATTCACAAATTGAGCAGAAACTCTTAATTATTCTGTGACTTTGTGCTGTGGTTAAATATCCATTTGGCATTCAATTATATCCTTAAACCCTTTAAAATCATGACCAAAGACAGATATGAACCTCAGTCTCCAGGGAGAAAAACATAATGCATGAAACCAGTATACCATTTTGTCCTTGGTATTTACTATTTTGCCTTTGGTATTTCCTTTTTACCCAGTAAAATCTAAAGGAGTAGCTTTTCATGCATACTATTGAAATTCTAGTCTAATTAATCAAAGACTAAAATTTATGATTTGGTTGTTAATTAGACTTAAAGAACAAAGCTAATGTTCCATTTAGTGCGAAAGGCCTCTCAGGACCATAGCAATGACCAATATTGGTTCTCATGCTGCGAAAACACTGTGTATAAACAAGTCCCTTGAGTTTCATTACTAAACCTTTTAGACAAACACAAAATTCATCTTAGTATATTTGAGAACCTTACAATGCAGCTTTCTTGTATAGCTATACATTTTTCACATTGACATGTCAAGACTTGTAAAAATGCTTTAATTGGCATGATGCATATTATAAATTACATTTTTCTTTAAATATAACATGATAGGAACCATGATCAGAAAATTAATAGGCTCCTTTTTTTAAGATGTCCTTTGCTACAATGAGAAAACCTTGTAATGATAGTGAATGAACTCTGCATTCCAAAAAAAATCAACTTAATATTATTTAGAAAATTATTCATTGTGTGAAGTTTAGAATTGAGAATGTTTCCTTTTATTTATATTAACAATACCTTCACTGATATATTTTTATATGTCAGCATGTATTCAGATACAGTCGTGCTAGTTAGTGGTTTCTTTTGTATTTCCATAATATTCTTGTATGTCTTCCTTCTTTTCTAGTTCAGAGGTCATCATCCCAGTACAAGTTCGAGCTAACAGTTGCCTGTTCCAGCATATTGCGTTATCTGTCTTCTTATCTCTCCTCCAATCACAGCACTATCTGATTATAGATCTGTTTATGTCCCTCTTCTTTTCCAAAATCTTCGCTTGCTCCTTTTTGTTTCTTGAGTAAAATTCTGGTTGTTTCTGTTTTTAAATGTGAGATCTCATCACTGCTCTCTGCCTCTTGAAGTGCTTCCTGTCTTTCAAAGTCAAGTTCAAACGTTACTACTTCTATGAAGCTTGTTCACGATCCTGCCTCATCCTCTTCCTCCTTTTGAAAATTACTTGATGCCTCATACCCTACATAGCAGCCTTGTTTTATGAGTTTTTAATATGCTTTTCATTAATATTAAACCTATTTGTGGTTAAAGACCTTATTTTACTGACCACTGAAGCTGTCTTTCCACATAGTTCCTTATACTGTATTAAATACAATGGATGCTCAGTAAATATTTATTTTATTGTGATACTTTTAAAAATCTTTAAAGCAAGTTCCATGTTATGGTGTGTATATCTTTGTGCAGTAGACATACTTAAAAACCACATAGGGTACTAAGAATTGTGGACTGGATTTTTTATCATTCAATGAAATATTGACATTGTTATGATCTGTGGTCTTAAACTAGCATGTTCACTACCAGGTGCAAGAATTTTTTCTCATAAGTGGTGTTGGTGTGATAGGGTGATGAAAACACTTGATCTCTGCCCACATGAGGCTCCTCATCATTCTCTTCTATATGAAGGTTATATCTACACATCTGATGAACTCTTACTAAAATTTAATGGACTATTCGTACATCTGGAAAACTCTTACTAAATAGGAAGATCTTTAATTTATTGTAATCGTCAATCTTGGTCTAATTGAAAAGACAAGTATTTATAGTTTTCTGCCAACCCTGCTGCCATAATAGATGAAGGCTAATCATTTGAAACAAGAGTCAAGGTTAAAATGATTATGCGACGTCTCCCACATAAATATAGAAAAGTCTTCTTGCAGATTTACCTAATTTTTATTTTAAAAATTTCTTTTTTATCTTATAGTAAGTGAGTAATGACTTTCCTAAGTTGGAGGAGGTGACCGGACTTGAGTTCATACCATATAAATTTGTTGAAGGAATTGGGGGTGTATATCTTAAAGGAAAGAAGGCTTAGGGGGAAGAAGTTTGTCATTTTTTTTCAAATTTTAGAAGAACCGTCATGTGAAAAAGAAATTAGACTTGTTCCATTTGGTCTCATGGAACACCTTACTTAAAAAATGTGGGAGAACTTAAAAGACTTTTGTTTAGGTGTAGCAATATCTATATAACCTTGGAATAGACCTCATGGGGTGTGGAAGCTATGGGAGTCATGTTTTTATGAGAATGATTGTATAGACAAATTAATGTCTTCCCTGTTGATTCTGCCATGGACTTAGTTGCCGAAAAGGGTAAGGAATAGATTATAGTCTAATGATGACAAAAGGAGGAAGAAAGGCATGGAAGTTGGAAAAAGGTCAAATTTAGGTGTAAAAACTTCCTAACAATTAGACTTGTATAATGGTGGAATGAATTGCTTTTAGAGGTAGTAGGTTCCTACTCACTTGACATCGTCAAGCAAAAATTGGTTGAACTATTGTAGAGGGGATTTTTGTTGAAAATGTGTTGGGCAGTACTAACTCTGAAATTCTTTGATTATTTGGAGTATCAATTCTGATTAGGATTCAGCTTGAAGATATAAAATAGCTGTTACATCACGATTCAAATTTTAAAGGGGTCACATAAAGGAAATTGTCTATGAGTTATTAGGAAAAATGTAAAAAGATGTTTAGAATATCTACAATGAAAAATAATCTTAAGGAAAATGATTTGGGGATTTATTAAAATGTAAAGTTAGGGTGGTTTTGTTTGTGCATGTGTGTATGTTTGTGTTGAGAATTTTTTTTTTATTTTGGTATGGTAAAGTTAGTGGAAATAGTGGGGATGGGATGGTGGAGTGAGGAAAAGTCCCTAGCAGATACTTATCGACCTCAGACCCAATTAGTGCTTAGATCAGACAATAAAAGGTAGAACTAAGGTTTATCAAGCTTGGTTCTACATAAGGATTAACCTTACTGCCTAAAAGGAGATTAAAAAAATCACACTTTCACTTCTTTTTAAATCTGTAACCTCAGTCCATCTCCTTTCTAAAGTGTATTTAAATCTTCCTCCTAACTGCAGCCCCACGATAACTTTTTTTAACTTTCCACAATAGAAGTTTTTACTCCCACATTTCTTTTCTTAAGAAATACCTCACTTTAAAATGTAGGAGAACCTGTAAGACCTAAGGCGAAGTCTAACTGTAGATGTGTACTTTTAGAAAAGGTGTTATGAGTCAGGACACCCTGAGAGTCATTGTATTGTTATAAGAACAAAATTATTGGAGAGACAAATTAATTTTTTCCTTGCTGGTTGAGCCATGACCTGAGGAGCAGAAAAGGGTAAAGTTTGGATCATGATCTATCTAATCAATAGGAGATAAGGAGATACCGGATTTACGTGGGTTTTCCAGTGGTTCCCCTTTAGAACTTATGTAAAAGAAATTAATTTTTTTAAAATTGTATTTTATTTTTTCCCAATTATATGTCAAGACAATTTTTTACATTCATTTTTACAAGATTTTAAGTTATAAATTTTTCTCCTTCCCTACCCACCCTCCTCTCTTCCTAAAATGGTAGGCAATTTGATATAGGTTATATACATGGTATCATGTAAAACATATTTCCATATTAGTCATAGTTGTGAAAGAAACAAATCAAAAGAAAAAAAACATGAAAAAGAATAAAGTAAGTGAATAAATGCTTTGATCCATATTTGGAGTCCATTAGTTTTTTATCTGGATACAGATAGCATTTTCCTTCATGAGTCCTTTGTACATGTCTTGGATTTTGTATTGCTAAGTAGAGCTGTGCCATTCATATTTGGTCATCACACAGTGTTGCTGGATACTGTGTACAATGTTTTATGGTTCTGCTCATTTCACTTTGCATCAGTTTGTATAAGTCTTTCCAGGTTTTTTCCTGAAATCTGCCTGTTCATCATTTCTTAATGCACAATAGTATTTCATTACATTAATATACCACAGCTTCTTCAGTCATTCCCCAATTGATGGGCATCCAATATTTTACCACTACAAAAAAGCATTGTTATAAATATTTTTTGCATATGTAGGTCCTTTCCCCTTTTTTGTGATCTCTTTGTGATGTAGACCTAGAAGGGGTATTGCTGGATCCAAGGGTATGCACAGTTTGGTTGCTCTTTGGGCATAGTTCCAAATTGCCCTCCAGAATAGTTGGATCATTTCACAACTCCACCAGCAGTGCATCAGTATCCCAATTTTCCCACATCTTCTCCAACATTTATTATTTTTCCTTTTTTGTCATTTTAGCCAATCTGATAGATGTGAAGTGGTACCTTAGAGTTGTTCTAACTTGAGTTTCTCCAATCAAAAGTGATTTAGAGGGGCAGATAGGTGGTACAGTGAGTAGAGTACCAGCCCTGGAGTCAGGAGGACCTCAGTTCAAATCCAGTCTCAGACACTTGACACATTTACTAGCTGTGTGACCTTGGGCAAATCACTTAACCCCAATTGCCCTGCCTCCCCCCCCCCAAAAAAAAAGTGATTTAGAGCACTTCTTCATATGCCCGTAGATAGCTTTGGTTTCAATATCTGAAAATTGCCTGTTCATGTCTTTTGATCATTTTTCAATTGGGGAATGGCTTGTATTCTTATAAATTTGACTCAGTTCTCTGTATATTTGAGAAAAGAGACCTTTATCAGAGACAATTACTGTTAAGATTGTTTCCCAGCGCTCTCCTTTCCTTCTAATCTTGGTTGTGTTGGTTTTGTTTGTACAAAAGCTTTTTATTTTGATATAATCAGAATCATGTATTTTATATTTCATAATGTTCTCTATCTCTTGTTTGGTCATGAATTCTTCCCTTCCCTATAGATCTGGCAGGTAAACTACACCAATAAGGTGTCATATTTTATGTCTAAATCACGCACCCATTTTGATCTTATCCTGGTACGCAGTGTGAGATCAAACACTAGGTTACTATGGTCATTGACTACTGTGTCTTGTATGCCTAATCTATTGCACTGACCCACTGCTCTATTTGTTAGCCAGTTGTAAAGGCAATCAATAAGTGAGAAGAGCCTCTCCCCCCCCCCCCATTTGAATAGGCTTCAGGTAGGGCTCCAGGTGGGGTCAATGAAGGGAGGTCTGACTAGAGCTTTGCTCCTAAGTAGGCCCCAAATCCCTGATTACTAGGTGTTAAGCCAGTGTGGGCATGAAGCCCTCAGGGCCCTAAGGGGAGTTGCTAAGACCAGAGCCAATGGTATGTGCCTAAGTTCTGGTCAAGCAGATGATGTTTCAGCCAATTGGATGACGGCTAAGATTGTATAAAAAGAGAGAACACAGTTGTTTGGGGCTCTCAGTCACTGTAAGAGTGGGGTTGGACTCTGGGCAAGCCATTGTTAAGAGCTCCCCAGCTCATGAACCCAGATGTTGTTGCTTTCCTGGTAACTATGAATTGTGACTTGGTCTGTTTATATTGTGTATATTTGTAATTTGTTAGTATTTGCTCTGAAGTTCAGGGTGCTGGCTTTTCCTCTTGAACTAAGTGAATGATATTTGTATGTTGGATTAAAGTAAGACTGTTAACCCCTTAATGTTGCTTTCCTTAGTAAAGCAGATCAAAGAACCTATGCTGGCAGCTCTTGTTGACAGTCTTGCTGGGTCTCACACCCACAACAGCTGCTAGCTGAATTGCTGCTATACCAGTACCTGATAGTTTTGATGATTACTGCTTTACAATATAATTTGAGATCTGTGTTGTTAGACCACCTTCCTTTGTATTTTTTTCATTAATTTCTTTGATATTCTTGACCTTTTGTTCTTCCAGATGAATTTTGTGGTTATTTTTTCTATGTTTATCAAATAATTTTTGGTAGTTTGATTGGTATAGCACTGAATAAATAAATTAGTTTAGGCAGAATTGTCATTGTTATTTTATTGGCTTGGCCTACCCATGAGCAACTGGTATTTTTCCATTTGTTCAGATCTGACTTTATTTGTGTGAGAAGTGTTTTGTAATTCTGTTCATATAGTTCCTCGGTTTGTCTTGGCAGGTAGACTCTCCTGTATTTTATATTGTCTACAATTATTTTAAATATGATTTCTCTTTCTGTCTCTTGATACTGGGCTTTGTTGGTCATATAAAGAAATGCTGATGATTTACGTGTGTTCATATTATATCCTACAACTTTGCTAAATTTGTTAATTATTTCAGGTAGTTTTTTCCTTGATTCTCTGGGGTTCTTTAAGTGTACCATCATGTCACCTGCAAAGAGTGATAGTTTTGTTTCCTCACTGCCGATTCTGATTCCTTTGATTTCTTTTTTCTTGTCTTATTTGCTATTACATTTCTAATGCTTTATGAAAGAGTAGAGGTGATAATGGTCATCCTTGCTTCACCCTGATCTTATTGGGAAAAATTCTAACTTATTCCCATAAGAGATAGTGTTTTAGATAGATCCTGCTTATCATTTTAAGGAATGCTTCCTTTATTCTTATGCTCTGGTGTTTTTAATTCTTGTGTTTTTAATGTTTTTAATAGGAATGGGTGCTATATTTTCAAAAGCTTTTTCAGCATCTATAGAAATAATCATATCATTTCTGGTGGTTTTGTTTGTTATTCATGTGGCCAGTTATTCTGATAGTTTTTCTAATATTGAACCAGCCCCACATTCCTGGTATAAATCCCACCTGGTTATAGTATATTATCCTGGTGATACATTGCTGAAATTGCCTTGGTCTTATTTTGTTCAAAGTTTGTGCATTGATATTCACTAGGGAAATTGGTCCATAGTTTTCTTTCTCTGTTTAAGCTTTTCCTGTTTTAGCTATCAGCACCATATATGTGTCATAAGAGGAGTTTGGTAGAATTCCTTTTTGCCCATTTTCCCATATAGTTAATATAATATTAGAATTAATTATTCTTTAAATGTTTGATAGAATTCACTTGTTTACCCTTCTGGCCCTGGGGTTTTTTGCGTAAGGAGTTCAATAATGGCTTGTTCAGTGTCTTTTTCTAAGTTGGGGTTATTTAGGCATTTTGTTTCTTGGAGTTCCTTTTCAACTGAGCAAATCAAAAATAGAAAGAAAACAAATAGAAGAAAAAAATTGTAGGAGAATACAAGGGCATTTCTGAAATCCAGGTTGTTGAACAAAAGTTAAATTTATTCCTGAATATTTTAACTGTTCAGGGTAGATTTTTTATTATATCTATATATACAACCTTTTTTCCTAAATCAGGTATATAAATCTTTCAGTATTTAATTAAGTGCAGGCATTTTCTTTGTGGACACAAATAGTTGTGTGGTCATAAAGAAGCCACATAAGGATTTGACTTCTGGCATTCATTTCAATCAAAATGTCAGTGACAGAGCAAGGTATAGTGGAAAGACCACTGGTTTGGAATCAGAAGACCTGGGTTCAAATTCCTGCTTCAACACTTACTTGTGGGCTGATCCCTTACAGACTTTAAACACCAGTTTTCTCATCTGAAAAATTAGAATAATTTTTTTCTTTTGGTACTACCTGCCTTGCCTCATAAGAATTTTTTTTGAAAATTACTTAGAATTTCTATACTGTTTATCTTAATTATTAATCCTTATATTTTATTAATAATGTTAGTGGAAAATGATGGTATGAATGAAAGAAAATGATGGTAAGCAAGTCTTGGAATCAGATATTTTATTTAAAAATAACACTTATTTTTAGAGCAGTGATTGACATTAGGTAGAACTTCAACGTGAGCTGGAACTCGGGAAGAATTCTGAATTTAGTCTTCAAGTTTCTTCTCTTTCAAATTATCTAAAACCTAAGCTGCATCTCACTATAGATTGCCCTTCCTCTTATCACTTTCCCAGGTCTGGGCTTCTGTGTGCTTTTTTAGTCCCCACAGTGACAAATAAATGAATATAAATTGTTAAGTGCATACTGTGCATCACATACTCTGCTAAGGGTTGAGAACACAAATGGAAGAAGCCAGTTCTTGTTCTTATGGAATTCACATTCTAATGGATAAATACAAAGTATAGGAATTTGCTACCAAGTAGACGACAGTGCTTTGAGATTCTAATGGTAGCTACTATGAAAATACTGATGGCAAGATCCAGAAATCCTTAGGATGCATAGAGGTGTCCCACGGAGTAGGAGGTCTAGGAGGAAATGGATCACCACCATTAGAAAATGGAGGAATGAGTCTAAGGATTGGGGAATTTTGGGATCCCTCCGGTAAAGGATAGGAATGGGATGATGGAGAGGGACTCCAGAAACCTTTAATAGTATTTGGAAAAAAATAATTCCCCTCACCTGGCTTGGAATCTGACGGAGCTGTCTTCAGGTTTTACCTTGCTCATTAGTACTGACCTTCATGCTTTCCTTTAGGTTCAAACTAAAATCCCACCCACTGCAGGAAGCTTTCCCTGACACCTCTTAATTCTAATACCATCTCTCTGTTAATTATCTTTGATTTATCTTGTACATCATTTGCTTTGTACATATTTATTACAGGTCATCTCCCCTGTTCGATTGCAAACTCTTTGACAGTAGATACTGTCTTTTGCCTCTTTTTGTATTCTTGGTGCTTAGCACAGTGCCTGGCACATAGCAGCCACTTAATAAACACTTATTGTTTTTTTTCTTATATACTAGTTTTGTATGATTTTAGGCAGTTCATCCAACCATTTTGTGCCTCAGGTAATTTTATGAAATTATAAGTTACAGATACATTGTCCATTGATGTAGGATATTTTAATGAGAAATTCAGATATGGACCCTCTTCCCAAAAATAAATTCTATATCCCTAATACACTGTGATATTTTTATTTGACTATTTTACTTGTTTCTGGGTATTCTAAACATGATTTTCCAAAGGAAGTTGAGAAAGTTATCTTCAGAAAGTTGAAATAACTATATTTGTAAATAGAAAATGGCATTACACTTTTGTCATATTTTAGCCAAATGGTTTTAAAAAAGCAATAACTTTTAAAACTTTAGTGAGTTTGATTTTTTAAAGAGTATATTTTCTTTAAAACCCTCACTGTTCAATATATCCTGTTTTAAACTTTTTAAAAAAAACATCTGCTATATGAAATAAAGTTAATAAAAGTAAATAAAACACAATAATAAAAAGTCTTTAAATTTTTTGAAAAGATTTTTATTATATAGCTTGTAGGTCTTTTAACTTTAAAGAGAATTGTTAACTAATCATAGCTTTTCAGATGTTTTCTCTGTTTTACAGGGGTAGAGTTTACAAATTAAATGTTTTGAATTTAATGGTGACAATTATGTATTTATAGTGTATTTTATATGACTTCACATTTTATGCTATTCTAAAAAAAATTAGGAAAAACTGCTTGTTGAACCGGGTGTTGAAATATATAGGACCTATATCATTATTAAGAACATCTTATATATGTCTCCATCTACTAGTCTTCATTAAATTAATCTCAAAAAGAATACTTTCTCTTTAAGGCAGAGAAAGTATTGTCCTGTTGAATCAGGGGACAGACCACCAATTGGCAGACCCATTGGGTGATAAATGTCTAAGGGCTTCCAGGCTGACTACACATTTTTCATCATTAATCCAGCCCATTTGTGAACTGGTCCACTCACATTGATTTGAAGTAGGGGGCATCATCTGCTGTTAAAAGGGTGATGACTCGCTAAAAATGAAGGCCTGAAACTAATCAAATATAGTTAGAACCTTTCCTGGCAGCTTCCTTTTATAGGTGTAGGCTATTAAAAGGAATGCACCAGGTATGTCTAGAGGCACTCAATTTTGTATGGGAATGCAGGGATCCCTTTGAAAGTCCTTTGTGTGATTATAGCTACTCAAAGGTGAAATGCAAATGATAACACATCCAGATTCTCTTTTAATTACATGTTTTATGGCATTTACAAAAAAAGAAAATTGGAAATAATGTAATGTCACTAAAAAAGTAAGAAATTATTCATTTCAAAAGAATCAAGAATTCTAAAACTGTGATTTCTGTAGGCCTGCTAATTTTTGTATTTATGTGTGGGTGTCTAAAGTTTTGTGGTAGATTTCTATTTAATTAATAGAAATGTCTTTGAAATACTCTACCAATACTCAAACCCATTCTGGTTTCCTGGTTACCATTATATATTTTTTGCTTTTGATTATTTGAACTTATGAGAGATATTTTGATATATTTTATTATTTGGTATATGGGATACATTTTAATATGAATCCAGTGAACAGTTTACGAATTTTATTTTCAGATTTGTTGTAGTTATTTAAATACATATTACTTTTGTTATTTAAACTTATGCTGCTAAAAAGTTTTCCTAGAAAATAAGAACATAAAATTGGGAATGGGCTTGGCCAAGATCAGGCAAAAGGAACAGGATACAAGTAAGACGAGCCAATGCTGAAGAAGCAAGTGCTTTTGATGACGTAGGGAGCAAAAAGAGGGAAGATGAAAGAGGAATGCAAAGGAGTAGGAGTGATGCCAACCATAATTCATCCCAACTCTCCTCATCTATATAGCCATTTGTCAGCTGTTGGTCATATCTCTATGTCACATCATGTGACCCTGGAGTCATAGAATCTTGCTGTTGGAAGAGACTTCAGAGATAATATGTTCCGCCTCTCATCAAGTTGTATGCCATTCTTTGTTGCTAAAATTCCGAGTACTTTCTTTAAATACATATTTTAAAGAATAATTTTTTTCCTACATAGGATAATAATCATTCACATTAATTATAGTACTTTTAAGGTTTACAGACAGGCTTTCCTCATGACAAATCTTTGAGGGGTTTCGAAATGATGGATTTCATTTTAGAGATTAAGAAACTCTGTTTCAGAGATGTCTAATGCCACACAGAGATATAACGTGAGCCAAGCTCCTTTGAATCCAAATGTAATGCTTTTTCTGCTATGCCGTGTTTATATCACCCATTTCCAGTTATATCCAAGGCAAAAACAGATTGGAAAAGATAAGATCCTATATAAAGCATTTATCTGTCCCTTTAAGGGTTGCAAAACATTGTACACATGTAATCTCATTGATCATCATAGCAGGGGCTATTATTGTGCCCATTTTGTAGATCAGGAAGCAGAAAGGAGTGTCATGTCCAGGGTCTCACGGCTCTGGAATACATGAGGCAGTATTTGAATTCAGGTTTTACTTATGCTAATTCTAGTACTCTATCCACTCCATCATCTAGCTTTACCCAATCTGTGTTTTAGCAATTCAGAAAACATACATTAGGGGCATGTGATTTGCAAAGCAAGATGTTAGGATGCAAAGATTAAAAAAATGTGAAGTAGCAATATTCTCAAGTAACATCAGAGATCGTGATAACAGATAGAATAATAATGAAATGTTTGAAATGTTGCAGTAGCTACAAAAATGTGACACAGAGACACAGCGTAAGCTCATGCTGTTGGAAGAATGGTGCTGATAGACTTCTGTACGGGGTTACTGCAACCCTTCGATTTGTTTAAAAAAAAAAACAAACCTCAGTGTCTGTGAAGTGTAATAAAGCAAGGCATAATGAAGTGAGGTATTCCTCTAATTTATTTTCTAGCAGCAGGATAACATACACATATAAGTAACTTTAGTAGTCTAATATATCCGTGATTGTTGTGAACACTCCCTTACATTGACATACATTGCAATCTTTCTAAGCCGTATCGTCTGCGTGAGTTATTTTGGACATAAATAATATTAGTAAATTTGGTCATGAACCTCTCCAGGCAAACAGGGGTTAAGTGCTTGCCCAGATTCACAAAACTAATAACCATCTAAGGTTGGATTGAACTCAGGCCTTCCTGACTCTGGGCTCAGGGTTCTGTCCATAGTCAACCTCTATTCCACAATAAGGCATAATAAGGACTTTAATGGAGGGCAAGACTTTAATTCAGGCAAAAAAAAAAACCACACACACTCACAACCTGAGTTTAGATATGCACAGAGTATGTCATTTACAGAAATGATTTCTTTCTCATTGGTAAGAGATGATTATATATTTAGACTCAGAATTTGAAATGAATAATTATAAGGTCGCTTCTCTTATCAAATAAGTTTGACTGAAGAGCAAAGTTGGCAAACAAATATATCTGTTTGCCTTGTTTTACCTGGAGCCAGAAACACAGTCCTTTTGTTCATGTCTGAGCAGTATTGAACTAAGAAGCAAAGAAAGGCCCGATTAACTTGTTTTCAACTTGCTGGGCCAAGTTTCATAGGTGCTAATAGTAGGATGTTTGTAAAAATACATGTTGAAGCTGTGTTAAGGCGTGATTGCCACTTATATACTAAAAATATCGATCATACTTATGTTCTGTGGTGATCTTTAAAACAAAAGCAAAGTTTATGTGGCCTTTTTGAGTTTTGTTAATTTATTCATATTAATAGATTATTATGTAATATCTAACATTCAGTTGTTCTGTGTGGTTGAATAGTGGGGAATAATGTTTCCTGTAGTGGCTACCTCACTGACTTGTAATGAGGCTTAAATATGTGAAAAATGTTTTGTGTTGATTTACATGCATGTGATAGAGTTTTACTGTCATATGCAAAATGATGAATAGAATTGGTTTAGGGAAACTGATGAACACAGAGAAGACTCAGACAGATGTGTGCAATGTGAAATAAACAGTACCAGGAAAATAATATACGTGATGAACAAAATAAAGTAATAACAACAAAACCTACAATTTTATGATGCAAAGCTATGATTAATTTTGACTCCAAAGAAGAAATATAAAAAATACATCTCCCTTCTCTACAGATGAGAAATGCTGCATACTATAGACTTAGTCAATGTATTGATTAGTTTTGCTGATTGATTTGCTGTTATTTTGCCTCTTTTCTTTAAAAAAGTTCCTTGTTGTAAGTGATGGCATTTTTGGAGGGGAGATGAATATATGGGAAGATATAGGAGATATGAAAATTATATCAATAAAAATTTAAAATAAGAAATGTCCTGTAAACTGTAAAGCATTATGTAATGTCACCACACACTTGAAGCTCAATGGGCCTCATTTAGAGGGGAGGTAATTTAATGGTCACATGGTCAGTACCTTGGTAGAGTTTGAATTATAATTACTTGTCAGATACAGGAGGTTGATGTCTTCATTCATTGGCAAGGGGGACTCCTAACTATGAAAACTCCCTTTATGATTCAGAATGGGAACTCTCAGTAAATTAGAGAACTAGGGAGTTGTCTACGGGCACTGAGAGCTTCAGTGGCATGCAATTCTTCTCATTTATCAACAAGCATTAAAAAAAGAACCCCAAAAGTCTGTACCTTCAAGGAGTCAGGATCAATAAACATTTATTAAGTACTTACTATCTGCGGGCACTGGGCTAAGTGTTGGAGATACATGGAAAGACATAAGAAAATCCTTTCTCTAAAGGAGCTGTTAACCTAATGGAATTCTCAGCTCTCAGTGTAAGCCTATGTTATGTTTGTGGTAAAGAATACACAGATATATGTGTGTTATAGAATTGTATGTATATTTATACTCATACATACAAAGTAAAGACAAACTACCGACTCTGAGAAATCAAGAAAGGAGGTCTCGTGGAAGAGTTGCCACCTACTCTGATCCTTGAAGGCATATAACATTTCCAAAAGGCAGAGTTGAGGAGGTAGTGCATTACCGGCTTAGGAAATAATCTCTGTAAAGACACAAGGATAGAAAACATAGTCTTATATGTGCAGAGCAAAGAGGCTACTTTGGTCGGAGCCCAGAGTGAATAAGCTGAATAACATGAAATTAGTTTGGAAATATGAGCTGCCACCATATTATGATGGCCCTTTACTGTCCAGTGTGTGAAGTGGTGGTAGATAATTGACCTTAGAATAAGGAAAGTCTAAATAAAAGTCCTGACTTTAATACCTACTGGACATGTGACTCTGTACAACTAACCTCTTGATGCTGTAGGCATTTCTGGATCTAAAAATAATTAACATAGAAATGATAATTGAAGTTCAAAAGTATAATCATCTAAAAATCAGAAACAAATTGTTACTGCCAATGGCATGCCTAATGAACAGAATTTAAATCCAGGTTTTGGCATCAGTGTTAAACATCTATTAAAGTTCTAATTAACGCAAGGAAGTAATGTGATCACTGAGAGTGTGTTGCCAGTGGTAGAGGACAAAGCTTCGAGGGGCACCCACAGTTGATGATCTAGCCATCAAGTCTGAAAGGGATCATTGGCAAGCTCTGAATGAAAGTCTTCCTTACTGTATCCCCTGGGCCATATTGCCTCTCTGATTTATCTATGATCATTGACATTTATATAGCATGTTAATTAAAATGTCTGATCCACAAGACAGCCTTATGAGGGAGGTAGGACAGGTTTTATTATTCCTATATTAGAGATATAAAAGTTGGAGCTCTGAAAAGTTAAAGAGATTTGCCTATGATTATACAGCTTGATTCAATTCTACTCTTCTGTTTTCAAATTCTATATTTATTCAGCTGTCATATTACACTTTTATGCAAAGAACTAAGAGATTCAATTTAGGATGCATATTTCCTGCTTAAATTACATTTTCAAGGGAGGCAGCTTTTTAAAATTTTTGTGCAGAAGTAAGTAGTCAAAAATTTAGAAGCTAAAGAGAGTATAGAAATAATATCAGAGATAAGAGAATTTGCCCAACTGTGAAATTATTGATCACTAGGATTTTTTTTTCGGTGTTTTCATTGCATGTTGCAAAGTGAATAGCAACATTTTCTCCCCTGTACAGCACTTCTCTCTCACGGTACTTTCTACCAGTTTGTTGATTACATGTCCGTCTTGCTAGAGTTGTAGAGGGATGCTGAATGGTTTTTAAAAAGTGGCATTTCATAAGGGATAATATAGTAATAACTCCTGCTACTGTGATGTACTAATAATACTCTTTTTCTGCTTCAGCATAGGAGTTGGGGAAAATGTTTAAGATTTTTTTCTTGTTTTCTTGTTCTTGTTCTTACAACTCTTCTTTTCTTTCCTCTCCCTCTGTCCTCTCTGAACCCTTTCTATAAGGCAGTTTCAGTTGCCCTAACGTAAAATCTGATGACAAGCTTTGGAAATATGACATCTAGAATATTCCCTGATTCCAGGTTACTGTGGCAGCTCTGTTGTGTATCAACTTTATACAAATGGTTCTGTGACTCAATGGTTATATGAAGAGCAAAAATGGAGGGATTAATGATCCAGTTTCTTTTCCCTGCATGCTAGAGTTGTCCTTGGAAAACACTGCTTTTTAGCATGTAGAACGACATTTCCCCAGTCAGGACTGGGAGCATAGCTGTAGTGGTTGGCAGCTGAATGATTCTTCATTCTAACATAAGTTGCAAAATCAGGAGGAAGAAGACTGAAGCGAGGTAGATCTCCCTTGTCCCCATGGCTGTAGAAGACATATTGTCATACTGTACCACACCCAGGTGATAGATTCCAGCTTGTTACTTGCATGTATCTCTTGTTCCATATATTCCAGAATGAAAAGGTTTCACATGAAAGATTTACCCTGATGGTGATTGTTTATGCAGTTTGCAGAATAGTTTATGCTAGAAGGTCACTTCTCCCGTTTTCCTGTTTGCTGTGATTAAGAGGATTAGGGAGCCTGTGGTGCAGATATGTCATGTGAATGATTGATCACACACCATTTCAGAAAAAAAGGCGATGGATGGTTTATGGCCATTTGAGAGTTTGAGAATAATTTTAAGTTAAGAATTTAATTTCCTCAGCACATTTATTACATGAATAGAAATCAATTTTCACATCTCCTTGAAAAAGTAAAAAGATTAATATGTAACTAACAAGATTCTAGGGATAACAGTATTGACATTTAAAATGTGGACTTCAATTTTTAATCTGTAAAGGAGATTCTAGAGAGATTCCATTTATTTTAGCCTTTAAAAAAGTCATAGATAATTATAGACCTTTTTTTTCTTTTTAATGTAACGGTAGACTTTCTTGACTATTTCTCTAATGTAATAGTTAATAATTCTCTATATGTAATAATAGCTGTTAGTATTTGTCTCCTCTCCATCATCTTAAGTATCAAAGCACGAGGTGACTTTTGCACAGACATCAGCAAGTTTGGAGGAAATCCTGTGGCATCATGCCACATCTTGACTCTACTGAGATTTTTGTTCAGGTCTCAATGTTTCTGACATATTCATCAATTGTGACTCAGTTGCTCAGGAGGGGGACCTTTCTGGAGATAGTAAGATATATTTCTAGACATTATGATAGTTGAAATTTCTGTGATTCACTTGTTCTCTAATTTTCAGAATAGAACCTGGCAGGGAATTTATGTATTAAAAAAATGCTTCTCCCACAACACTTTAGCGAACATGAAAGCTTTCTGGCTCCTGTTTGGGTACGCTTGTGCATATCTGGTAGAATAAGTCATAAGTAAAATAAGGCTTATCTATTATAGTCTTACTTAAGGCTTATTATTACATTTCTTTCCAGAGATTAAAAGTTCAATGTAGGCAAGTTTCACAAGTTTTCGAAATATGCAGCATTAGCTTCTTTTGAAATACTTTGAATATCAGACAGAAGTCTCACCCTTCTTAGTGACATCTGCTCCTGTCTTGGGCTAATAAGAGCTGCTTCTTACTAGCTCCAGGGTTCTTTCTTGACCTACTTGGCACATTATATAGTGCTTGCATGACCATACAGGGGCCATATACATGGCCATAAACCATGTATTGGGTAGTACTGACTGCTTTCAGGTATCATGTCCGTGATCATCCTACAGTCTTTGACAGTGCTCCATTGAACAACTCCAACTCCTGCTATGGTCTCTACAGTAATGTGCCTTCTGTGAATGGAACTTGAGTCTCTCTTTGCTTCTAGAATTGTATTACTTCTCATAGTTTTGAAACCAACCATTAGCTTTTGTTGACAGTTCACCATGTTTAGCTATTGCCCAGACAGTTGGTTCAATAAAACAAGGTTCATGTATGTTATGGCATGCTGTCTGGTAGAAGTCACAGTTCTCAAAAGTAATTCCACTTGATTGGGACCCTGCTCCCTGGGTATCACTTACAGTCTCCACTTCTTCCTTAGACTTCACCAAGTTTGGTGTCACTGAGCCATTGTGATGTGGCATCCACATCTACATTGGTCTTCTCTGCTAGGTAGTCAGAATGGAACTTTAAGCTCACTCTGGCAGCTATTTGGAGGATTGGATAAAAGAGGAAAGAAATCTGAGGCAGGGAAACCTTAGGAGGTTTTTACGGTAGTCTAGGTGAGAGGTGATAAGAATACAAACTAAGATGGTAGAACACAAATGCAAGAGACATTGTGGAAGTGGAGTCATCATGATTTGGCAGCTGTTTAGACAAAAATAACGACAAGGTTGAAAATCCTTATGTCTGTAATGTTAGTCATGGCCTTGAGAGACATAGGGAAATTTGAAAGGGTGGTGGATTTTGAGGGAGGTATAATGAATTCAGTTTTGGCTGTGTTGAGTTTGAGATGTTTATAGCATATACAGTTCTAAACATTTAAAATGCAGTTTTGCTTAATGACTGGGGCTCTGGCAAGGGTCGAGGTATAGTTTGGAACCAGTGGGTTAGAAATGATAAACCCATGTGGACTAATGATGTCACTAACTGAAAGAGTAGAGAGGAGAAAGAGAAGAGGACAAGACAGAGATTTTGGTCATACCCAATTTGGGAGATGTATGATGGGGAAATGAACAAGCATTCAGGACAGATAGATGATTTTGTTAGGAAGCTATGATCAAAGAAATGTCAGAGTTTTTGATGAGTAAGGTTATGACCATCTCTTTGTGTGACTGAGGGAGAATGGAAGAGTAGTAGGTTATAGTGGTTGAGATTAAGGATTTGAAAGGACTGGATGTTTGAGAGGCATTATCACCATTTAAATTATGCTGAAGTCCCCTAGTATAAATCCAGGAATTCTGGTGGAGAGAAGACTGTGATTTGATATTAAATTCCTTAAAAAGGTAGGGATATTATGCTGTGGGCTGATAGATAATGGGTATGAAGGTGCTAGTTGACTATGTAAATTTAAATTGAGTGAATCTTAAAGGTAGCAATTCCTGAGTGATGTAGGCAGAAGTGGAGGTGGCAATGAGTATTCATTCCTATTCCCCCTCAAGTCTGAACATATAGAGATTAGGAGAGAAAATAATGTTGGTGCTGAAGAGATTAGCTAGAAATACGGTGTTACCTGGCTGGAACCAAGTCTGTGATTATGAGTAGATGGAAAGAATATGGCAAGTGTGCTGAGTGACAGGAAAATTTACTGATTGTGGAATAAGAGTTCTACCATAGGGCATGGTAGAAGGGGCAGGCCGGAGTGGGAATACGTAGTAGTAGAAGATGTAGTAGTAGTAGATGAAGTAGTATGGTTGACAATGAATGGAGATGAAAGAATGGGAAGTGGGGACTGGAGACAGACACGACATGCTCCATTGCTCAACAATTCATTAATATAGCATTGGAAAGAGAAGGTGGCAGGGTAAATAAATATGGAAGTTTTAGTACTTGAGTGTGGGAAGAGAACACTGGGGACCCTTTTCCCATAGAACCCAAGAGTCTTTGAAGATGAAGGAATGCTGTAAGTCGCAGCTAGGCTTTGAGGTGGTTTCGTCTCAACTCTCAGGTAGCAGTTGGATCCACTTTCAGACAGTCTCAGCTCTACCTTCATACTTGATGGATCTGACTGGGCATCTGAAGAAAAAAAGCCTCTCAATCTAAATGACTTTGCAAGAATTAGAGCAAGTGACCTTTTTTGCCCTTTTGCTTCTGGTTTAATTTAATCATAGACCTTTAATAAAATTCATTCAGCACTTTAGCCAAATACTGGTATGATGCCGTATAGCGTAATTATTAAAACTTTTTGATAAAAACTGCCATACCCGAGAACATTTCTTTAAGTGTGAAGTTTCTTTGAAAGACTCCAATTTAGGAGCACTTCTGTCTTCTCTCATTCACCTTGTACTTGTCACTTGACAGCTTTATCGCATCTATTTTTGTTATGTTCTTCCAGTGTCTTTCCGAAGAAAATACTGTTCTTTACAGATCTCAGAACTTCCAGGTCATTGATTTCTCTAATTATTTTTTTTATCAGCTATTTGAAAGTGTTAGGTGCTCCCAAGATACCTTGGGGCATACCCTCAAATTTATGAAATCCATCTTGGCAAAGGAAAACGGTTATCCTTTTTTCTTCTTCAGCCATCAGAACTGGAATGTTTCTTGAGTAACTCCAATACTCAGAACCACTGGCTGCCTGACATACCCTCAGAATGTGCTAATTAGTGGTACATGTTAATTTTCTCTTTCAAGTTCTAATAGTCTACATACTTTGATATTGTTCCCTTCTTTCATGCTGCTACTGTAAGTGATGCATATGGACTCTAAATGATTCCATAGTTCTTTGGGAAGGTTTTTAAGTTCTTTCTTGGAAAGAAGAATTTGCATATATTCTTCATAGAATGATTAAGAGCAGGCATGCACAATATATGGCCCGTGGCCCATTTGCAGCCTGCGGGCCATGTATGGTCGAGGCCTGATAAAGAGTAAATGAAGTGGATTCTTTCTGTTGTTCTTTAGACATATCCTGTGTCCTATTCAAGCAGTGATATGCCTGTCCACTCCCTTGCTTCCGCTTGAGTGACCTTCTATTCTCCCGGTATTAGGGAGTCACTTAAAGTCAAACTTCTCAGGATCCCTTTATGAGTTTTAACAGTAAATCTTCTCATGCAGTTGATTGCTACCACTTGCCTCCACTCTCCCACAGACTTAATAGTAGTAGCAATGATAATATTAATAATAAGGACTCGTACTTGTATAGCAGTTCTCTTAAAGATATTGAACTCAAAAATTTTCTCTTGCCCTGTGAACCTAACTGTACATATTGTAGCCTTTTTGTGGTATTTGTTCTTAGTTAATATGAGACTTTATCAAATTCATGAAATTCGCTTTTAAATTCCTAAATATTCAGAAGAAAGTGTATTAATGATATGTAGCACATGCAGCTGACATATTTTGGGACTTAGAACATTTCAGAAAATATCAGGAGCTAAAGTATTTTGTCTACTCGAGAACTGATTTCATATACAACAGGAGCTTATGATAGATTCCATCCCCCAGTGGGAGTTGTTCCTGAATATCAGAAGGTAGAACTGGCCCTGAGAAAGAATCCATCATAAACTCTCATCTGTAATAGTGAGCATGTGTATTAGAAGTAGATTGTACTGATTTTGCTTCCCTGTATCTTTTGTGTTCCTGAACCGTTATGCAAAGTTGTGCCTAGTGTAAAAAGAGCCAGAAATATATTCCTATCTTTGCCACCACCCATGCATTTATTTCTCTTAAAACAAAATATTGCACGTGGAGTTCAAAGTTTCCTAAGAATTCAGAATGTGACAGTATTTGTTTTCCTACATGATAATAATAATATTTTTAAGGTGAAATCTGGCATTCTAAAGATACTTGTATTTCAAAATGGTTCATCAGATTTTTTTAAGTTTATGAGAACTCAAGTAAACACCTGAAATGCATTTTTTTAATCTCTCTAGTTTTCTCTAGATACAAATTGAATTGAGAGAGATTATACATTGAAATCAGGAGAATCTATTGCATTGATTAATCTTGATATAGCTTAAACCTATTAGAATAAATGAGTGAATAAACAGAAAAAAATTGTTTATTATGTGCCAAGTCTGCTCAAAGTACTATGTACAGATACAAAAGAGAAGACATTTTCTGTTCTCCAGGGTCTGAGGCCTGCCAGAAATAATGGATCTGTATTTTGGGATTTTAAATAGATCATTTGCAATTTCTTATTTAAGGCAATATTCTTATCTTTCCTTGCTATTTGCTGGAATTCTGCATTGATTTGGGTATATTTTTATGTTTCCTCAAAAATAACAGAATGATATCCATTCATATCCAAGGCAAACTGTTCAGATCACAGTAGTACAAATTTGTTTTACAACCACTGATGCCAAAGAGGCCAAAGTTGATCAGTTATATGAAAACCTACAGTATCTTCCAGAAATAAGACCAAAAAAGTTGTCACTATCATCACATGGCATTAGTATGCTAAAGTAGAAAATCAAAAGATAATTGCAATATTGGCTTTGGAGTACAAAATGAAGCAGGACAGAGACTAATAGAGCTTTGTCAAGATAGCTTGCTGGTCATAGCAAACACTCTTCTTTAACAACCTGAAGGTCACTACATATGAGCGTCACCAGATGGTGACTATCTAAATGAGATTGATAATATACTTTGCGACCAAAGGTGGAGAAGCTGTATAAAGTCAGTTAGATCAAGATCTGGAGCCGAATGTGGCTCATATCATGAACTTCCTATCGCAAAATTTGAACTTAAGTTGAAGAAAGTATGGAAAACCCTCAGATTGTAAAGGTATGACCTAAATAACATCCTTTATGAACGTGAAATGTAAGTGATGAATAGATTTAAGCGATCAGATTTGGTGGATAGAGTGCCTGAAGAACTATATACAGAGCGTCACAGTATTGTACAGGAGGCAGCAGGAGCAAGAACAACAAAATTCCAAACAAAAAGTGAGGCAGTGAAATGGCTGTCTGATGATGCTTTAAAATGACTGTACTGCCATAATTAAAGAAAGAACCGACCTATGGATTCCCTTTTGCAAGTCCAGCACTTATTCTACTACATTGTCATGACTTTGCATTTGAGTAGAAATTTAAAAAAAATAAATAACACATTTTTATTGAATTTTCACATTTAATTATGTTTGTGTAATGGAAGTGCATCTCAAGTAAAATCAAGTAAATTTGCAAGTGTCTATCCATTCCATTAAGTTATCATTTTACTGGAATGCTGTGGATAATAATTTCTTGTTTATTTGTTGTATGTTAATACTGCTTATTTTTTTATGTTGACAGTTCAGTCTCCCCTTTAATTGGATTAGATAACTACTTGTTTATTATGTTAGTCTTTTAAAAAACTAGTTCATATACTTTTAATTAAGTTTTTGCTTGTTTTCAATTTTATCTTTTAATTTTCAGAATTCATATTTTTGTGTTTGGTTGTTATTTTTTATTTGTGTATTTTATACTTTTTTTAACTTGCATGACAATTTATTATTTTTTCTTTTGTTTATAAGTGTTTAGGGATATAACTTTCCCCCTAAGTACTCCTTGCCTTTGTTGTCATTTTCTTTTATTATATTATTAGTAGTTTCTGAACTTTTCTTTTAAAAAATGGTTGGTCCATGACCCATCAGTTCTTTAGGATTAAATTCTTTAGTTTCCATTTAAGTTTGAATCACTTCATGTTTTCTTTGTGATGTAAGCAGTTACAGATGTGCTTAATATTTCTGCTTTTCTGTGTTTGTTTATGAGTATTTTATGTCTTAGAAAGATTTAGTTTTTGTAAAAGTTGCATTAGTTATTTTATAGCTAGGAATATGAACTAATTATATTACTTTCTATCTCCATCTAGTAATTGTTAGATAGCTATCATATGTAATTTTTCTGAAATAAAATTCTTTAAATTTGTCTATTTCCAAAATAGGAATATTGAGATCTGTAACAAATATAGCTTTGCTATTTCCCTTTGTAATTTGATTAACTATTCCTTTAAGCATTTAGATGGCATGCTATTTCACACATAACTATTAACCTTGATATTATTTTGTCATCTATAGTAGATAAGGAAGTAGGCATACAAGTCAGTTGTTGATGTTCTCTTAGTCATCTTTTTTGATATGAATAAAGTCTGACATTTTTTTCCCCACATCTTTGGTGTCTTCCTTTCCTTAATATAGTTTGCATATCAAGCCTGTTAGTCCTATTAATTTTATTGCTTTCAGCATTGCACTTCTCTCTTTATATATGTGTTCCTATCTAGCTTCCTTTCCAGTCTTTGTTCTCGTAAGTGACATTTTGATTTCCTCCATGAATACCTGAGGAACTGTTTTACTAAGGTCCAAATATGATGCCTATATTATTTTGATGGAGAATATAGTTTGTTGAAATGCTTTTTAGAAAAGGAAAATGTAAAAAATGGCTCAGTTATTTATTCTTATTATAATTTTCAAATTTTCCCCTAAAAATTAGGTAAACTCTGCCTTTAGCATCTCTATAACCAAATAGTTTAATAATCCTGCCAAAAGATTAGTTTGGGAAGATGTATTCTCTTTTTTCCCCAAACTGCATCAATTTTATTAAAGATATTTTCATAAACCATCATAATAATTCAGGCAGAGCATAGGTTATAAGTGGAAAGGATATACAATGGTTTTTAAACTCTTTTCCTCCATGGACTACCAAAAACGTAATGTCACTATAAAACCCAATGAAGAGTCTTTATTCTAAACTTTAAACAGGGAAGTTTGGAGTGAGGGTGGATAGTTTCACATTGAAAGTATATTGTTTAACAACTTTTCGTAAGCCCATTCTACCTTTGTGGAAATGAAATGAAAACTGCAGAATTCTGAATTAAAAAAGATTCCCAGTGTGAAAGGAACTGCAGCTCTTTTGAGGAGGCCACCCTAGAGCCATAATTCAGGTCCAGCTTGCCTGAAAGATTGGTATCCAACATGACTGATTTAGGGGGTGGGGAGAGGAAGGAAAATAGGGGAAGATCCTGTTGTACCCCTGGATTTGGAGGAGTCAAGTTGATACTTAATGGCAGAAAGGGAAAAATACAATTTTTTAAAACTTGTTTTTTATTGAGAACTTAAGAACTGAAACAAGCATTTCCATTACAAAGTAGAATAGAAAAAAAAACAGGATTGCATATGAAACTGCAAATCTATTATGTATAACTTGCTTTTCCTTTTAAATATATAAGATTTTTTCTCCTTCCTCTTCTCTCTTCCCCCACCCTAGAGATGGCCACCATTAGACACAAATATGCATATGTATATATGTACACACACACACATGTAAGCATAAATGTCTACATAGACATGCATGTATATTTGTATATATATTCACATATGCATACATGTACATGTGTATGGGCGTATACATATATGTAAAACCATACTGTATATACTTCTATTTATCAGTTCCTTCTCTGGATGCAGATAGCATCTTCTTTCATAGGTCTTTGGTAGTTAATTTGGGTTTTTATAATAATCAAATGACTTGGTTGCTCAAAGTTGTTCTTAAAACAATGTTGCTGTTACTGTGTACAAAGCTCTCTTGGTTTTTCTGCTCATTTTGCATTTTTTATCTATTGCTATCCCCACCAGATAGGCTGAGAGTATTAGTGTTTATACGAATACATCGAGAGAGAGAGAGAGAGAGAGAGAGAGAGAGAGAGAGAGAGAGAGAGAAGAGAACAGAAGAGAACCTTCTTTTGGTATTCAAGGAGAGAACTCTCTGAAACTAGGAGAGGAAGACCTAGCTTTTGAGGTATCCTCTCGGTAACATTCTCCCTTCCTCTCCCCCAAAAAACAAAACATTTTGTCCTAACAGCATAGCTTTAAAAAAAGGAAAACAAAATTCTGTATTTTTACAAAAGTTGCTAAAATAGTATTTCAGATTCTACAGTCATCAGAACTACACAATTATTAAAAATTCACATAATTTACATGGCGTTTTTCTCACCTTCATCTTTCTGTGTCTGGTCTGTTGTGGAATCTCCATTTTCTGCATGGTAGTTCCCAATCTTATTGGCATCAGACTTTCCTTTTTTCCTTTTGGGTAACTTTTCTCCCTTATTTGCAGGTGCCTCTTTGGTTTGGATTCTTGCTTCAGAGGGACAGATTTAGAAGATAATCATGTTGGAAACTGTGGTTGCTCTTTAATTGTGGTCTGGTAGCCTTTCTTTTGGGGGTGGTGGTGATGGAAGAGGAGTGGGCTGCAGCAGTGACAGTGGCTAGTCTGATGGTAGCTCTCATCTCCTTTTCATCCATATGATATATTCTTGATTAATCCATGTTGCCTCTTTTTTGAGCATCACTTTCTCTTTCACATTAACCACTTTCACAGTGTTTTCTAGAAAATTGTCAATTAGCTCACATTGACTGGCTGAATGTGCTCTCCTCATTCTTGCCTTCCCTCCCCCACCCTGATCCCTACTCTCCCTCTTTAGGAATAGTAATCACATTTACATTTTTACATCACATTTACATTAGGTTAACACCTAATAGGGCATGGCTCTGGAGTTAACACCTCCCCTTAGCCAGCCCCACCTTGGGCCCCACCCCAGTCACCAATCCACACCCACATAGGTTCCACATCTAATAGGGGTTTGGGCCTGGGGCTTAGCACCTAGTAAGGCTCAATGAAATACACTGAATTACTCAAAGCAAACAAAAGCCAAACTCTTCAAGGGCTCTAAGTGATAAGGAGTCCATTTTGCTTACCAACACACCATGTTTATCCTTTTGGCACCTTAAAATGTAGTTTGCTTGAGTCTGGTGACTTGAACTTACCAGTGACAGCCAGGTACTCTCTTCATATGTTGCTAGACAGCTCTCTGGGCTTCTCCACTATACGCTAGGATGTGTTAAGTCTGGAAGATCACTTCAGATTTGGAATTCACACCTCAGAAATAATCTTTCCACTCCCTTCAGTCCCTTTCTCCCACAGAATCTCCTGTTAAAGAAGGTGCCCAGAACATGATCTCTTCATTTCTACTCAATCTGTCATCCAAACTTCTCCATCAGTTACTCTTGCATCCCAAGTTTCAATTTCCTTTTATGTGTTCTCTTCCCATATTATAATGTAAACTCCTTGAGGGCAGAATGTGCCTTTTGTGTTTGTATTTCTAGCATTTAGCAAAGTTCTTCACACATAGTGAACCCTTAATAAATACTTACTGATTATTGTTGAATGACTGTCACCCTACTTATCTTAGACATTAAATACAGAAACAACATCAAATTTGAGCAATTCAGCTTCTTTTCTTCCTTCTTTGTCATTTATATAGAGGAATGATCCTATTTCTTCCTTTTCCTCAAAATAGATTTAAAAAGCCCCCATTTTATTGTTACAGTCTTCATTAACAGACTCTGATTTTTCCACAGTTCACTCATTTTCCCAATTACTTTACTTTTTAACTCTGTTAAAGTTGAACTGCTTCCAGTGTGGAGGGTACTGTCCTAAACTTCAGGGGCTTTGTGCAGCTATTTTCAGAAATATTTCTAAGGACTTGTAAATTTTCAGTTCTTCCAAGGTGGTATGCTCAAAGAAGTGTTTACTCCTTTCCTGGCCTGTACTCTGGTCTGTGAGTGACCACAAGCACTCTTTTCTACCTTGAAACTGTGAGGATTCTTTCTCCACTGCTGCTTCAAGCTCTGCCATACTAACACTGCTCCTTGCCCCAGGAGTGCCACCTAGGATGCGACCCAGGTTAACTAATAGGAGGGCAAGGTAGCAAGTAGGAGTAAAGCAGAAGAGTCAAGAGTGATAGGAAATAAGAGATACGCACAAACAAAACAAAAGTCAGGGGTAGAATTTGTTAGGGAAAGTATATGTCTATATATGTATCTATGTAAGTCTTATGTGTATGTGTGTATGTATGTGTGTATTCATAGGCATATATGAGTGTGTGTATATAAATAAAAACATATCCACACTTAATTGTAGCCTTCTTGTGGTGGGAGGGGGAAAGGGTGAGAAAAGAACAAAGTAAAAAGTGCACAACAGAAAACAAAAAACTTACCAGAAGGCAAAGAAAAGATCAACAGTTTTCAACACAAAACTTAGTATTTATTATATAGGCTTTCTTGAAATGGAAATTTATTGCTATATATACATAAATACATATATACATATATATTTTTGCTTATTTAAAACAAAACTGCACTAAGTCTTTTGGGATACCATGCATGTGTATGTATGTGCATATGTATGTAATATGTATAATAAAATGTCTCTCAACATCCTGTGAGCCATACAAGCACTTAATGCTGAATATTTCACAATCCTTGGTCACCTGGCCACCATGAGTCCCCCAGAGTGGAAATTTTCCCAATTTTCCCAAGGATCCCTCTCTTATTCTCCCATTCCCATAAATCTAAACACCCTAAAGTCCCCCCTGTTGACCTATTCCCTCACCCTACCTTCTAGAGATCCTTCCCTTATCCTCTCTCTGCTCCCTATCCCCTTAGTGTTTTGTTTCTTTCAGAATTTAGAAGACCTTTATAATCTTCTAGATATATATGTATCATTCCCTCTTGAACCCATTCGTGATGAAATTGGGTTTCCAGAACTAACAGCCTTCTCCCCCATGTAACTCCTTTGTGTTGTTTCTTCCCCTCATGCCTAAGTTGTGTAAGATAATTACTCTTTTTAGCTGTTTCTAAATGGTTTTAGTTTTAGAAGTTAAATCATACTGAGGTGTACCATAATCTTGCTTATGGACTATCTTGTTACTAATAACAATCTTAGCTGTACGTTTTACATGGTACATCCAAGAACGGTAAAGAGTTGAGGCCCTTGTCTTTGGTATGTACCATGGTATGTACCATAGATTTCTATTGGCCCTTGTATGTCAAATCTTTTATTACATCCAGGATTTTTTTTTAAACAAAGTGCTGAGAGTGTGACAATTCATTAAATTTACATTTTTTCATTCAAGATTATGTATGATATTTTGGTCTGGTATGATATTTTCTGCCAGAACCCCAGCTCCCTTTCTCTTTGGTATATAGTATTGCAAGACCTGCAGTCTTTAGTGTTGCTGCTACTAGGTCTTGTGTGATTCTAACTGTGGCACCACTATATTTAATCTTTTTCTAGTAGCTCATAATATTTTCTCCTTAAGCTGGGGTTTTTGAAATTTGTCTATGACATTCCTGTGGGTTTTCCTTGTAGGATCTCTTTCAGGTGGTGATCTATGGATTTTTTTAATCTATTTCTACTTCCCCCTCTTGTTCTAATGCTTTGGGACAATTTTCTTTAATTATTTCTTATATTATTGTTTCAAGATTCTTTTTTTGATGATAGCTTTCAAGTAGTCTGGTTATTCTTATGCTTTCTCTTCTTAATGTGTTCTCCAGATAAGTTGTTTTTCTTAATAGATGTTTCACATTCTCTTCTATTTTTTTCATTCCTTATATTGTTTTGTTATTTCTTGATCTCTTATAACTTCATTGCTTTCCCCTGGCCCAGTTCTACTTTTCCAGGAATTGTTTTCTTCGTTAAGATTCTTGATAACCTTTTCTAATTGGTTCACTTTCTTTTCATAATCTTCTTGTTTTTCTTGGGTTCATTTTTTTTTTAGTTTTTCTTCAATCTCTCTCTTTTGATTTTTAAAGTCTTTTGAAAGTTCTTTTATGAATCTTTTTGGGCAGGTGACCGTTTAATGTTACTCTTTGTGGTAGGAAAGGGTTTCTTACTTCAGTATCTCTTCCGAAGACAAACCCTGGTCTTCTTTATCTCCATAGTAACTCTCTAGGGTTGGATTCTTTCTCCTTTGCCTGTTCTTTCTTTCTTTTTTATAGCAGCTTAGTTTTTGTAATTACCTCAATTCCTGGGGCATGATGGATGGTGCCTCTGGGCGCAGATCCTCCATCAGTTACCCCCCCTGGCCTGGAACTGGAGCCAAGACCTCCAGCCTTCTGTAAGTGCCCACTGCTTGTGGCATCCCTGCCCCACTGCTTCTGCACTCACCAGGCAGTTGCTGGTTCCTTCTCACCCCCACCACGTCTGCAGCACAGCTGGGTCTGGTGTCTCTTGTCAGTTCCCTCGATCTTCCCTGACTCAGATGCCCAACTCCCTTCACTGTCCTGTGGATAAAAGTTCATGTTTCTGGGGCCAAGGAAGGTTCTATCCCAACACCCCAGGGCTTACAGCTTGTTGTTTGAGTTGTCCTAGCCTGGAGGTGTTTACTCGTTACAGGGAACAACCCTTGTCCTGGGATTTTTTTTTTCAGATCTTCTCAGATTATCCCTGGAGCACCCCTGTTCTGTTCCTACTCCTTTTTATTTTTATTGCTCTATGTTAGCTCTGAGGTGCTATTTTATCTCTTTTGTGGGTGAAAATCTTGAGAACTTGGAATTTTCTGACTTACTCTGCCATGTTCCCAGAATCTAGTTGCTATACTGGTTCTGTACAGGAATATAGTCCTATCTAGGCTAAATGGTTATATGTATGTATTTCATTGATGTGTGGGCACTGCCTTTACAAAACCAAGGTAATTCTGACCTAACACCATGCCAACAGAGCATAAATCTGGCATATTCTACCATGCATGGAAGGTTTGGGGTGTGTTCCTGCAGACTGTCTGCTTTATCAAAACCAATTTAACTGTATGGAGAGGTTCATCAGTAGTGGGATGGCTGTTAGACAGTGCATACTTTAGTTATGATAACCCATGAAACAAATAAAAATAAAGTAACACTCACCCCTGTGTGGCTTCTTTCTCTTCTCCAGTGAACATTGGGGATAACAAAAAGTGAATGAAACATAATAAATCACATTTCGGTAGCATTTCATTAACATGTAAATACATCAAACATAGAGACTGTCATTTTTTTTCTTTATGCCCTCCACCTAACACAGTACTTGACCCATTCATATATCTTTAGAAAGTTTACATTGTTTTAATAATTCTTGGTATAGTAACGGTGACGTGGGATCTTTGTTCAGTGACCAAAACAACGTTTTTGAAAGAAATAAATCAGATCAATACTGCTCTTACCCAGGATAATGTGGAAGACAAAGAGTGTTTCAATTCAGTTAAAAAATATCAAAGCACGTCTTTGTGAAAGACCCTTAACTAGGCCTTAGGAAATATATTGAGGAAATTAGTGGGGGGAATATAACAGTACATATGTAATTCAATTTACAATCGAATACAAGGACCTCCAGTCGCTGTTTTGATGAATTGTGTTATAAGAAACTGTCATCAAGCCATATGTCCTAGTTTATTTATTTATGTTACCACAATGCTTTTTTAATACATGTGAGCAAAAATCTCAGTAATTTTAGGGTAAAAAATAATTTATATAAAAAATAACATCATATAAATATTTTTTTAATGTATCAGAGTTGCTATACAATTTAAAAACCTCTCTCTATTTTCAAAAAGTTATATATAGCTCTTTAATCTTGAAGAAATATTTCACTCTAATGACAGGAAGCAGAATGGTAAATTGACAAAGCTTTAATGTTAGTGGCATAATTTATATTTGTTCCATGGGAAAATATGGTTTAATCCCAAATTTATTTTCTTTCATTTTTAAATAAGAAAACCCATTAAACTGCAGACATCTGGTATACTAGGCACTTAAAGTTTCAGATCCCAGAGAGCACTTTACTTCCTCTTTAAATATGCATGAAATGTTGTTTAGGTAATCCACTTCACTCTGTCAGAAATAGCATCAAGTAGTATACGTTTATGACCTCTTCTTCCACTGTTGGAAATTGTATAAATGATCACTCAAGTGTAGCTTTATTTTTATGTTATAAAATTAGCTGCTACAGAATCTTTAATATAACCTGCTGTACTCTCACAATGAAAGGTCATGTGATTTTTATATACTTCATCATGAAGTATACAGTTTATCTTTCAATAAAAAGTGATCCAGTATAACTATGCACTATCTAATAAATTAATCTGAAAAACTGAATCCCATTGGCCTTAATAACTTGGTAAAATCAACAATAATTTATTCATATTTGGTAGACCATGAAGCTCAAAGACATCAAAATATTAAGAAAAAACCAAGACTGAGTTGGGGAACCAAGCTTTATAATTTCTAATTTACATTGTTTGATCTAATTACTACAGAACATGTCTAATACCAACTTAACTTTTTGAACTGTTACTTAACATTATAGTGTCCAAATATCTCTTCATAATACGAGAGACAAATGAGTCCTTTTCTGGCACTGGTGGAAAGAAAGTGAGTAGATCATAATTATTTATGTTGCTTAGAATTCTGCTGCTTTGTTGTAGCTTCCAGATGTAGCAAAATCATGTTTAGCATCCTTTTTGGTGATTATATGACTTATTTCAAACTTAAGTCAACCCAAGTTTGAGCATTCAAAGTTAGTTGAAGAATTGTTACAACTTGTGTGCTTCAGGAATAAATATTCAGTATAAATATAGAGTGACTTGGAAACCTTAAGGTACTATATAAACTTATGCCATTTTTGCTCAGATATAAGGTTTTCCAACATTTCTATCAAATTGGCAAAGTCCAATTTGTCTACTAAAAGTAACAGAATCAAAATCTCTAACATTGCCTTACCAGTATATCTAAATAGGTGGTAAAAATAAATAATATATAAGGATTCCTATTGATTATATAGACATGGAACTAAAATTGTTTTATATAAAGTTGAGTCCAAATGAAATAGAAATCATTTTCTGTGAAATGCTTTAATTTATTAGGTCATAAGTGAAAACTTTCACTTATGTGGTAAAATCCAGTTCATCCAGAGTCATCATGAAAGGTGTATTCTGGTTAATCAAATATAGTCATTTCCTACAATTATCAACCGTCCAGGAACGTATGAGCTAAAAATTTTAGATGCTTGGAACTTGATAGAACTTGGTGGGAAAGTGTGCATTCTTTAATTCGTGACTTTCCTCATCTAAGGGTCTTTTTCTTCATTTAAGAGGCCTTTGCTAATTTCCCCAGTTGTTAGTCTTTTCTACTCTGGCCCCCCTCCATCAAATTATTTTATACATACTTTATGCGCATTGTTTTTGTTCAGTTGTTCAGTCATGTCTGACTCTTTGTGACCCCATGCGCCATAGTGCTCCAGGATCTTCTGTCCTTCACTGTCTCCCAAAGTCTAAGTTCCTATTCATTGCTTCCTTGACACGATCTATCCATCTCATCCTCTGCCGTCCCCTTCTCCTTTTGCCTTCAATCTTTCCCAGCATCGGAATGTTTCCCAAAAAGTCCTGTCTTGTCCTTATGTTGCCAGAATACTTAAGCTTCAGTTTCACTATTTGTCCTTCCAGTGAATAGTCAGTTTCTTTAAGTATTGACTGATTGGATGTTTTTGCTGTCCAAGAGAATCTCAAAAGTCTTCCCCAGAACCAAATTATACATATATACCTAGACACACATCCAGCCACCCATCTATCTATCATCCTATCTATCTCTGTCTATCTATCCATCCATCCATCCGTCTAGCTATCTGTCCACCCATTCATCCATCTATCCATTTATCTAATTTACTTATCTGTGAACATGTTGTGTATGAACTAGCTCAGAGCCAGCAATATCTTTTTTTCTATTTCTATCACTAGCACAGTGATATTAGAATGTATCAAGTACTTAAGAAATACTTTTTCATTGGTTACTCAAGGTTATGTGCTGGTGCTGCCTCCTCCTTGAAGCTTTCCCTGGTGTGTCTAGATGTAATGGATCTTTCTCCTTGAGTGTCTCATATACATGTGTCATATTACAATCTGTATTCTTTTTTTGTACCAGTGCACTTATTTTGTTACCCCTAGCAGATAAGAAGAGGCATCACATTGTACAGGACAGAAAACTAGTACCAGAGCCAGGAAGACATGGGTTCAAGTTCAGTCTTTGTGACCCTTGGCAGGTCACTGAAACTCTTAGCATCCTAGGCAATTCTTCAAGACTACAACATGTTGACAGAAATATGGAGTTTCCTACATTGCTGAAATCACAGCCTAGCCTCAGTCTCTACCCCTAATAGATCAGAAATTCTTGAGGGCAGATATTTTGTCTTTTCTCATCTTTTTATGCTCCACACATTGCAAGTGCTTACATAGATTTGTTTACATAAACTACACCTGACACTGAAAATTAATATTTTAAGAATCAGTAATGCAATGATACATTTCTTCTTTGCTGAAATGCTTATGATAAGCATTTTATGAAAGTTTGTTGAATTAAATTTTACTTAGCATTCGTTTCTTTCCTATAAAGTGAAAGGAATTCCAAATAGGCTGGAGTTTAAAGTGTTTAGACATTTAGAATATTAGACATGTGTGACCTACTATATTGTAGTTCAGTAGCTGACACTGAGACCTCTCCTTTCCTCTAACTGGAGAGGATAGAAAGTAGACATCAGAGAGCTACCCGTACTTTTTTAGTTGCTTTCCCATTTAAATAAGGCAGCCTCGATATTCACCTCCCAATTTCCTACTGCAGTTAAAGTATTTCACATAGCCCCTGTACTGAGCACTCTTCTCTTTCTATGTTGTCTTCCCCCATTAGATTGTGAATTTTGTGAACACAAGGACTGTCTTATTCCTTTTCTTTGTATCCTCAGCACCTAGCACTTAATTGGCTCTGACTCTGATATAGTTGCATGATATATTGGAATCACAAATTGATTGGCTGATGCTTTGTACTTTGGCACAAATATTCTAATTCAATTTAGTTTAGTTCAGTTGTGCATGAAGATAGAAATTAAACATTCCCTGACCTCAATGAGCTTATATTCTACTGAGGAATACTATATGAAGTAAATGAGTAAATAAAGAGTTTTAAGGAAGAAAGGAGCACTATCTCTTCACACCAGGCTTGTAGGAAAATAAAGATTCTAAAGAAGTAGTCCTAAAATGGGAATGTGTTCTGGAAATTGAAACCATGCCTTTCAAAGAACAGAGGCAGGAGACTAAATGTTTGCATAAGAGGTAAGAGGGTTAATATTTTTTATTTTTCACAGGCATTTTAACTCACAATTGTTGGTTCTTGTTTTTCTCTTTGAAAACAACAGTCTGTAAGATACATAGACATTTAGACTCCCAATACACTGAGTACATAAATATTTTTAATTAGTAGGAACAGTGGCCGACAAATGCATTTTTGGCAAAATTTTTCTTCCCTTAATCGCTTTTTATTATTAATTGGTTCTAGCTTATTTAATTTTACATATACTCTAATGTTGTCAAATGCCCTCTTTTCCCTAATTCTTCTCTTTCCTTATGAAAGTTTTTGAATTCCATTATTCATTGGGAATGTAGCTTCTACTATACACTCCATGTACATGAATCCTTCTTCCTCTAATTTTATTCAGTGTACAATTTGTTTAATCTCCTGTAGCCATGCATTACTAGTCAACCTTATATATAAATTTTATAATAAATTAAATTAATCAGTATGGGTTATTTCAGACTAGCCTATTCAAAATGATTTACTAAAGAGATAGGGAAAGTACCTGCCTCTAAATCAATTATGCGTGCATTCCCTATCAATCTGTTGTGTATAATAGTGTATTAAAATCCACTTTACATATATACATATATATACATATGTTTAGATGACTGAGTGAAACTGAATTAACATTCACAAGAATGTAATAGTACTTGAGAAGCTATAAATATTTAAATGTTTATATTCCTCGCTTCCAGCCTAATGTATGGAAAGAATTGTCATTTTTAGATATATCTTTAGACTATACACAAATTTCATCACATGATGCTCATTATATTAAAGTTATGCCACTTTTTCTGTAAGACATTTTAGGGAGAAGTAGCTAAAAACAATCTTAAAAAAAGAAATCAGGACACAGCTCATTTGACTTTGTGATAGTTCATCTCTATACTGACTCTGTGGTCTAGTAACTATTGTGAATTTCTGGAGATCTGATTAAATTTATCTGTATCATTCTGTAGTATGGGGCTGCAAATTGTTTGATAAAAGATTTCTGTAAAACTACATTTTAACATTTTGTAAAACATTTAATTCTGTTGTTATTTATTATTGGCAAAGTAAAATATATGTAGTTGTATAATAATTTCTCTACTCTTTCCTTCCTCCTCCCCCCCCTTCATTCAGACTTGTACCCCAACTTACCTTCCCCTCTCCCCCATACCTGCATGCACTCATAACCTAGAATTTTGGTTGCGTGTGTTGAAGTATGTTCTGTAATTTGCAAGATCATGTGAAAAACCTTTGTCTATATTTCTTTGCTGAGCCCTGCTCTCAGTAATAACCATCAAGCTCATTTCTCACGTAGCACAGCTCATTTTCGATTCTATTACACTTATGATATATTATTAAGTCACATATGGGTATGTGCCTTTTCTCTCTACAAGAACAGGAATCCAGGAAGTTTCAGTTGTTTTTGGATCTCCCATTGTGCCTAGCAAAGTTCTCTGCACACAATAGGTGTATAATAAACTTTTATTATATTAATTACATACAAAAATTAGTTTGGCTGCTTTGAGCAGTTTGATCATAGAGGTCAAAGTAGGCTGAAATATCAAATTGTTTATCCATTTTATTAAAAAACTAATTTAGTTAAGTAGATTATAGACATTGAACTAGTTTATGCAAGTGAAAGTAACTTCATTCAGCAAATTCTTGAGCTTATTGTTCAAAATAGAAGGATAAAATGCATTTGAAGGCAGTAGAAAATTTAGGTATTTTATTAATAATAATAATAATCATAACCATATACAGGTAGGTTTTCAAAAACCCTTCAAGGTAGCTAGTTCATGTATTATTATTATCATAATTTACAAATGTGGAAACTGAGGCTGAGAGGTGACTTGTCTGTGACAATACAACTAGTAAATATCAGAAGAAGGATTTAAAATCAAGTCTCTCATCTCCAAGTCATCAGTGACTATATATATCCACAAATCCCTATACTTTCTTTTATGGTATCATGGGAAAAAAACAGCCTTTCCTAGGAGGTAAGTAAGCATTCCATTGTAGAAGTGACAGATTTTTATGTAAAATTATCACTAAACATTATTCTTAAGTACCATAAAACTAGAATCTTAGTTTTTCTTTTAAAAGCTGCCAAAATAGCCACAATACTCTTCAGGTGAAAACAAAGAGCTTCACTTAGACACCTTTTCAATTTAATAAAACATCTGATCAGGTCCTACATTGTGCAAGGCATTTTGCCAGATGCTCAGATACAAGGGTAAAATTAGAACCATACCATGACCCTCAAGGAGATTGTGACTCAAGAGCTGTGATTAGAGAACCTTGTTATATGACATTTACAGGGGTAATGTTATTTCAAACATAAGCCTCTCCTACGCCTTTCTTTTCAGATCATATCCATCAAAAAGGAGCCAAATAGGCTTTTTGACTGATTGCATTCATTAATTTCTGAACATAGGCATGATACAAATTAATACTTAATATTCTATCAATTCCATAAAACACTATTAATATTACAAATGAACCCCAAAGCACACGTCTTTGAGAAGAGACCGAATGAAAGGGAGAGAAAGAGAGCTGGGAAGGAGAGTTAGAGATATCGTCTGAATGAAGTCTAGGGCTCCATATCCAGAGGCTTGTACTTTGTCCTCTGTACTCATTTATAATCAGCATTTATTCAGAATACAGTGAAAATCAGTTTATCTTTATCTGGAAACAAAAGTAATTTTATTTATTTAATTTTTTTCCTTTTTTCCTTTTAAAATTTTTTTATTTAATATATTTAGTTTTCAGCATTGATTTTCACAAGAGTTTGAATTACAAATTTTCTCCCCATTTCTACTCTCTCCCCCACTCCAAGATGGTGTATATTCTGGTTGCCCTGTTCCCCAGTCAGCCCTCCCTTCTGTCATCCCACTCCCCTCCCATCCCCTTTTCCCTTCCTTTCTTGTAGGGCAAGATAAATTTCTACGCCCCATTGCCTGTTATCTTATTTTCTAGTTGCATGCAAAAAACTTTTTTTTGTTTTGAACATCTCTTTTTAAAACTTTGAGTTCCAAATTTGCTCCCCTCTTCCCTTCCCACCCACCCTCCCTAAGAAGTCAAGCAATTCAACATAGGCCACGTGTGTATCATTATGTAAAACCCTTCCACAATACTCATGTTGTGAAAGACTAACTATATTTTACTTCTTCCTAACCTATCCCCCTTTATTGAATTTTCTCTCTTGACCCTGTCACTTTTCAAAAGTGTTTGTTTTTGATTACCTCCACC
>CM053626.1:153066719-153117798 GCA_028646595.1 Phalanger gymnotis | reverse complement strand
CACTCCTGCTCTGATCTGCCACTTAATTCCTCCCACCAGGTGGGCCTGCGGCAGAAGCAACTGCAGCTGTAGTTCTAAAGCTGCCCCACCTCCACTGCCCCAGGGGCAGTGGCCGAACCGCAAACTCAGTCTGGCAGCTTTTCCCACTAACCTTCTCTGTTGTCTTTGCTCTCTGTGGGTTGAGAGGTCTGGTAGATACCACAGCTCAGTAATTCAGGACTATAGGGCACTCTCCGCTCGGCTGCTGGTCTGGTCGGTCTGTGCCGCACACAGTGGGCTCTGCTGGGCTCAGCTCTGCTCCCCTCAGCTGGGAGCTGGGAGCTCCATGCAGGACAGACCTTACCCAGAGACCATCCAGGCTGTCCTGGGCTGGAGCTCTGCTTCCCTCTGCCACTTTGTGGGTTCTGCAGCTCTAGAATTGGTTCAGAGACATTTTTTATAGGTTTTTGGAGGGATTTGGTGGGGAGCTCACGCCAGTCACTTCTTCCCAGATGCCATCTTGGCTCCGCCCCCCTAGCATCCAGATTCTTAAAGGAGAAGCTAAGTAAATTATAGGAAGAAATAGATAGCAAAACTATACTAGTGGGGGACCTCAACTATTTCCTCTCAGAACTTGATAAATCCAACCATAAAATAAGAAAGAAACAAAAGAGTTAAATAGAATATTTTAAAAAGTTAGATATGAGAAAACTGGAGAAGACTGAATGGGAACACAAAGGAATATACCTTCTTCAGCATCAGATGGCACCTACACAAAAACTGATGATGTAAGTAGGGCATAAAAAATTTAAAATCAAATGTAAAAAGGCAGAAATATTAAATGTATTCTTTTTGGATCAAGATGCAATAAAATTACATTCAGAAAATGGCAGTGGGAATATAGACTAAAATTAATAGGAAAATAAATAATCTAATGTTAAAAAATAAGGTGGTAAAAAAACAAATCTTAGTAACAATCAATAATTTCATTGAAGACAAGGATAATAATGAAACAACATATGAAAACTTATGGGATGCAGCCAAAGCAATATTTTTGGGCAAAATTAGTTTCTCTAAATTCTGACTTCAACAAAATGGAAAAAGAATAGATCGCAGAATTGGGTATGGAACTAAAAAACATAGAAAAGGAACAAATTAAAAATCCCCAGCTGAGCACCAAATTAGAAATCCTGAAAATCAGAGATGAGATTATTAAGATGGGAAGAAAAAAAGTAATTGAGCTAATAAATAAGTTTAGTAGCTGGTTTTATGAAAAAGAAAACTAAAAGGTAGATGAGAAACTGTTTAATTGAATTAAAAAAAGAAGAAAAGGAAATATCCAGTATCAAAAATGAAAAAGGCAAAATCAATAGCAGTGAAAAAGAAATTAAAGCAAGCATTAGGAAATAATTTGCCCAATTATGTACCAATAAATCTTGACAATCTGAGCAACACTGATGAATATATATATGTATTATGTATGTTATATATTACATATATAATATGTATGTTATATATTATATTTATATGTCTATACACATATACATGTATATATGTGTATACACACACACACACACACACACACACACACACATATATATGTATGAAAATTTAAATTGCTTAAATCAGGAAATAGAATTCCTAAATAACCTCATCTTAGAAAAAAATATTGAGCAAGCCATTAATGAACTCCTTATGGGGAAAAAATTCCAAGGTCGGTGAATTCTGTCAAACATTTAAAGAACAATTAATTCCACTACTATATAAACTATGTGGGAAAATGGTCCAAAAAGGAGTCCTACCAAACTCCTTTTTTGATACAAATATAGTACTGATACCTAAACCAGGAAGAACTAAAACAGAGAAAGAAAATTATAGACCAGTTTCCTTAGGGAATATTGAATGAATGAACAATGAACATGTTTTGAATAAAATATTACCAATAAGATTGCAATAATATGTCACAAGGATTATACACTATGACCAGGTGGGATTTATACCAGGAATGCAGGGTTAATTCAATATTAGCTAAAGTATCAGAGTAACTGACCAATCAATAACAAAACCCAGTAGAAATCATATGATTATCTCAATAGATGCTGTAAAAGCTTTTGAAAAAATATAGCACTCATTCCTATTAAAAAAAAAAAACAGAGAGCACAGAAATAAAGGGAGCATTCCTTAAAATGATAAGCAGTATTTGTCTAAAACCATCAACAAGCACTATCTGTAATGGAGATAGGTTAGAAGCCTTCCCAATAATATTAGGGGTGAAACAAAGATGCCCATTATCACCACTATTATTTAGTAAAGTATTAGAAGTGTTAGTTATAGAAAATAAGAGAAGAAAAAGAAATACAAGGAATTAGAATAGGCATTGAGGAAACAAAATTATAACTTTTGCAGGTGATATGATGATATACTTAGAGAACCCTAGAGAATCAACGAAAAAACTACTTAAAATAATTAACAAATTTAGCAGTTGTAGGATATAATACAAACCCATAGAAATCATTAGCACTTCTTTATGTGACCAACAAAGCCCCAGTAGTAAGAGATAGAAAGCAAAATCTCATTTAAAATAACTGTAAACAATGTGAAATACATGAGAGTGTACCTGCCAAGATTAACAAAGGAATTATATGAACACAATTACAAAACACTTCTCACAAAAAGTCAGATCTGGACAAATTGAAAAATACCAGTTGCTCATGGGTAGGCCAAGCCAATAAAATAACAATGATAATTCTGCCTAAACTAATTTACTTATTCAATGCCCTGCCATTCAGATTACCAAAAGTTATTTGATAGAGCTAGAAAAAATAACCACAGAATTCATCTGGAAGAGGAAAGGGTAAAGAATATCAAGGGAATTAATGAAAAAAATACAAAGGAAGGTAGCCTAACAATACCGGATGTCAAACTATGCTATAAAGCAGTAATCATCAAAGCTATCAGGTACTGGCTAAGAAATAGAGTAGTTGATCTATGGAATAGATTAGGTAGATAGATATAGATAGAATAGATAGAATTAGAACCTGGGCAGACCAGTTGTACACAGTTTTAGCAACATTGTGTGATGATCAATTATGAATGACTCAGCTCCTCTCAGCAGCACAATGATCCAAGGACAAGTTCAAAAGAATGCTATCCATATCCAGATAAAAAACTGATGGACTCTGAATGCAGATTGAAGTATGTTTCTTTCAGCTACTTTATTCTTTCTTGTGTTTTTTTCTTTTGATCTGTTTCTTTCACAACCGTGACTGATATTGAAATATTTTTTACATGATAGCTTATGTATAAACGATATCAAACTGCCAACCATTTTCAGAAGAGGGGAGGGCAGGGAGGAAGGGAGAAAATTTTGGAATTCAAAATCTTGTAAAAATAAATGCTAAAATTTTTCTCGAAATGTAACTGGGGAAAAATAAAATACTATTAAACTAAAAAAAGAAAATAATTATAAAACTGTGAAAGTTTCAAGAGAAACAGACAATAAACTAAGAATAAACTGTGCAGAGAATAAACTATTTTTGTACTAAATTAGAAGACTGAATTATTTTTCATCATTGGAAGAGATCTATGCCAGGTGAAATTCTCTGTTGGGGTTCCTGTTTATCAGTTTCTGTTTATAAATCAAGTGAAAGAAAAGAGACATAAAATTGATTGGACTTATAATTTATAACCCTCACATTAGTTAGGATTAAGACTCAGAATTCCCTCTATCTGATGTATATGTTTGTTGTACCTTTTCTTAAAATGCTGAACCATACAGTTTTTCTGAGGAATATATTCTATAGGAGGTTTAATGTTTGTTAGGAAGTCCATAATGCGTAAAAGCAAAATATATCAATATACATTTTAAAAGATGCTTGAAAGGTGCCAAAAACCTCCACAACAAAGATATTGACGAAGAAAATAACTGTAAAATTCTGCTAGGGCCATTCTAATAATTGAGAACTAATTTCAGTTTCCAAGTCAATACATATGGCTTTTGTGGTTTGACGTTTTCCTGATATTGAAAGATGATGACATAAAAGCTTTTCCTTTTCCCCATCACATAGTTCAATATGTTATTGCCAGAAATTCTTTTAATTTTTTTAAAAATTCAGTAATGCCATGCACATTCCAACCTGTTACTAAAAATTAGAATGTCATTTAGATTTCCTATTGTTCAATTGGTGAATTTTTCCTATATGAAAAAGTTTAGATAACTTTTTTGTATTTCAGTGAGTGGAGAAAGCATTTATGAAGTGCTCTCTATGTGCAAAATACTGAAGATATAAATAGAAGAGTATGACAGTCCCTTCTTTGCAAGAGCTCACGTTCTAATGAGAGACAACACTTAGGAAAGGTTATGAGTTGCAAGTCAGATGGAAAGGGCCAATGACTCTGCAGATTCAGTGGCCAAACAGATCTTAATGCCTTTCCTTTTAATATCATTTCCACTGATAAATCCTATCATTTTCTGATGTTGAACCATTTGATGGTGCCAAGCACTTTGGTAGCAAGGACTTTCTTTTCTGAATCTTTAGTGGCTGTTGCTGTAGCACCTTCAGGACCTGAAAATTATTGTAGAATAATAAAAGGTTGTTTAACCTAGTTATCTTACATAATTTAGCTAAGTGACAGTAGATCGACTACTGGAATTTGAGTCAGGAAGACCCAACTTCAAATTGTGTCCTAGACAGCTCTATGGTTGACACATGTTATTTAAACTCAGTTTCCTCATCCGTAAGATGGAGATAATAAAAATCCCTGTCTCATGGAGTTGTTAGGAAGATCAAATGACATAGTACATATATTAAGCACTTTGCAAACTTTTAAGTACAATATAAATGCTAAGTGCTAAGTACTTAATGGTCTGAGATTGTATATATAGAGATGTATATAGATAGATAGATGTATAATATACATATATAAACATAATTTTTTTTCTCTGGCAACTAAATGTCCTTCCAAGAAGACTGAACTCTATAAAGTGATTTTTTTTACCTCCAGCAATTGGAAATATATTTCTTGTCAAGTTCAGATGACTCTAAAATTTTACCTATACTCTTTCACACTAGGGTGCTTTTTCTATAATTTTTTTAAAAAAAGAATAGAATCTTCCTCATACATATAACATTAAGCTTGATTCTTCTGAGAACAATGGTGACTGCCATAGAGTCTCTCAAAGGCAAGAAGGGGGAGTGATGCCAAAATAGTACTAGTTTTGGCCAACACTGGAGGCATGATACTCTAGCATACCCATACTTGCCAATTGGGATGTATAGATTTTGTGTTGATTTACATTTCTGTTGCAATCCTTGAAGCAAAATTTAAAAGACTTATTTGAGAACTAGAATTAATTTTGCTATTATTTTCAAAGAGAAAACCATTTTTTGAAATGAGAAGAGTGAATGTTTAAAATTACAGTGGAAGAAAAAAGAAATTAAAGATAAATATATATATATGTATTATAAGATTTAAAAAAAATAAAAAGTGAATTGGTAAAGGAATTTTTGAGGGGGGGAAACTCCACAGGTATCACCTATATGTATTCTTTGTAAATTTTAAACATTCATTTTCAAAATTTTGAATTCCAAATTCTCTCTCTACAGCCCCTCTCTCAACCTATTGAAAAGGCAAGTAATGTGATGTGCAGTATACTTGGGGCAGCTAGGTAGCACAGTGGATATAGTTTTGGGCTTGCAGTCAGGAAGACTCATCTTCTTAAGTTCAAGTGTGCTCTCAGACACTTACTAGTGTGACCCTGAGAAAATCACTTAACTTTGTTTACCCCCATTACCTCATCTGTAAAATGAGCTGGTGAAGGAAATGTCAAACCACTCCACTATCTCTGCCAAGAAAACCTCAAATGGGACCATGGAGGGTTGGACATGACTGCTTTAGGTTTGGCATGACCACCTATTTCCACATAAGCCATGTTGCGCCCTGCTTGCCAAAGTAGGAAAAATAAAGTGAAAAAAAATGTTTCAATCTGAAATCAAAATTTATCAGTTCTCTCCCTGGAGGTGGATAGCATTTTTCACAAGATGTGTTCTTGATCATAATTTTTTCTATCATAAAAAGCGATTTAGGTGTGGTACTTTTAGAAATAAAAGTATTAATGTAACTAACCTTTTAATTTCTTACTCTCCTTTAGTGGAGATATTTAAAATCATCTTACTTTATTGTTGTTTTAAAGTTCTTTGGATGATAGGATTATTAATTTAGGGTTGGAAGGGGCCTAAAGCAAAGATCCAATCATGTTATTCCCCAACTTAATAATCTCGAGTGACTGCCTGTCGCCTCCATGGGAAAATATATCATGCATTGTCTGGCATTCAAAGCCCTTCATAACCTAACCCCTTCCTAAATTTCTTTATACTCTTTATTCCCCAACACATCCTTGATCCAGTGATATTGGCTTCCTGGCCGTCCCACCAACAAAACACTTCATCTTTCCGCACCAGGCATTTTTGGCACTGTCTCTCATGCATGGAACACTCTCCTTCCTTCATTCTGACTGATGACCTCCCGTGCTTCCTTTAAATCCTAACAAAAAATCCTACTGTGTAGAGGAAGACTTCTAACTCCTCTTAATTTCAGTCACTTTCCTCAATTATCTCCTTATCCTATACATTATTTTGTATATATTTCTTTCCATGTCATCTCCCCAATTAGATTGTAAACTTCTTGAGAACAGGGACTGTCTTTTTTCTCTTTCTGTATACCTGGTGCTTAGCTAGGTGCCTGGCACATAGTAGGCACTTAATACATTTTTATTGATTGATCTTAGGGGAAATCTAGTTCCACCTCCACATTTTGTGCATGCGGAACTGAGGCCAGGAGAGGGTAAATGATAATCCCAGGGTCATACCACCAGTAAATATCTGAGGTAGAATTTGAACCCATATCTTCCAGAGCCCCTCTGATGTGATATTATTTTAGTTCAGTTCATGAAAGATATTTGTTAGTCTACTTTTTCATGAAAAAGATTGCTTTTCTTCACGTGTAAGTAATCTCTCTGGCCATGTAAAGAATGTGTTTTTAAAAGTCTCAGAACCATATGCTTTTAGGTACTTTAGGTGTTATCAAGTTTAGTTCCTTTATTTTTTTATATGAATCAGGACCCAAAGGGTTTTAACTTACCTATGTCTCGTGACTCCCGGTTTAGTGATCATCATATTGCCTCATGATCCTTCTTTTAACCTAAGGAATCTTTGTGATTTTGAACAAATAGTAAGGCTTCTATGCCCAGATCCATTTGTCAAACTCTTAAAATGATCATAGTAAAACATTTAATGAGTCAGATGACCACAACGGTAGATGTATTTGAAGTACAATGTAAGGAGGACAAAGACAGGAAACACTGAGAAACACCAAATAGTGGTTAACCGTAATTGTGCTGGTAAGGTGAGGATTATAAACCTTTGCATCTTGTCACTTGGGTCATGATAACTCCTTTGCATATTTCCTTGTTGCATGTGATAATAAAGCCCATTAAATCATCTAAAAAGGAATGAAAACTGGGAGGAGAGAAGGAATTAATGCATAAGCTTACATACTTCGTTGACTAAATACTGTAGAAACATTAGGGGAAAAATGACTTTATCTTATTTTGTATTCTGTACTATTAAAATACAATTGCTTTCCAGGATGTGTTTCCCTGTTCTTTCTAGAGTTGATGCAATGGGCTTTTCATTCTGTTTAAAACAGACAGAAAATCTTTGAGCATTATGGAAATGAACAGTAGCTATTAATATGGATAAAAAAGTGCTTGTTTTGATTATCTTCAAGTAATGCCACTGCCCCAGTGAAAGTAAGCATTGTTTCAAATAAATTTTATTCATCTTTTACCAACGATGCTAACATTGCTAAGAGATCTCAGTGTAAGAATTAGAAGAATCAATGATTAGGCACCGAACAAAGTGATTACCAAATAACATTACAAGTCACAAAATTGCTTATATTTAAGTTGATAGAAAAAAATTTGTTATTGATGTGGGAGTCATCTCTGAGTTAAGCATGTATAGTTAGTCTGTTGATTCCTCAGAGATAAGATCAGAATGACTAAAAGGCAAACAAAAAGCCAATAATACTGTTAGAAAAGACACACTATACGACTGAATCAACTTTGAACTACTTAAATAGGTAATTAAAAATGGTAAATGTCATCAGTAATTTCATCCAGCAGTTAAACATAGTGAATTGATTAATCCAACAAGGAGACCAAAGTGGTTTATTCAGTCAGAGAGAGACGATTGCCAAAGGAAATGCTGGGTTATAGTATAAACTTACTTGTAAAATCTTACAATGAAAGACGATGCGTGACTATGAGTAGGATCATTTCATAAGGCAGAGAGAAATAGTGAAGGGTAAAATCGGTTTAAACAAACTGTAAATAAAGACATCCAAGGGAATTTAAGGACAAAAATGGAAGGGCTACAAATATGAAAAAGGAAAAGCTTTGCAAAAGTCATTACAATGATATTTTCCATTTCAAGTATAGTGGGAAGTTCACAGCTGAATCCAGACAGTCCAGTACCAGGTGTGCTTATAGAGGAGATAGAAATGGTGCTAAAAAGTCTAAAGAGGGGGATTGGACCGAATGGATGAGGATGCGGATGAATAACCAACATTTATATGATACTTCAATACTTTTTTGATCCTTAAAACAGCCCTGTGAGGTCAGGTATATTACTATCCCCTCCCTTTTTTTTTTTTTGCTTTTTGGCAGGGCAATTGGGGTGAAGTGACTTGCCCAGGGTCACACAGCTAGTACATGTGTCAAGTGTCTGAGGCCAGATTTGAACTTAGGTCCTCCTGACTCCAGGGCCGGTGCTGTACTCATGGCTCCACCTAGCTGCCCCTTTTCCCCTTTTTCAGAGGAGGAAACTGGCTGAAAGAGAACAAGCAATTTGTCTAAGGGTACACAGTTAACAAGTGTCAGATACAGGATCTGAACTCAGCTATCCCTGGGATTCCAAATCTAGCACTCTATCCACTGTGCTACTGCATAGAGGAGGAGACGATTGCGAGACTATTGGGTGGTTGAGTGACCTGAAAGAGGTTACTTGAGGGAAGAGAAGATATCAAAGATGTGGACAAATATTGGATCTTATTAATGGCAAAAAAGATGACTGAGAAAAAAATCAATAGCTACTTACCTACGTAATGCTTCTCCTATTCTTACAACACCTCTATGAGAGTCATTAATCAAAGGAATCTTTGAAGGTGCTAGTAGGAACTAGCAAGCCTTCGTACGCATTTGGCCACAATAGGCCATGATTTTACTCTTTCGTATTTAAGTGAAAATAGAGACAATTCTATCTGGTCCTGTTGTGCTTGTTTTTATTGATTTTGAAAAGTATTGGTTCATCTAGAACAAAGCGTCACATGACTGGTATTCTTATAGCAAGGCACTTTGCATCTATACAGCAAAATTATTTAAGATTCCTCAGAAGAACAACATACACAACCACAGTCAGCAGCCTCTTGACCATAACTTTTAGACAGTGTGTACAACATGGTGATATAAGCTTGCCAAAGGTATCCTTCTCTGTGAAAGAGATAATCCCATGCAGAAATTCTGGTCAAAGAGGACTTCTTTATAGACGATGATGTGCTTTAGATATTCCTGTCTGTAGTAGCTATTATACTGGTTGCTTCAAGTTCCAGAGCTTCAAGTTCCGTTTCAGAGTATCCAGGAAAAGATCTGTAATTAAGAAGTTTGGCATGATAATCAATACAGGAAAGACCGAGTGAACGAAGAATGTTTATTATCCAAATTTTAACATGCATTTACACAAACAGCACGTAGCTTTATACATCAGTATGTATTTCTGGAATAGTTGTTATGAATGGAAAGTGAATAAGGCTAGATTACTTTCAGGAAATTATAAGTCTCACTTGCTAACTGTAAACTTCTAGATAAAGGAAAAGCCTATCCTTTTAATGCTGTCCTTTTGCCTTGTTTGAAGCAAGACACGAAATGCAAATGCCTCTGAAGAATCCTATCACCATCCTACATAATACCTTCCTGTGAATTCCTAGAATATCTAAAGTCATAATACAAAGTCCTCTGGTTGGATTTCAAGTCCTTAACAATCTGGCTGTAAACTACCACTCCAGGCTATTCTGGATTATATTCTATATTACTCAGAGTACTCAGGTACTCTGTGGTTCTAGTCAAATTGACATTCTTGTGGTCTGTCATGCATGATGCTCTACCTCTTGTCCTTATAGAGGCTGGCCTTGTACTTGGAATGTACTCTCTTTCCCTTCTACTTCTTAGAATCTTGAGCTTTCCTCACTGTTCAGTTCATATGCCACCTTCATTGGAAAGGTTTTCGTGGTTTTCCTCTATTTGTTAATTCTGTATCTTCTCAAATCAGCTTATATATATTTATATTTTAATTAAGATTATAGAAAATATATAAATTATAGAATATAGATTATATATTATACTTATAGAATAGATTATGCAGTATAATTACATATAGATATGGAATAACGTTTTGTCGATTGAATCTTTGTAAATACATGCATCCTTTTTCTTATAATAGACAATATTTAAATTATCCACAGTAACATGATTATTAACATTTACTGCTAAATGCATTACTCTGGGGCTATGGTGAGATCAGAGGATCATAGGTCTAGAGCTGAAAGGAATATAGTAGGCATTTAATCAAAATTCTTAGTAATGAGGAAATTGAGGCCAAAGGAGAATAATTGAATTTCCTTATTGTGTGATATTTCACACAAGTTTTAAATGGCAAGATTTGTGCTCAAGTTGTCTAATGTCAGTGCCAGTGCTCTTTCTGCTTTACCTAGATAGTATGGAAACAGGGGCCCTTCCAAGTTTGGGGACAGAAGTATAGCCGATACCATATAAGGATTCTGTGCAGAAAGTTGGAGGTGAAGGATGAGGAAGTGAGAGCAAGTTTAACCTGCTGTTTCTAGTCATTTAAACATTCAGTTTTGATTTCTCAACATCTGATAAAATTGAAAGCTACTGAATCAATGAAATACCCAAGAAGTGTAAATCAGTAGTGGCAAGGTCAATTCAGCAATAGAAATCATCTGCCAATTGAATATAATGTAATTGGGACAGTGTTTTCCCTTTTCTTTTTAGTAATTATGACGTCAAAGGATTAAGAACTGGAAAGAATCTTCAAGGATATCTAGATTAGCCTTCTAATTTTGTAGATGAGGAAATAAAATCAAAGGGGTGACATGATTTGCTAAAATAAGACCTTTAGTAAATGGCAGAGCAGAGCTTTCTTACATTCATACATTTCTTACATAAAATCACTTTTCTTTCCACTACATCACCTGCATCACCTGTAATTTATGATTAAAGTCTGGAACTGTGGCACTTACTCAGGTAAGTTTGGTTGTGAGTCTCAGTATATGGAATTTTCTGTGTTGAGAAGATGTGCTAATTCCTGGTCTTTTAGATAGAGCAAAGACCTAATGGGATTATTTGGTTGTGCTGCTGTGGTAAATTCTACTGGGAGTGAACAGATGGAAATTTTGTTAAAAAGAAATAGAGCAGAGGCCGGATTCCTGGGAATTACTGACGGGGAGGAGAGAAAATAAAATTTTCAGGAACTAGTGAGAAAGTGGACAGGGAGCTCAGAGGAATATTATTCCTGGGAAGAAGTTGATAATAATATAAAATAATGATCCTCGGAAGGGTAACAAAAAGTGGCATTCAGGCATTCATGTTTTTACCTCTTAGATACTTGGCCTCCCCTTCTCTCTTTCTCCTTTTTTGACCCCCCCTTTCCAGAGTCCCTGTTTTCTTCCAGTTTCTCCAATGCATTCCATCTCTCCTTATCTCCCCAGGAGGCCCCTTGCCTGGCTTTCTTTTTGCGTGACTGTTTCTGTTTCTTCTGCTCAAGCTTGTCGTGGGCACATTTTGTAAGTGTGCCAGCTATGCCATCATCCAAGTTATTGTATTGTTCTTTTGATCAGAACAAGGCCATGGACAGACCCATAGGGCATTCGCTAGAGTCAAGACCTCCCTCCAAGTTGACTTGCTATGAAATGTATGTGGTGGTAACTTGTTTGGGGCCAGGTTGGTCAAATGAGTTTCCCTGAAGGCTCTAGGGGAATCACTCCAAAAGACAAGTTCAGTGAGGTCAAAGAATCATTTATCTTTTCAGTAGCAAACAGGAGCCCTGGGAAGGTGGCCAAAGAGTAAAGTGGTAAAAATAGATATCTGTCATATATTGTAGGTTAGAGGAAATGTAGTGGCTGTGAAAGGAGGCAAGAAAATGGATCTAGCATAAAGGATCTATTCCTAAATGGACAGAAGTCAAAAAGATTGTTAGCAAAGTCAGGAAGCCAGGGTGGGAGAAACAGTATATTGCTATTTAAAGATGTGAATGCTTCAATCAGGTATTCTAGTATCTAAAATAAGCTTACAGATTTCAAATTGTAATGCATGTTAGAAGCCATCCATATATCCATACACATTTATACATTGATCCTGAGCCCTATAGGCTTGAGGAATAGCAGTCTTCCAAACCACCAAACCTGCTTCCAGCCTAGTCCTCACAGCCACCATTGAGGAAAGAAATCAGTGTGGAAAAGGAGCTCATCTTTTCATCACCACCAGCAATAACTGCTGACTAACTGCCATCTAAAGGCTCCAGGAACTCTGGGGGTAACATCACCTCTGCTGCCATCAAGACTTCTGGTCTGGCTTCCAGCCCAGCCCTCACAGCTGTCATCCTCAAGAATCAGCTGCTGTGAAGAAAGGGCCAGGCATCCCCATGAACTGCCCACCAGCTGCCACCCACAGGGAAGGCAAGCCAGCCTAGCTGAAACAGCAAGGCGTCTGATGGAGACACAGGAGGCATCATGCGCCGGCAAGTCTAGCCACCATCACCTTGACCATCATCTCCCCTTAGACTCTGATAAAGTCTTCTCTGGACGCAGAGTCCACAGGCTTCAGAAATAGCAGTGCTTCCAGGCCAGTGGTTTCAGCTGTCATCCTGGGAAACTTCTATAGAGATTCATCCTGGCAGCCGCTCCTGCAGGTGTTACGACTACAGCTCCTTAAAACTGAGGGGAAGAAAAAAGTTCTTGCCACCAAAATTCTTCATGGTCAAATAGTCCCTATCAGAAAATGATGTTTTTTAGCAATGGAAATTATATTAAAGAAGGGGCATTGCCATTTCCTTTGCAACTGTACCCTAAGGACCTTGAAATCATTCCATCTATCTGATTTGAAGCTGCAAATTTCCATATGTGTTGTCTTCCCTATTAGAATGTGAGCTCCTTGAGAACAGGGCCTATGTCACTTTTCTGTTTATATTCCCAAAGCTCAGCACAGTAGTTTTCACACAGTAAGTGCTTAATAAATGACTCAATGACTCATTCATTCATTCATCAGAGTATAAAAATAATGCTGGTTTCAGAGAACAAAGTTATTTGCATTTTTGTGGTTTTGTCATAGTGAGATTACCTACCCCAACACCCTATTGTACGTATAATATTTATTAATATTATTAACTTTCTATAGACCTATCCACATCAGCAGAGAGAATTTTTATGATTGAGAGCAATTTATGATTTTTAGATACTACTCTAAAAAGATCATAATTCTCTAGATCGTTGTCCCATACTGGTGATATATGTGTTTAAATATTTTGAAGGAACATGAGGACTAACAAATAAAAATATTTAGGAGTTTTACCTGAAATCTTTAAAGCACTGACCTGCTATTATTATTACACCTGAAATAATGCATTCCTGAAGGAAAAAACCTACAAAACTTTCATTTTTCAGAAGTGCACATTGAAGAAATTAACCATTAGTGGAATTTCTTAGCTTATTTTATTGTTTTTTATACATTCATATTTGTTAAGCAATTGTAAAAATAATGTAAATATTTTATCTGCATTCTGATGAAAAGATCCTTAATGTTTATAAAAAAGTCTTTCTTTTAGCAGTCCCACTATTTTACTGTCAAATTAGGTTTTAGTTTAGCATTCATTCTTTCCTGACTAACTAGCAGGTTTGAAAACCATTAGCCTTCTTGGAGCTTTGGGACTTCACCCCTTTGCCTTTGGAAATTAAATATTTAATGTGGCTTTGTGTTCACTTACTCTGAACAGCACTCTTCCTTCATTTGGGTGCAATGTCAAAATTCATAGGAAAGCAATATCTAATATTGTCTACTGAAATCAAACCTGACCTCCCCCTTCCCCATTTTTTTTCTCTAGAGACTATGATATCATTGCCTTTTCAGCAGCCCCCAGAGTCATTCATGTTAAAATGAAGTGAAATTAGGGTTCTAATAGAAGGCAGTCTAATATTATAGGAAGTACTCTAGCTTAGATCTCTTTTGTTACTTTTCTAGCAACATGATTCTTGTCTAAATAATTATTCCTGGTTAATTCATGGTTATTATGTGTATTAGAAAAGGAAACTGCTATGTGAACAACAGATTAGATTCTAAGAACATCCACTTTTAAATATTCTTTAAAATGCAAGATGAATATGTTTGAAGGTTATCCAACATATGAAGGGGCTATAGGGCTTAGCAGAATAACCCTACAAGCAGTGGGAAATGACCTATTAGAAAAATTAATTTTTATTAATATTTTAAAACTAAATTTTGTGATACGCTTCCGCCCTATTTTTTATACCTACATGGACCTATATAATGGATTTTTACATATAGCATCCCTTCTCTGGAAGTGATCAAAATCAGTGCATTTATTATAAAAGAGACAGACTTTTATATGTCATAAGGAAGATTCAAATTCTGTCTGTTTAGAGCTTACCATTGTGTTTCAACAATCTGGCTAGCGGCTGTTGTGGGGGTGAAAGACCAACATAAGCCCAACAACAAGAATGCTACCAGCACGCTGCAAAAGCACAGGTTCTTTTGATCTGCTTAACTAAGGAAAGCTACGTTAAGGGGTTGACAAGCTTACTTTAATTCAGCATACAAATACCATTCACTTAGTTCAGGGGAAAAGACCAGCACACTGAACTTCAGAACAGAATACAAACAAATTACAAACATCAACAAACAGACCTTGTCTGATTCAAATCCCAGTATATAGTTACCAGAGTTTAACAAAGTCTCAGCATCCGGGTTACAAGCTGGAGAGCCCTTAGCTACAGCTGCCTGGAGTCTCCACCTCAGCACCACTACGAGAGCCCTGCACAAATGGCTCTGTCCTCTCTTCTTATACGGCTTCAGACATCATCAAACATCATCTGAATGACCAGAACTTAGGCTCCTATGATTGGTTCTTGAGTTAGCACCACCCCTTGGTACCCTGGGAGCTTCACACCCACATAGGCTTAGCACCTAATAGGGGTTTGGGCCTGGGACTTAGCACCTAGTAAGACTCAAGACTGGCATGGCTCTGGAGTTAGCACCTCCCCTTAGCCAGCCCCGCCTTGGGCCCCACCCTAGTCACCAATCTACACCCACATAGGTTCTAAACCTAATAGGAGTTTGGGCCTGGGGCTTAACACCTAGTAAGACTCAATGAAATACACTGAATTACTCAAAGGAAACAAAACCCAAACTCTTGAAGGGCACTTGGGTGAACTAAGTGCTAAGAGCCCATCTTACCAACACACATTGCAGTTTCAAAGATTTTGTGGCTCCTTGTGAAGAAATTTTGGCTTAGTTACTAGATACTCAGGTGATGATGTTAGAATCAAGTGGAGCTGCATGGTTCCCTTAATTCTGCTGTTTTCTGGTGATTGCATCATATTCAGGCTATACATGTTTTTAAACTATATCTTCACAAGGGACACATTATATGTAACTAATTTGATTTAGGAAAAAATATATAGGGATAAGCGCCTTATCTCTCTCAGTTTAAATAAAAGGAACAAAGATTTTAAAAAAACTAATCATAAAATAAAGAAAATATTTTCAATATTTATTGAAAACATGAATGAAAGAAATTCTTTTCTATAATTTTTAGAGGATAAATTTCAACCAATTATTTTACAGTATTTGGTAGAGAAGCTTCGTGATAGCTGTTGTTAATCCATTTTTCAAGGAGGTAGAAAGTCTGAGATAAAAATAATGAATGAATGAAGGAATAATTGAATGAAGAATTAAAAGAATAAATATATCGATTTCATGCTTATTCTGTCTCAGGCTCAGTGCTAAACACTACGAATACAAATAGTAGTAACTAAAACAATCCAAAGGAATATTGGCCAAGAAGGGGATATTTTGGACAGAGAAATAAAAGAAATGGCAGTTGGAGACAAAGAACAAATGATTTGACAAGTCCATTCCAAGAGGGGTAGCATTAATCTAATTTCGGTTCTTAGAGCTATAGTTGGAAAAGTAGAGGAAGGTGGGGTGGGAAGGTAAGAGAAGGAACTACTGATGGAGGTGGTAGGGAGCAGCATGTTGAGTCTGAGACCTCCTAATATAAAGTGAATGCTTGTCATTTGGAACCTAAGCCCAAGGTCAAAGGGTAGAAGCTTGAGTCTGACTACCAAGTCATGGGAACTGTTGCACTTGAGATAATATAAGGTAAGATTAGCGATAAGATAAAGCAAGATAGGAAAGGGATAGTGACTAGACCATGGTTGGGGAACCTGCAGCCTCAAGGTGGAGTGTGGCCCTCTAAGTCCTGAAGTGTTGCCCTTTGACTAAATCACTTCACAGGACAAATCCCCTTAATAAAAGTATTTATTTGTTCTGTAAAATTTGCACTCAGTCAAAAGGCCACACCCAAGGACCTAGAAGTCCACATGTGGCCTCAGGGCTGCAGGTTCCCCACCCTTGGACTAGACCTTTGATTTCATTAGTATGTGGATATGGTGATCTCCCTGTGAGGAATCTTATCCCCTAATTCAGGGTAGCAGCTATTTTGCAATATATAGTCTTTGAATTTTTGCCTAGAGTACTGAGATTTTAAGCAAACTTATCCAGAGTCACGTGTCTAGTATGTGTCTGAGGTAACACTTGAACCCGGCCTTCTTGTCTCTGATGCTACCACTCTTTGATGCCTCGCAAAGAGAGGCGAGATCATTAATATGATATATGAAAAGGACAGCTTCTTTTATAATTTGTAAAGTTAGTGGGTTGAGGTAGAAATGAATGAGAGAGGAACCTATAGATGATTCCAGATTTAGAATCTCTTCTTGACTGATGAGGGACTCAACACTGGAAACCTAACTATAGTAACTTACTCAGATTCACAGAGTAAAATAGTGACAGTGCCAGGATGAAAATCCCTGTTTTGTCATTCTTTATTCAAGGCATTTTCCACGAGGTGCCCAACAAGAAAAGAATATCCATTTATATCATTATTTCTGTCTTTTATGTGAGTGGAATCTGAAGCATTTAACTATATGGAGAATCTGACTTTATCACTTATTTTTGAATAGTCATTTTTCTATGAGGAGATTTGAAGGCAAACAGACATCAAGCTGAAATTTTTAGTTCAAACTACTTTATATTGAAAATAAGCTTTCATTTTTCAACTTTCTTTGATTTCCTTCAGTTTTTCCACCTTAAAAAAAAGAATATAAATTCATACCAAAATATGTATTGCCTTATGGATTGCAGTTGGCAAGAACTGTAAGTGTTGAAAATTCACACATTTGAAGTAAAGATTCAGATATATTTATATTTGTCACAGAAAAAAAATAAGTTGCATAGTTAGGGAATTTAAAACTTGAACTAAAAGGGCACAAATATTGGTGAAAAGGGATAACAGCATCTACTCCCTGTAGATATCTTTTCTTCCTGCTATTTTGCTTTCTAACAAAAGTTTTGGCAAAGGAAAATGCCACTTCATGTCCTATATAATATAGTTTCTTATTCCTGGGAAAATAAGATGCTGCTACAGCTTAAAGAATTGAAATTAAGCCTAGGAAAATTTAGACATTTGTATGTGTGTATTTACTAGAACAGTATCTATTTCTTCTGTATTATTATTGCAAAAAATAGTCATGTATTTAAGAGTTTGGGGTATAACTCTTGCAAAGTGTTCTTGCAAAGTGTTCAAACTTTGAATTGAGCTTTGCAATTGATGTGACATTACATCAACAGTGACACGACTTGTTTACAAGAAAGTGGTGTAAATAGCAAATGTTCTTGCTTAAAACAGCTTTCTTATTGAATTTCAACACTGAAAAGAGAAGAAATGTAGTAGAGGATAATATTTAAGACAGGGAGTAAAATCAAGAGCAAAGGAAGACAGTAGCTCAGAGAGTTAGATATTTCAGTGCTATCTGCATATTTTTCTTTTTATCCTTGGTTAAATAATTTACTAGGCTTTAGTTTTCATATATAAAGATGAGATTTCACATACCAGTTGGCCTGCCTGGGAAAAGTTATTTGATGCCTTGTGTAAGTATTACTCATATTATGTTTTTAAAAAGCAGTTTACATTTTGCCATAATCAGCTACCTTTCTACTCCTTCACATACTTCTTTCAAAAAGATGCTTTGTCCTATAATACATTTTTAACATCTTTCTTATAGAATTTCAACCAGTAAAAAAGAAATATAAAAGATTCAATGACAATAATTAATCCTAGAGAACCAATAAATAGTTATTTTTTTGAAAGCAGGATTTGGGATCTTTTGAAGAACCTTTTAATTCTTCAATTATATATTAAATCTAATATGCTTGGTAGAAATTCACTTTAGATTACAACATTTAAGGACAAGCTTATATCTGGCAGATATCTTATCTCGTGTATGAAAAACAGAATAAATCACGAATTAAAAGTAGACCAATATATGAGAAGCCAACCTACAGTTTTTTAGAATTCTCCTTGAATTAGAATAGAACTAGAAGCTCTGAGAATATTAAAGAACTGTATGACTCTCTCTGTACATGAAAGGACTTTTAACACCCTGGTTCAGGAAAAAAAAATATATATATGTATATGTATATCTATATCTATATATCTTGCCCCTCCTTCCAGAGTCCCCTAGAGGGGAGTATTCAAGGCAGTCCCCTTCCTATGGACTTTAGCTAGTGTTTAACTAATCAGTAGAGTATGTAATTATTAGAGAGTTGTTGCTTCTTCTGGGAAGTGCAAAGGTAAGCAGGGACATAGGCATATTACCTTGTACCTAAATCCATGGGAAAGCCATTATATCCCATGATAGAAAAGAGGGTGAGGGTGATTCTTACCTCTTTAATAGGGTTCTAGGGAGAGGTATTCTCTAACTAGATATTAGGATCTTTAAAACAGGGTGCCTTTCATGTTCGTCGTCTTTCATGTGTTTCACTGCACAGTGATGGGTACATTTTGATGCCCGGTATAGATTTATTGTTTGATTGGCAGGCTTTCGTCCTTCCTAGTACTTTTCTACAAATATGAATGCAACCTTATGTTTCTTGGACCACTAGAGGCCTCAACTACAACTTAGTGTTGAGGGTGCAGGGCCTGTGTCATTAACTTATCTTTATAACTCTTCAACTTTAATAAACCTACTCTTTATTCAACTTTAATAAACCTACTTTCTATTCATATCTTTTCCTTAGCCAGCATTGATAAAATCCTCTAAGCAGCACACAACTTTGGAATGATTTTATATTGGGTATGTACTAATAAATATAATTTTGTTTAAAATGATAGGAATTAAGAAAACTAAAAATAAAGTGAACCAAGTTTTATGCATATTGCATTTTAACAAGTTAGCTGTCTCATTGGAATGCGCTGCCTTCTTGTGCTACAGTTTTATTTTTGGAATTTAATAAGGCGCCTGTCATATCTGCCTCGAGGCTAAAAAACATCATGGGGGAGAAATCCAACATACTGTCATGTTTGACTGACATGAGGCAATTTTATTTTATTATTTTATTTTTCACAGTAGATAGCTTAAATTATTGGGCTTGCTCAGAAGATTCATTGCTACCCTTTAAATACCCTTTAAATGCCCTGTGCTGATGAACTGGTAATGATGCTACCCAGTGACATTTGTCGGGTCGATTTGTCTCAGAAAATCAGTAGAGAATTTTCATTTAAAATTAATTCTCTGTATTTTACAGCAAAGCTCATTCTCATGATAGATTTTGGTACAGTGCCACGTATCTCCCGAAGCTGCTCTCATTACCTGAGAAACTTGGGAAGGTAATAAACTTCTTTATTTCTTCTTTGTGCTCCCAGAACACACAATTAACATACTGACTCATTTAGCTCAAATCTCAAATGATGTATGTGTGAATAGAATGGAGTTTTCAGAGACGTTGGAGGGGGAAATACAAGCAATGCCCTTGTCGTTGTAAGACCAGGTTAAGGAGGAATTTAAGCATTTTCTTCCATCTTTCTCTTTCTTTGCCTCTTAAAATTATATTCAGCGGGTGTTTCTATTCCTTTTGCAGTGTGGCCCATTGGATTTGTATGGGAGGGATTCACCATGTCAGAGTTCATTTGAGGATGTCAAGAAATACTATGGAAAGATGATACTATGTACTGTTATAGTTAGTGTTATGAAACTCAAGTTCAGAAATATCCTAGACCGTGGAGATAAACTGTGGGTCATAAATTAGATATTTCCAGGTGGAATCAAGAAATAATGAATGGATAAAACGCTGGACTTGTAGCCAGGAGACCTAGGTTTGAATGATTCCTCAGATACTTTATTACTAGCTGTGTAACGATAGGCAAGTGTCACCTTCTGAGATCCTTAGTTATGTACCTTTGCCTTTAAGTAGTCTGTCCCATCTCTGGAATGAAATCTGTCCTCAGCTTTGTATGCTAGAATCCCTAGTTTTCTTCAGATCACACATTAGACGCTCGCTGTCACACAAGGCCCCCATCCCAGTCCCTCAAGTGTGCTATTCTTAGCCTACTTCCCTTGTAGTGTCACCTACAGGGAGGGAGGCCTCAATCCTTAGAATGCCACTTGCCATCTTTTATGAGGTGGAAGAGTGGGAAAAAAAGCAACAAAACCCAAACCAATGCTATTTGCTTTGCTTGTGCAGTTTTACTTGATGCTCTTTATTGTTAATAGGTGTTCTAAGACCAAGCTGAGATTTTCAGATTACAAGCCGTATCTATTTTTCGTATGAAGTGACTGAGACTATGAGAAATTAAATGATTTGCCTGTGGTCACATAGAAGATGACAGTTATTGGAGATGAGATTCGAGCTCATATGCTCCAGACCCCAAGTACTACACTTCATCCAATATTTCAAATTCAATTCAATTTGTTATCTATGGAAGCCTACTCAGAAAGCTCTTTATTTATCAAGGTAAAAGCTATGCAGTTTTTCCTGAACCAACAATAAGTGATATGCTGTATAATTTTAATGGTATTTATTCAAAATGACAATACCATATAAACTGTTTTATTTATTTATTAATTAAGCCATATTGATTTCAGGCTTTCTAAAATGAGATTTGCTTTTGTGAGTGTTTATATTACTGCCATGCATTGTAGAAATGAATTACCATTAGCATCAGCATTCTTCTAGTAATACTCTATGGCTGTATGTCATAGAATATCTCAATCTGTGAAGAATGTAGATTAACCAAAGAGGCATTAGGGAATCAAATAGTAGGAATAAGTAATTTATGCCTTATTACTAAATAAGAATTAATTGTACTGAAGAAGTGGTAAGATATATCAACAGAAATAGAGAAAATGAGATGACCTAGTCACTAACAAGAGTGATGACCAGACCTCCACTAGTACTCACACAATATCAGGAGGCATCAAAGGAGGTTACCCAAAACGTTGGGTGGACCCCTTGTGGAGTATTTCTGTGGCCACATTGGTAAGAATCTTGAAGGACAAAGATATGTGGATGAATTGTGATCTCTACCATTTCAGAAGACCATAAATAATATTACAAATCCCCCCCTCAAGCAAAACATTATTCATTTATGTTGTTATTACATTGGACTTGACTGATTTTTTTTTTATCAGAGTACTTGTATTTGGGGTCCTTTGACTGTAATGTATAGGATGGAGCCAAATTTTATAGATTACTCAGTAATGAGATTAATAGTCCTGAATCACTAAATATGAATTATTTTTCATCAGTTTATAATTATAGAATTTAAGATAGAAAAATGAACTACAGGCCTGTTTCTTTCTTGGTAAAAACATAGATGAAATATAAATCATGAAAACTAAACTGTATTCTTGCCTTGAGTTAACCCCACTAAAATTATCTTGTGCATGACATATTATTGGTTCAGGAAAAGAAGATTTTCATAGCTTTTGCCTTGATAAATAAATAACTTTCTCAGCAGGAGGAGTAGCATTTTTCCCGGGGAAAAATTTTTAATTTAAATAAAGACTTCTTAGAGAACATATGCCTCTTGATTTTCACTCAACTTTGACTTGCTTTACACAGGCTTACTCTTGAGGGGTATAATTTTATACTCAAGGCAACAAAAAGATTTATTGGCTGATTGATTTCAATGTTTATTTGGCTCCCTAAACAATTTATTATTGAACTGTTATAGCTGACACTTGGTGCTCTGTCCTATATAGAAAAAAACAGGTATTAACTCATTGGAAAATTTAATGTTATATGGAAAGCAATAAGAACAGAATTTGGAAGCTTTCACTTTATGTGAAACTACCTAGCGTTTATCCCCCCAGTGCTAGGTTGCCAAAGCTATACTCTTTTGAAATAAAGTGTCTGTGGTAAGCAGTTACAAAGAGCTGTCTTTTTCATTTAACTGAATAACACAAGTATGAAACTGTATTATGCATTTGCTACGAACAACTCGAATATTTCATAAAGACAGATACATAGAAGTGGAAAGGTGAGCTGGGATAAAGTTTTGTGGGATAACTTTATCATACCTTCATGGCTTTGAGCAAGGAGAAAAGAACCAAGGCTTTCATTTGACCCAAATTTGAGGACCATGATGATATGCGAGGACAATTTGCTCACCAGAGTCCCTAAAATGTAATACACTCAGTAACTGTTTACTGCTATTGATAATTGCAGTTCCCTTTACACAACACCAAAATAGTCCATGGAGGGAATACACAGACCGTAACTATGTCACTTGTGTATTGCCTGTAATTTACTCCCCAAGAAAGGTAGTGAGCCTATGTTTTAAATATATTGAAAATGTTCCTTTATAACACAGTGAATTTCTCCTTCTATAGGGACTCATTGCTAGTGTACCCAACACAAAGGAAAGAATAAGTCTTGCTTTCTTATTTCCTTTGATGATATTCCCACATAGTAGGTAGGGACAAAAATTCCAAATTAAAGTGCAAGGGTATTGAGATGCAGAGAACTAAATGAATACGATTATGTTATTGTGGTGGTCGAATCATTTCTTGTTATAACATTCTGTTCCTCCCCAATTTCTTTACAATCCAACTCTGTATAGTGGCTCTTCCAAACTTTCTCCTCTCCTCAAGACTCCTCTATAACACACTATTTTCTCCCCTCCCAGCACAGGACCTAGACTCATAATTATGTGAAAAAACTGAGACCATTTTCTAGAGTTGTCTTTCCTCCCTTTCCCCTCATTTCACATCTCTCAATTTTCTCTGTCCGTCATTTCCTCCTCAACTCTGATCTCAAATGAAGAGGTGGCCCTTCTTGCCAACATAAAGTCTTCTACTTTTGTCCTTGATTCCATACCCTCCAGATGTCTCCAGAAAATTATCCTATTCATCTTCAATTTCTCTTATCTGATGGCTTCTTCCTCATTCCTTACAAATACAGTGTCGTCCTAAGCCAAACAACAAAACAACAACAAAACAGAATAAAACAAAAGAAAACTATCACTGGATCTGAAGATGTCCAGTAATGATCATCCTTTATTTTTCTGTCTTGTCATAGCAAAGTTTTTTGAGAAAGTGTTACTATATTTGCTTCCTCAACTTCCTTTCCTCTCACTCTCTTCTAAATTTTCCACATTGCAGTTTTCTACCTCATCATTCACCTGAAACCATCTTCTCCAAAGTTATCAATGATTATTCTTTTTATAATTTAATTTTTTTCAATTAACACAGATCTATTTCTTTCCTTCCCAGTTCCTTTCCTCACTGAAAAAATTAATGAAGAAAAACTAAACTCTTTTTTTAACAAATATAAGATAAACATGCTCATTGGCAATGTATCTCTTATAGATGTGATTCAGGCCATCATCACTTTTCACCTAGACTAGTGGTGTCAAATAAATCTCAAATTAAAAAAGGGAGGGGAGAGAGCACTAAACTGGTTTTCAGTCATGCCTAACTCTTTAAGACCTCTTTTGGGGTTTTCTTGGCAAAGAAACAGGAATGATTTGCCATTCTCTTCTTTAGTTCATTTTACAGATGAGGTAACTGAGGCAAACATGGTTAAGTGATTTACCCAGAGTCACACAGCCAGCAAGTGTCTGAGGGCAGATTTAAACTCAGGAAGGTGAGTCTTCCTGATTCCAGCCTAGCACTCTATGGGTTATACCACCTAGCTGTCCATACATATTGACTAAGAAAACCATATATTTACATTATATATGGTGTATTGTATTTTTATTAATTTTGTTATATTTTTAATTACATTTTAATCTGGTTTGTGTCACACTTGGGAGTGTCGTGAGCTGTCTGTTTGACATCTCTAAAGTATTAAATAGTGTTTTGGTTGCTCTACCTCCTCTCTCTCATCCTTCTCCATTCTATTTTCCATTCAGCTGCCAAAGTGATTTTCCTAAAGCACAGGTCTTATATATCAGCCCTCGATGAAATTTAAACTGTTATGTTTGGCATTTTAAACGTTCTTCAGAATCTTCCTCCTTCTTACTTTCTTGGCCTTCTTACACCACACTAAACTCCACAATCTACAATCCAGCTAAACTGTCCTGTTTAAAATTCCTCAAACAAGACATTTCCTCTCCTATTTCTGTGCTTTCCCATTGGCTTCCTCCATGCCTGTAATGCTTTGCGTCCTCACCTCTCCCTCTACCTTCTTTGGAACTCTTCAGAATTCAGTTCAAAGTACCCTTCTTTTCCACAAGGCTTTCCCTGGTTTCCCCAGTCTCTAACATCTTCCCCTTCATATTGTCTTCAGCTCTTTATGTATCTTCCATGTCTCTAGTTATTCATATGTCATCGCCCTGGCCGGAATGTGAGTACCTTGCAGACAAGGCCTATTTTCTGTCTTTTTTTTGTATCTCTAGCATTTAGCACAGAGCTCATCATATAGAAAGTGCTTGACTCTTGGATGTCATCACAGCAGTTGATAACAATGTTATAATATCTATAGAAAAAGTGTTACGAGTGGATCCAGCATATGATGATACAGCAGGATTTCACAGATTCACAGTAGTTATAATGTTAAAAAACTACATCAGTTAAGGCCCTTTATGGAGTGTTGTCTGCATAAAAAGTCATATATGCCCCAAGTCATATCATGTCTGCTGAATTATTGTTATTATGCATCATAATAGCATGGTTATACTTGAATATTTTATTACCATTACTTTTAATATAACTATTGATTGTTTTAGTGGTTTATTTGCTAAGCTATTTATTATTTAAGATTTTATTATCTAGTCTTCACTTAAGTTTGAATCTTTTGATTGGTCTATAATTACAAATAATAAAGTCACAGAACTTGAGAGTTCAAAGTGACCTCAGCAGCTAAGTAGTCAAATCCATATGTAAAAGGAATTCACACTTTAATTTACCAACGGATGGTCATTTGACTTTGACAATGGGTTCTTGAAGATCTGAGAGGAGGAAATGCCTACCCCCTCTTAAGGAATCAAACAGCTCTTATTATTAGAGCTTAGTCTCTTTTTAACTGTTTTGTACATTGGAAAGATCACTGACTCTGACATCAGAGGAAATATTTTCAAATCTGCAAAAGAAAAATTTGAGCTATGCATGAAGAGATTAATCTAAGTGGATTACCTAGTCTGGATTAGATGGTTGGGAATCCAGGTGAGAAAACCCTGAACTAGGGTAGCAGAAATTAAAGTGAAACAAAAAAGATGTGAAAAACAGAGCAGAGATAAAACTGACAGAACTGATTACATGTTGGAAGCAAGAAAGAGGAAACAGCCAAAGAAGACTGAGGTGTCTAGCATGTGTTTCTTGGAAGATAATGAAGTCATTAGCAGAAAAAGGAAAATTAGAAACATATGCAGGTGTTAGAAGACACATGATTATTTCCTACTTTGAGCTGAGACATAATTGTGTAAAGCATGCTTTGAACCTTAAAGTGCATGCAGATCTCTATTGTTAAAATTATTATTGTTGGCATTTCTATTGAATTTAGAATTTATTCTTCATAAGCAGAAACCGTTCTTCCTTAAACAAATAACAGTTTAATTTGTATCACATGACATATTCTATGAGCCATTTATATGTGCTTGGCTCTTTCATGAAATAATTTCATTGATTTAGAATGACATTTGTTTCTTTCTAGTGAAAAATAGAAGTTAACTCATAATTTGGATCTAGAAATAAGTAAGATAATTTTAAAAAATGAATTTCCTTTTGTAAAAATTCCCAACCAAAACTGATTTCATTTATTTAGTTGTTGTTAATCTTTAGACTGTTGTGGGGAAAGGTAATCCATAAAGTGTATTTGTTTCTGCAAATGTATAAATGGCACTTTAAAACCTTAACTAGGGAAAAACGGGAAGTATCACAAATCATGTTCTGATAGGGAAGGATGTAGGGAGTTGTTAGTTGGCATGCCTCTTTTTCTGCATTGACCACAGATGCTTCCAGTTAGATATAGAGTTTCAGAAGATTCTGTTGCATACAGTAGGCCAAGCCAAAGTATTGTTTAATAAGCACATTAGACAAAGCAGTGGAGCTTTGGTGAAAAATAAAATAGTATTAAAAGTTGACTAAAGTATAGTAAACAATCTCTATATGTTTTATTATTTTTAAAATTAGATTCGGATCAGTTATTCTGACAATTACTTTGAGATTGTTAGAGTAAATCAGTAGAAAAATATTTCTATAATATGTTGCAGAGAGTTGTAGGTATATTGAAGGCCTGGAGAAAATGATTTTAAATTCAATGGACTTTTTAACTACAAAAGAAAACTTATAAGAAATAGAACTAGAACTAGAAAATATATTTGGTTTTTTTGTGACTTGTTTCAATCTCATAATATGCAGATATATTGGGATATGTGACAAATTTCAAGAGAGATTCCAGATTAACCTTTATGAGAGATCTACCTCTGCTTAGACAGTGAAAAAAATGCATTATGATCAACAGTCTTTAGGACTTGGAATAGAAGATAATAGCTTTGGTCTTAAAAAATTATATTATATTTTGATAGAGCAGCTATGGTTCATTCTTCTACTCCAAATGTTTAGATTTTTAAGAGATAACATCAGAATGCTTGTTTTTATAGATATAGAGGATAATGACAAATTCAGTGTATTTTACTTTTATTTTAAGCAGTGGCAAAGGAATACATAATGTTCATAAACATGTGTTCATATTTGTTTTGTTCTTCAAATTGTGTCATATATTGAAATGTATTACTTTGTGAAAAGAGAAAGAAGGCACACATTAGCTAAAATTTGACATTTTTCATCATATCGATATTTGCATATATATAGTTATATAATTTATTATAACATACTTAATCATTTTATTCAAGAAGAATTTTGTTAAATAATTTCCTTTGACTTATGTTGGAAAATACATATGATGTTTTGCTGTTTTTCAAAGATGTTATTTCTGCTGTCGAAATGATTAATAGTTTCCAGACTAAGCTAAATTCAGATGCATATGTCCTTGGTCTGATTTTTTATTGAATCAGTAAAAAGCTTATCTTGTCTAATATGGTGTGTATTTTCTACAAAGTGGAAGGTAAACTAAACAAAAGAAGTAATTTTTAAAACCCCAGGACTAATTAGAATGTTGATATTGGAGCAGGATGGTAAGGAGAGAACAGTTTGGTGCATCTGAAATTACTAAGAACTTTCCTGCAAATACAAAGAGGACTTCTGTAGTGAAAAGGAAACTAAATCCATTCTGTAGTACAAAAGTGATAGGGACAAAAAGGCAGGAGTCACTTTTTGTCTTAGAGTTTACTAAGGCAGACTTCCACTCAAGTAGGAAGTTAGAAAGGGTAGGTTTTTGTTTAGTTTTGTTTGTTTCTGAAGTAAGGGATCTGGATTGTCATCATTATTTAGAAAACAAGAGAAGGAGTTGTGGAAATGTATTGCGTGATTAAAGCTTTCCAATTAGAAAAGAAATATAGAAACATTCTGACAGTGACTCAGTTATTATACTTGCCACCAATGGCATAACAATACATCCAATGAGAAATTCAGAGGTTGGACTGTCCCCAGCTGTTCTTGCTTCTTGGCATTTGCCCATTCATAAGCAATAGAGAAGCATTAAACAAAGATAGATCCTACTTGTTACCCCTTTTTGTGTCTGTATCTCTAGCCTCCTTAGCCATGAGGACATTAACAAAATACCTTTACCGAGTTTGGAATGTGCTTAGAGTATGATTGTCTCACAAGATCACAGAATCTTCAAATGAGCTTCATTTTTGTTTGACATTTATCTTATACTCATTTTATGACTTTGATGTGCTTTGTCAGTGGTAACAAACTATAGTAACATGATTCTCTTGTTAGTTTTTTTTAAGGAAGCTCTTTTGTGGTGCCTACTTGTGATTCCAAATACAAATATTAGCAACAATATATAGATAAAATACAATGGCCAATCACAGAATCTTGCATATACTAGATATTTAATAAATATTAATTGATTTTTAATGGAGTTTTCTTTATAGTAGATTCCCCTCCATTATGAGATTGTGATCAATGTCAAATACTTAGTCTAAGGTTTTTGAACTCTATTCACCAGGTAGTGAGGAACCAGTGAAAGTTTTGATGAGAGTAGTTATGTGGCCTTAGCAAACCACAAATAATGGAGGAAGGAAACAAGTATTTGTTTAGTGCTTGCTACATGCTATGCACTGTGCTACTCATTTGAAAATATCTCATTTGATCTTTACGACAGTCACCAATAGGTACTTTTACGATTCCAATTTTTCAGTTGTAACCAGGGTAGATAAAGATTAAATAACTAGCTCAGATTAACACAGCTAGTAAGTATCTGAGGTCAAATTTAAACTTAAGTTGTGTCCCTCTCCATTTCCAGAGATATATCTGCTTTACTACCTTGCTGCCACAAATTAAAGAATTTTAATATAATTAAAGAATTTTAACTTAATTAAATAAGATTGCTCTAGCACAATGTGAAGAATAAATTGGATTGGGGAGAAAGCTATTGCAATTTTTCAGGCCAGTAGTATTAAGGATTTGAACCATGGTGGGAGAAGTGGAATTGAGATGTGGAGATGAACCAAGGAGGTAATCAATATTTATTAAGCATCTGCTATGTGACAGACACTGTACTAGACCCTGGAGATACAAATACGAGAAAGAAACCACCTCTACTTGGAAGGATATTCCATTCTAATGAAGGGATGCCAATAAGGTAAATCATATAGGTAGCCTAAAAATAATGCTAAAATGTATCAGACTTTACTAAGCAAATTCACAATTGTTCCCTTTGTCTAGTTAAGTACAGGCGACTCTTATTTTTTTTAAAGAAGCAACATTCTCTGATAAATTACTAATTTCTCTAATATACAGGAAACTGAGTCAAATTTATAAAAGTAAGAACAGTTCTTTAATTGATAAATGGTCAAAGGATATGAACAGGCAGTTTTTAGAAGAAGAAATCATAGCTATCTATAATCATGCAATAAATACATTAAAATATACTAAATCAATATTGATTAGAGATATGCAAATTTAAAAACAAAATTGAGCTACCACCTAACACTTCCCAGATGGGCTAACATGACCAAAAAGGATAATGTGAAGTGTGGTAAGAGATGTGGAGAAATGGGGACACTGATGTACTGTTGGCAGAACTGTGAATTGGTCCAGCCATTCTGGAGAGCAGTTTGCCTAAAGGGGTATAAAACTGTAAATACTCTTTGACTGAGCAATACCACAACTGAGTCTGTATCCCAAAAAGATCAAAGATAAAGGAAAAGGGTATATATGTACAAAAATATTTATAGCACTTGTTTTTGTAGTGGCAAAGAATTGGAAAATGAGGATGTGCTCATTAGTTGGGGAATGGCTGAATAAGTTGTGGTATATATTTGTGATGGAATACTATTGTGCTGTAAGAAATGTTAAAGGGCATAGGTTCAGAAAAACCTTTGAAGACCAACATAAATTGATGCCAAACGAAGTGAGAAAAATCAGGAAATCATTGTACACAGTAACAGCAATATTATAATGATGATCCACTGTGAAAGACTGAGATTATGCTCAATGCAATGATCCAAGACAGTTCTGTAAGATTTACGATTAAAAAGAGTGGTATCTACTTCTAGAGAGAGAACCGATGACCTCTGAGTGCAAATTTGAAGTTTAATTTTATCCTTTTCTTTATTTTTCTTCCTTTTTGCATCATGGCTAATGTGGAAATATATTTATCATGATTTCACATGTTTACTTGATATATTGCTTTCCCTGTCAATGGGTAGATGAGGGGTTGGAGGGAGGGAGAGATACAAAAAATAAAAAGAAGCATTAGCTTTGGAAAGTATGGTTATTGTTCTACCTTTATAGGAACTATCTAGGTGACCTTAGGAAAGTCACTTTTCATTTCTTCGTGTGTAAAATGAAGAAATTAGGTTTATTTAGTCTTTACTATCCCTTTTATTTTAACATCCTTTATTGTTTTTGTCATCTGTGACTCTCCTCCCTAGAAACCTAGATTTGCGTTCCATGTAATCATTGTTCTTTCCACCCAGTATATGAATATTTGGAGAACAGTTACTAAAAGAGATAATTCTTAGAGTACTGAATTGGTAGTGAAGTTTTCACTGAGTCAGTTTCATGACATCAACATTAGAAAAATTTAAATGGTGATATTTTGTTGTTGTTTTGGGGAGCTGATGGGAAAATTGGAGAAGAGTTAGAGAGGTAATAGGATGTTTATCTGTAATGTAAGGGGAGCAGTCAGAATTTACCATTATGAAAATCGGAAACTCTCAAACAGCAGAAAAATATTTTACAGAAAATTTATTTTCTTGAGAAGAAGCTTAGGAGAGTTTTTCTGGGTGATTTTTGAAAATGGAAAGTTTCCGTTTAGAGGTTTATATTTAGCTCTATCCCAAGATCTGATTGAATCTCTACTGAATAGATGTTCAGATAGTCAGCTCACTCTGTAACTTAGTTGACTTGGATGTAGGCTCTGAGTAGGATTTTATAAATACCAATAGGTCTCTGACTATGTGTACATACTACTTTATTCATAGCCAAAGTAATCTATTCGTAAAATCTTAAATGTAATATTCGTACCTTCCCAAGTTTCATCAGTGGATAAAATAAAATTAGTGCATTATTTAAAGTCACATTTGCAGAGAAGCGTGATACAATGGAAAAATCTTTGGACTTGCAATCAGGAAAGACTTGGGTTCAGGTCTTGCCTATAACACTTACCATGTGGCTGGGTAAAATATCATAATTTCTCTAAACTTGTTTCCTCATCTGTAAAAATTGAGAAATTAATACCTATATTATCTACTTCATGGGTTGTTATGAGGTTCAACTAAGATAATATGTATAAAGCACTCTACAAACCTGAAAGTGCTAAATAAATATTAGGGCTTTTTTATTATTTAATCCATTTATGTACACAGCATTACTAAGAAAAGGGGATTAAGGAGATTTCAGCTACCCACATATTAAGTGTACTTTATTATCGATTATAAACCATAAATGATTAAAAAAGATATATGTGACAGTCTGGTCCTTAAAAGGATACATTAGGGACTATAAAGCACACTAGATTTCACTTGACATCACATTAAAAATCTATACTTCCAACATTTCAAATATGTTTAATCCTATTGTGATCTTTTGCTTTCTGATCATTTATTCTTTTACCTTTCTTTATTGAAAATTCTTCCTCCAAGGCTTAAAAAAAAGCTTGAGTATTATTGCATATTATTTCTAGGACACTCTATTGGGGTGGAAGTAAAAGTGGAGAGAAGGCAGGAAACAATTTAAACAAGTCAAAAATGTCAGGATTTTTTTCTTAAAAATTTTTAAATCAAAACTAAGAACCTCTAAAACAGGCTCCTCTAGAAGATTTGTGAGTGAACTGCCAGTCTTTATGTTCAGTAATCTCTGTTTGTTCACTTAGTGGTCTTCTCATGTACATTTTAGAGCCTATTTGAAAAAATACGTGCCTATTATGCCCTCTTAGCTCTTCACTAATGAACGTTCTGATAGAATCCAAGCTCATTAGCTCTCACTTTGCTAATCCACAAAGTCTATCATTCCTAGCAGACACCTGGTAGTCACACTTCACATTTCAGCAAAGATGTAATTTCAGAGGAGCAGAGTGAGGTTTCATATTACTTAGACTGTACTGCATATGGCAAATATGCTGTGAGACTGTTGTCCGTAATTAAGAGCTATCAAAACACTTGACTAATACACACTTGATAATCTGAAATCGTTCTGGTGACCAGCTAACATCTGTTTTATTATGTAAATGCATAGCATGCTATAAGCAGACTGGTCACTATGCACTAAGTGAGTCTTGTTAGGGAAATAACACTCCTTCCAGTGAGGAGGATAAGGCACAAAGGTCTTGAGCAAGGCCAGAATGAGACAGAACAAACATTGCTCGGTGAATAGTCTTTATTGCTTAGTTGCTTCACAGAACAGGTGGGCCTTTAGAAGCTCTTTTGAACAGTGAAGTGAAGGGACCTGTCTGACAAGATTTACATGGCAAGCTGCTGTAGGCAGACTCGGAGAACTCAGGCACGAGAATATTTTAGATTTCAGTAGCAAATAAAAAGGAATTAGAAAAGGGAACACTGATGAAGAAAAGCTGATGAAATCAAAGAAAATCAACTTTGGTTTTATGAAGATGAATTATCTTACGAGAAGAATTAAAGGGAGAAGATGTAGCATGTCCCTATAATGTAAAGTGCTGAGTTGAGAAATGTTTCATGTTTTCAATAATGTTAACTGCCAATCTAATTGATTCTACACGTATTGCTTCTTAACTCCACGCTATGAAAAAGTAGTTGATTTTATATGGACATATATATGGTTATAAATATATATATATACATATACATAAATACATACATGTACACATACCCACATATGTGCATTATATATAACACATATCTCATATCACATATGGCAAATTAGAGATAACATAAACGTTTTATAACAGAACATGATGTTTCTGGCAGCATTTTTGGAATAATGTATGGAGAGAGCTCCCAAGGACTAGTTTTAGTGATACCAAGTAATATCCCAAAGTGTAATAATGCTAATTATACTAATGATGCTAATCATAGTAATACCAATAATACTAATTCTAATACTATTTCCAAAACTGGTCATTAAATAGAGGTGCCAAATGAACAACTCTGTTTTATACAGAAATTCTTTTGCTGCTGCTGTAAATACTTTTTTTAAAATTTAGAGTCTAAGAGATGGAAATCTTAGATAAAATTCTACTCTTAGCGAAGAATGGTGCATAACAAATCTATTAGGTAACCAGTTGATTAATCATATTCTATTGTAAAGGAGGAGCCAATAGAATATACACTTGTGAAATCATGTAGCAGAAAATGAAGTGTTTGCTAGGGCTAAACAAAACAAGCAGGCTTATTTTTAATGTGGAGAATTTAATGTGGTAGTAAAATCTAAAAGGGGAAGTAAAAATAGGAATTTAAGGTTATATAATGCTAGAAATAATTCTTGTTTTTTAATTCTAATGAAAGCTACTGGGAAGATATGGAGTAAAACAAAAAGTGTGGTCAAAATAGTTCAAGTTTCTGTCATGCGACTTGCTCTGTGACAATGAAGATGCTTTACTTTTATTGTTTTTGTTTTGTTATCCTAAAATTAGGGAAATACCAACCCCTTTTCCATGGTTGAATAACGTATTCCAAATAACAGATTCCAAGTAACAATATCAACTACATAAATGTGTTTTTATTTTGAAGTGGAAAAGTAAAAAATTAACAATTTAATACAGGAAGTCAATACCATTAATTAATTAATAATTAATTAATTAAGGCCTAATTGGTGTCCTAATAAAGTAAATTATTTGACAGAAAATTTATAAGAAAATATGGAGAACTTAACATTTTGAAAATGGATATAAGAAAATATGTGGAAGATTCCATATAGACTGCTTTTTTGGAACAAATACAACTTCAAAATTTCAAAAATCACCTTATCATTTCAACATATAATTTATGTAGCAATGAAGCTAGTTATTGAAAAGATAATAAGAAAATATATGAAGGATTATATACAATTTCACAACTGAGTGCTGTTTCTGGTTGCTACGGCAATAGTTCAGATGCTTCTCTTTGACCTCAACCTCTAAATGATCCGAGCTCAGTACCAATATTTATGGTCACATATGGGCTATGCATGGCAGCTGCAAAATCCAGATGCCAAGCTTTGGAATGTATTTTTACACTGGAGCCATCTGGGTCTCTGGCTAGTTTTTTTTATTGTCTCTTGGATGTTTACGCTGATAGCTTTGCTGGGTTGTGATGCTACCTGTGGGACATGCAGGGGGTCAAGCCATTTATGAGATCTTTTTTGCCATTGCAGTTGCAATTTTCCTTTGAATTACTCTGAAGTGTAAGCCACTTATTTCTTTTAATGTATCTGCAATACCCTTCAGAAGGAATCAAGCAGGTGGCCTTGGAGCTCAAAAAAGCAGATTTTTCGGTATTGCCAAAATGTGAAACATTTCCCTTATTATGAACAGACACTTAAGGATTTAGGAAAAGAATTGAGAATTGTCTTTTCCACTTATTGGAGAAATCACTTAACAAATTCCTAACCTAATAAGAGCCCTGTCACCTTTATCTTCAAAATGAGTCACTACATCTAACTCATTGACATAACATATTGAAAGGTAATTGAAGTGATAATGGTTAAAATAGAATGTTGGGTCTAATGTTTCAATGCTCATGATAGGTAGGAAAGAAAGGAGTAACTTTTGAGCAATTCATGGATTTGACTGAAGTTAAACCTTCACCTTAGAGCAGCCAGCAATTACAAGTCTATTACATACTTAAGAAAGTTTACATTTTCAAAAGAAGTGTGAAATTTTTGTTTTGGCTAGACATAAGCCTCACATTCTTATATAACAACACCTACAAATTGAACTCAAGTATTAATTTAGTATGGTATATGTGACAAGTAGAAATCAGATCATTCAAGGTCACCCAGTCATTAATATAAGGCTAAATAAAGATGAGAATTTCACAAATCCTAGATGAATCCAGGACGGCCATCAGATACAGTCCTGATCATTGAACTCCAGAAATGACTTGGTCATTGTAAACGCCTGTGCTCCATTTCGACCAAATATGTAGTTGTCCCTATGGATTAATTGAGCTACAGTGGGTTTACATCCCTAGAAATGTGGCTGGCCGCCAATTATCATGCTAATTTCTTGGCAGAAAAGTCTTGCCACTGTGTTTCCAGTCCGCCTTTCATGTCTTTTGATGGACATATAACTGGGCAGGTTTATCAGTGCTTTCCAGTTCTGTGTACAAGAATTGAAGTCACATATTCATCTCAGTTTATGTGTGTTGACATTAGCATTGTAGTCTTACTATTGGTCAAAGGTATAAAAAAGACTTGTACCATGATTCAGTCGCAAATGGCAGTGCATGCTAGTACCAAAATAAGAAGTGATACTTACCAAGTGTACCAGGGTTTCACTTAACCAGCCTCATAATTTAAGTAGCCATACAAAAAAGTAGCCTCCAATGATATTCCAAATAAGAAGGCTAAACCCTCTAAACTACTTTACCCAGAAATGAGCTGGTATCCTGATAACCCTTTTCTACACACTTTGAATATATCTTCTCTTAGCCCTCCAAGGAAATTTCAAGAAAGGGAGCTTTTATTACAGCTTATTCTTTTTTTCCAAAGAGACTGCTTCCACATTCAGTGTTATTGTTTCACTCGAAATCATGGACATATTACTACTTACATGTTGGCAGGGGAATAATTTTTAAAAAGAATGTGTTATTTTCTTCAGCTGGAAGAAACGCTGTAAAAATGATGGCAGGATCTCCAGTTCTTCTGATGCTAAGAAATATGTTTTGAATTTCATTTTGTACGTGAATGATATGCAGGAATAATTTCTAGTTCTCTGATAGATCCTCATACCCAGGATCTATCATACAGACTCAGGCTCTCTGAAAATAATGGCTTGGGGCTGCCCACATAGTAATTTTCACTGCTTCAATTTTGTGCAGTCTGTCTCTTGCCAGAAAATAAATATTTCAGAAAAAAACCAACAAAACAAACCCTCTTATAGCCCAATACAAATGTGCCACCAGCTCCTCCACTTCATCAAACAGCTGTAAAACATCGTCAAAATACAGCTCACAAATGCAAAAAAAAAGTTTTAGATTCTACGAATAAAATAATAGTTTCCAACCAATCAATAATATCTAGTGAGGCCATTAGGATAGCTTGTTAAATGGTCACATAGAACTGGTTTTCATCAGACAAACTACTCACCAAAGAGGACTTGTCCTTATAGCTGTACTGGGAGTTGTTCATTCAGGATTAGATGGCATTGCCTCCATAAAAATCCTTAAGTAGACACTAGCTAGCACAAGGCTTTGAATAATATACTGCTAATGTAGCAACCTTTTAAGCAACCAGCATAAGAATTAACTAGGAAACTGAAAGCAGAAAATGAATCCCCAAGACAACCCCCATTATGCACAAAAGTTGACTTTTTAATGTATTCTAATAAAATAAGTAAATTTCAGAAATAATTTCGAAAGCATAGCTATGATTATAGCCATAAGGGTCCTGGATTAGGGGTGAGGAATCCACGTAGGGGGTAGCCAAGCCTGTGGGGACTACAGTAAAATCTTTGGTCACAGTGTTAGAAAACTGAGAATCCTATCAGTTAGTAAATCACATACAGATAGTCTTGGGGCCAATTGGAAAATGATTCATAGAATAATTAAGTTAGATAAACAAATTTGAAGTTGTTTCTGGGTCTTTAAATAGAAATACAGAATCCAGTCTTAATTAAGGTTTGTGATAATGGAGTCAAAGATGGACTTTGGGAGTTACCAATCATTTCATTAAATTCTGAATCTTTCTATGTGAGGGCTTTCAACCTCCTAAAAGTAGCAGTTTTCAATTTAAATGTTAAGGCAGCAGTTTTTAATCTAGGTGAAAACTTTCGATTTAATCTTAATCGAGTATCATTTTAATAATTACAGTAATGATGATCATGATGAAACACCTCACATTTATGTAAACCTTTAGGTTTACAAAGGATTCTTTACAAACAGTATGAGATAATGAGACTATCAGTATTTAATTTTACAGATTCGGAAACTAAGCTCTAGTTACTTGACTAAGCTAGTAAGTGTCAGAGCTGGGATTAAAATTCAGGTCTGTTGTGACAGGAAGTTGCAAACCCTTTCTACCTTCCTAGAAACTAAGACTCACAAAGATAACCTGAGATTTGTATTTTTATACCTGAATTTTTTATATATCTTTCAAATACCCTATTGTTTTTAAAAATCACTCCAGTCTTCTATTTTTAGTAAAATACGTTTTAATACCTGTCATTTCACATGAATTTGTCTTTGACACCTACTAGGTGTGTGACAGCTAGCAAGTCACTTAACCTCTCAGTACTCCAGGGAAACTTAAGTATGAATTGCAGATAAATTGTAATTATGTATTATAATTTATATAAGTAAGTGAAGTTTCCAACATAAAGAATTCCTCACACTTGTGAAATCACAGATGTGAGACCATCCAAAACTGATGCTGAAAATATGAGTCAATAGAAGACAACAAAGGAAATGAAAAAAAATAGCATGGAGTAAAATAAGCCCTAAGATGTAAATCAAACCTACCAGTAACTCCGCTACAACTACAAGTAAAAGCCTCAGAGGAAAAAACAAATGACAACCACAAAGATGATAAGAGTTGCCAGGGAAAAAGCAAATCAATAGCTTTTAAAAGAAAAATAGAAAAAAAGAGAATTCAAAGGAAAATACCCAAAGAAAAACAATTTAGTTTGGAACAAAAGGTAAAAAGCCTTATCCAAGTGATGATGACCTCTGAATTCAATGACAAGAGACAAAAAAAAATCAAAACATTTTAACAAGAAAATATAAGATCTCTTTCACTTAAAACAACTGACTTGCAAAGCATGTTGAGGAGAAATAATTTAAGAATCATAGGATTCCCTAAAGCAGCCATGGCTAGCAAAAATCCTGGGTATATTATTTCATAAATTATAAAAAGAAAATTTCCCACATCCATTGGGGAAATATAAAGAATCTACCAATTACTATTGAAAATAATCCGAAAGTGAAAAAGAAAACCTGAGAAATATCATGGCCAAAATATAGAGCTTCCAATTCACAGAATAAAAAATAATGAAAACTGTTAAAATGAAAAAAAAAGTTTGAAGTAAAAAAGAACCACATTAAGCTTGCACAAAAATATCATAAATATGTCAGAAAGGAGAGAAAATTTTAGAATACAATTTTTGAAAAGGAAAAAAAAAATTAATGGTTAACCTTCTCTCCCCCCTCCCAAAGAAAGAAATCCTACAAAATTGAATTTAATTCTACATAGGAAAAAATTGAGCTTTTAATTTATGAATATTCCTGATGAAAAGAACGGAGCTGATTAGAAACTTTGAAAAAGAAACATAAGGTTCTAGAGTAGTAAAGGAAAGTAAATACGGTTGAGCAAAGGGACTAAATAATGAAGTACTTAATGGAAATGAGACAAAGTTCCTTTCAGGATCTATTTTTTAAGTGTAGACCTGAAAGCCTTACCAAGTCATAAAGTGCAGCGGCTACTCATGGACTCCTGGTGCTTGGGACGTGTTAACTTTTTTTTTCTGACCTAGGTGAGTTTGTTCCTCCTTTGGCAATATGGTGGACCCTCACGCCTGTAGGTTCATCATAGTGTGAATAATCAATCTGCATATCCCAATCCTAAGCTCAAGAGCTCTGTCAGCCTCAACCTCCCAAACTATAGTCATAGACATGGGTCACTACTTGTGATTACCTTTGGAATCTTAATGACTACTGAGTTCACAAAGGAAGTTAGAGATCAATAAAGGGCTTGAGTGTGTTTGTTTTGTTTTAAGAAAGGGAAGGGAAGGGGAAAAGGATACATTAACAAAGAAATAAAAAAAATGAGGAGGGGGAATGCTTACTGTTTCATATAAATGATGTGTATGAGAAGAAGAATATATAAACATGGAAAAAAAGTTGGGAGGTATGCATCTCATGACTTCACTTTTTTATGATCCAGATAATTGAAGGTTGTTCATATAGACATGCACTCTTCTCTTTTATTCACTTCTCCCTTCTCCTCTCTTCTTTTCTATTCTCTCATCCTGCACTGTCTTACTGTCCCACTCTCACCCATATACACACACTCCCCCTCACCCATGCACATCAAAAATAGTTTGGTGCAGAAATACATTAAAATTTAAAGAGAATAAGAGAGAGACGGACATAAGTAGGATAGAGATGGAGAGTTCCTAACCACAAACAAATCACATTTCATCTTCAGAGAGCTGATCACAAGGACAATAGTGTTAAAAAGAGGAAAAGTCCAAGAAACAGGGATCAGGCTCTTGGATCAGTAAAACAAGGGGAAATAGAGTAGGAAAAGACCAATGAAATTATAAATTACTAGTGTTGATCCCCTTCTTGGAAATAAGAAAGGAAGAAAAATATATAAACTCACCCTCAAAATGAAAGGAGGGTAGTAGAATGTAGAAGAAATAAAAACCCAACAATATGTGATGTGTATCATACTTGAAACATACAGATTTACAAAGAATTTAAATGAGAGGCTAGAATAGAATTTATCATACTTTAGGTCTTTTTTTTTTAAAAAAAAAAACTCGGTTGGCCACCATTATCCCAATCATGCAACAATAAAAAAGTCAATGATAAAAATAGACATGGTTAAAAGAGGTACTTTTGGAAGATAATCTGTGCTCACAGACATAATATAGGAACAATGACACCGTAGTTAAAATTGATCCCGTACTATTCAGTGTCATTACATCTAGGCTCTTGAAGAACATTTTAGCAAATTAAAAGGATCAGTAGACAATGCTTCATCATCGGGGACTCAAATAACCCTTTTCAGATCTAGACAAATGTAATAGAAAATATATAAGGAATACATTAAGGATCATTATCAATTATTTCATTTTTAAAGTCCCTACTATGTGCAAGGAACTATCCCACACATTAGAAAAACATAGACAAAGAATGAGATAATCCCTAGTCACAAGAAGTATATATTCCAGTGGAGGAGACAACTAGAACCATTTCAGCCTTCTCATTTTGGTAACTTATTTTATAATGTTTAAACCTCTTCCAGAAATGGTAATAGTAAAGGTCTTTGTCTTTTTAGTAGGTACTCGTACTATTTTTCAACATCAACAGCTCATTTGATTAGATTAAGTTGAAAATGTCACAATTGCAGGGTGGTGATTTTGATATGCTCTCAACAGTCAATGTTGTAATTGTATATAGACTCTTAATTTTTATATCATATGCTTAGTACCTAGTCCTTTCTTGTCTGTTTAGATATACTCTTTTTTTGTCTTTTTTGTGGTGGTGGAAGTGTCGTTTGGTCTTTTATTTGAGTGCCTTTTAGGTCTTTTATTTTAAAAAGTGTCCATGGCATGTTGATGTGAGAGTACTGAGTATTTGGAAGCTAAAAGGTCTTTGCCTTTTTTTTCTTTGTGAAATTTGTGTCCATTTGCTAAAGTATTTTTCACCATACGCCTCTTTAGTGGTCATTTGAAATTACCAAGTATTAGTACATTTATTGAATTTGTTTAGAGAGTCTTGGCATAGGGGCAGCTAGGTGGCGCAGTGAGTAGAACACCGGCCCTGTAGTCAGGAGGACCTGAATTGAAGTCTGGCCTCAGACACTTGACACATTTACTAGCTGTGTGATCTTGGGCAAGTCACTTAACCCCAATTGACCTGCCTTCCCCCCTCCAAAAAAAAAAAAAGAAAAAAAGAGAATCTTGTCATATTCTTAGAATGTCTCTACCATTTCATCTGCTATAACAGATATTGGCACATAAGTGGTAGTTATTGTCACCGTGGTCTTCTTAATTAGGCTCACAACAAGCTCTACAAAACAAGATGATTGTCCCATTTTTTATGACTGTTTAGGAGTATAATGAAACCAACTTTGTCAATTCTTGTCCTTTAAACTGTACTTGTTAATACACCTTAAGGTTGGAATACTGAACCTTAGTTTCTTCTTTGGTAAAGTAGGCGCTATCTTAAAATAGTTGTTATGAGGAAAATACTTTGCAAATCTTAACAATGATCTCTAAATGGTAAGTATGATCATCATCAATCTTATAGTCTTTTGAAGTACAAGTAGCTACTTCATTCTCACCTTTCACCCTTTTAATAGAAAATACCTGTGTTTGAGTATTTGATGTCTGCTATATTGACATCTTGACGATTTAATTTTCTAAAATCTGTATGTGACTACTGTCATGGTTCACTCTTACCTCTAGGACCAAATATAAACTCCTCTGTTTGTCATTTAAAGCTATTCATACACTGGCATCTTCCTACCCTTCCAGTCTTCTTACACTTGACTCCCCTTCCACACCCGCTGTGATCCAGCTGTGATGTCTTACTGGCAGTTCCTCCAGAGTGACACTCCACCTCCCATTTCCTTGCCTTTGCACTAATGGTGCACTAGTTGGAATCATTTTTATCTGATACATTACTCCCCTCCACAATCTCTGTGATCCAGTAACACTTGCCTACTTGCTGTTCCTCTTACAGAAAGGTCCATTTTGCACCTCTGTACCTTTGTACTAGGGTGGCTAGGTGGTGCAGAGCACCAGATCTGGAGTCAGAAAGATTCATCTTCCTGAGTTCAAAGCTGGCTTCAGACACTTACTATCTCTGTGTCCCTGGGCAAATCACTTAACCTTGTTTGCCTTAGTTCCTCATCTATAAATAAGATGGAGATGGCAAACCACTCCAGTATCTTTGCCAAGAAAACTTCAAATGGGGTCATGAACAGTCAAACACAACTGAAATGATTGAACAACAACCTTTGTAATGGGGATGTTTGAGATGTTCAGGAAGAATTAGCACCTCATGGAAAGCCCCTTTTCAGGGCTGTTCATCCACCTTTGGCTGCCCCCCAGCATTTACCTGTGGCTCCAAGAAACTGTAGCATGCATAGTGGTCCCACCTAAAACCATCTTAGCAGATAGGCTAAACCAAGTTGAGGGTAACTGGCAGGACCACAAACTTATCAGTGATGTCTACCCAAGGAGGATGTCTACCCTAAATATGTGAAGTTTTCCCCTGGATGAATGGGTGGAAGAGAACAATTTGTTCCGGTAGCCATGAAGGCAGCTAAAGCAGGTGCTATGGAGTGCTTAAAGCTTGGTCAGACATTGAAGATGCCAAGCTCATCCGTTGCATCCCAGGAAATTACCAGTCATCCTTACTTTTTCCTTGCCACTGGACTTTGATAACTCTGGAAGAGAGAGTGAGGCTGGTGACTGTGCAACTCTGCCTCACTTAAACTCAATTCATGTGCAAATCAAAATATCACCTGTGATATGCTTGGTCCTCTTCAAAAACAAAGGACCATCACCACCACCATCTTTGTCTCATCCTCGAATGTCTCCTCTTCTCACCTCTGTCTCTGGGCCGCTCTGGTATTCTTTAAGAACCAGATAGATTTCTCTTTCTTTAGGAAGCCTTTCTCTGTCCTCCCCCAACTCCAGCCTCTCCTGGTACCAGGTATAACGGCTTTTCAGCTCAGACTTTCATTTACTCCATATGTATTATAAAATACCTAGTAATTTTCATGTTGTTTAATTCATTAGAATATATGTTTCTTGAAGACAAGCACTGTGTATTTTCCACTGTTACTCATCTCTCCCAGGCCTTTTCATGATTTGTTTCTTAGAAATATGAACTGTCTTCAGTGTTTAGAGTATCATAAGGATCACAGAGCTAGGAGAGATCGTGGATATTATCTAGTTCAACTCTCTTACGTTACTGTTCAGAAAACAGGCCTGGAGAAAGAGAGGTTAAGTGGTTTATACAGGATCAACATACACGAAGTGGCAAAGACAGGATTTGAACCTTAGTCCTTCATTATTTTTTCCACTGTAATATACTTCTTTTACATAATATTGACTGATATTTATTGATCCCTTTCGTCCCCTTCACTTTCTTCTGTTTCGTGTCCTTTCTCCCAGGCTTCGCAAATTTTTTACTGTTGGTGGTCAAAAGGTAGGACTTTAAAGATATCATTAGTTACTAAAAGTTTTCCTTTATTTCCATGAGGTGTGTGGACTAATTGTCAAACACAAAGATTATAATTTGGATAGTTGTATTTATTTAGCTGTGCTTATTATGTTTAGGGGACATTTGTTTATTTTGCTTTATTTTATTCTAGAAGACTGCTCTGAAGGTAGATGAGCTTGTATACATGATTTGAATGTTCTGAAAGGTCAGAAATGTCAGACATATTTGTACCAATTAGCTTGTTTGAATTTAAATCAGCTAATTTTTCATATTCCATATATTTTAGCTTCCTATTTCAAGGGGCTCTAGCCTTGACCAATTTTGTGAAGGTAGTAAGAGCATTTAGTTGCAAAGTTGACAGTTTTAGTGTATAACAGGAGAACGGCTAAACATTTAATGCTGCCAAATTCCAATAACTGTTCATTAGCAAGCCATTATTCTAATTAGAGCAACTACAAAGCTGCAAAAGGAGGGTAAAAACTGCTGAGAGAAACAAGATAAAATCGGGTAATGATAGGGTTCATCTTCTCAGAGTTGAGTTTCTTACAGATCTCTTACCTGATTCCTCTGCGTGTCAGTAACAATCCAAGATATATGGCTTCAGACTGAAAAAAAGACAGATGCACGTTTAAATGCATTGAAGTGTTTATTAATGCCTCAGCTTGATTGTTGTATATCTTCGTGTGGAAAAGATGACCACTGTACAAGATAGTGAATGAGAATAAAAAAATAGCTGTCTATAAGTGGGAGTCATCTCTCTTTCTCCTGCGCTGGAGCTTATGCTATAGAAGAGTAGTAATTTATTGATGCAGATGGCTATGTAAAGTGCATGCAATTTGTGAGGGGGCTTGACCCTTGACTGATGGGCCATATGTTGGAAAGCCCCAGAGGCATCATTTGACTGAGCTCTCTTCCTCCCTCTGTCTCTGCACCTATGGTCCTTGTTCAATCACCACATATTGAACTATAGACTTACTAACTCCCCCAATAAATCTCCAACTAATGGCTCACAAAGGCCATAACTTAACCCTTTCTGTACAAAAGAGCACATTATTTTGCATCATGATCACATTCAATGAAATAAATGATAAATATCATATGACCCAGCTTGAATAAAAAAAGAGCAAGTTGTAAAATACCATTCCCTACTGGGTATTCATAGTATTTGGACACAATGAAATTGGTTTGAACTCACTGAATTAAATTTTTTTATTATTTTTGATGTTATAATTACAGTATACTGTTACAACACAATAGCATAATTCTTAAATACCATGAATGAGCTACAGTTGAGGAGCATTTAATATTTTAATTAGCGTCTTTTCTTTGACATTTATTTTTAATTCCAATGGAGTTTAAAGCATATAATTCATGAATAAAGAATATGCTAGAGTTGCCACACAAGAGTTTTCAAAACTATAGATAGTATGTGGAATAATATATTTTAATAATAACAAACCTGTTCAGTTTTTCACCCACATAGTGCTCTAGATGTCAGTGATAGCATATAGAAATCCTTCATTACATTAATATTTTAGTTCTCTCCAACATTATGTAATCATTTGGAATCCTTGATGCTTCATTTTCCTATTATACCTGGAAAAGCTGGTCACAGTGTATATACTTGATTGGCATTATTTCTCTATTAGAATAAAGTATATGTTAGAGGAAACAAAATTGTTATTGTGATAGATGAATTTCTCAGATCAGTCCAGTTGCACCAGAGACAAGGATATCCTGCTTACCTTGGTTAGAGAGGAAAAGGTGACTCTTGATCATCCTACAATCAGTTAAAAAGGAAGAATACTGCTAATAATAGAAGAGAAAGCTAAAGTTAGGAATTATTTTAGGCATACTTTATTTATAATGTCAAGCCACCAATGGCCATGCTCACTGCCCTTCTCCATCTTCTCCCAAACACATAAAAAGAAAAATGGTATATTTGACAACAGAATAATTAATGGGCATCAAAGAAAGTTCTTGGGAACTGGTTCCATAAATGGATCACTGGATCTCTTTAAGATACAGGACACATATACAGATGGCAATGGAAAATGAATAGGCTCAGCTACATTATTTCATATAGTTTTTTCACATGCAACTAAAATATTAATACTAACCAGCATATGTAGTTTGAACATAGTAGATAGAGTGCTAATCTCCGAATCAGGAAGGTCTGTGGTCCATTTCCAACTTTACTACATGCAGGCGCAGTGATCCTGGGCAAGTCACTTAACCTCCAGGCAGCTCTCTAAAACTGTAAGTTGCAGATGAGTTACCTGTCAGCTTTGAGCTAAGGAGTGAGGGATATTTCTCTCTCTGGAAGTAGTCCAAAACAAAATATATGTAACATAGTGTTTTATATTCAGTATATGTATATTATATACATACATCTACATATATGTGGTAGAAAGTGTTATTAAATATGATATTTGAATTTTATCCATTTTCTTTATTCTGTCTATTCCTTGTAATTTACTTGTACTTGTACCATTCTGTCCATTTTTTGTAACCTAGAAATTTATCTTTCTGAACAAAGTCAGAGGAAGGATTACAGAAAAGTAGATTTTTATATATATGTAGAATTCTCAATTTGATTATTTAGTCTTATTTATGTGCACAAACAATATAGCAAAATGCTAAAATATATAGAATAGAAGGGATCATGTCTTATCCACAAGCCCAGTATGTTTAGAGTATATAATAGATCCAGTAACTGAAAAAATATTAATAAACCATGCATTTACAGTTTTATTTTAATAATTTAAACATAAATCCTTTAGGCTTTGATTTTTTTGTTCCTCATGGACCTTTTCTTTTGGATTTTAGGCCCCCTAGTACACATTTATAATTTGTCTGTGGGCCAAAATATATAAAGTACCCCCAAAACACCGATAAATAATTAAAGAGATTACAGTGGAAACATCAATGGGAATTTTTTCTGGAGGGGGCGGGGCACAGGTCTGTAGATTCAAAACAAAATAAGGCATTAAAAAAGCCAAGATGGACAAAGTAGCCAGGTTTCATAGTGGTAATATTATCACTGAAATTTAGGAGAAAATATATTGGCATATGGATTATTGTTGGATTCAATTTGGAATTAATGCTTATATTTGGGTTGTGTTATTTTTAGAGATTTTTCCCCTTGAACTTACAGTAACAAATGAGGAAAGTTATGGATTGCTTTAGTTAAACTGTTTTTAATTAATTAAAACAGCACTATATAATCTACAAAGCATTACAACAAACAACACAAGCTGTTGCTTGAATTAACTATCATCATTGTCATCATTATAGGAACACATGATGAAGCCAAGTTGTGCATTGGAAAGTATGTATGATTTGGAGTCAAAGGATCTGAATTTGGAGCTCAGATCTTTCACTTACAACTTCGATGACCATGGGCAATTCATTTATCATCTCTGGGCCTTGATATTTTGAACTATAAAATTAGGGAGTTGGATTACATGACCTCTAAGGACCCTTCCCTCTCTAATTCATTGCCCTGTGTTTACAGGTATTTTTTAACTTATGAAGCACTTTGATCACAGTAACTCTGTAAGGTAGATATTATAACTCTCCCTGTTTTACAAATGAGAAAACTAATGCTCAGAGATGTTAAGTGACTAGTCCAGGGTCATGCAACTAGTAAAGCTCAGATTCAAGGCTTAAATATCAACCCCTTAGGGATGCCTTTTATTTGGTTTTTCACCAAGCTTTCTTTAAATTGTTTTTCCTCTATAAAGCTTCTTACTCGTTTATTATGCATGACTGCTCATAATTTCCTACCATCCTTCTTCAAAGCTTATTTTTCTTTTAAAAATTTTTAAAATTATGAGCTGTACAAATATTAATTATTTATTTCAATAATGAACAGAAAAAGCTTACATATGATATAACAATTTTTTTGGAAGAGTATGTTAAATTGAACATGCTATCTCCAAACCTTCCCTGCTTTCCTCTTTCCCTTTCTGACCTTTTTTTCCTCCTTTGTGTAACTTTTCAATGTTTCATTCATGTTGTTTTCTTGTTCGAAAACAGTATCATTAATCTATGTTCTCCCTTTCCTTTGTAAGAAATAAATGTAGTCAGGCAAAGCAGATTTTCACATGTCTAGTTACGCATTTCTAGTCTGTTACCTGTCTGCCAAGAACTCTAGCTCCTTAACAGGCTTCTGGAGACAGGATTGGTCACTGCAGTGATCAGAATTAAATCTTTCAAAGTCATTTGTCTTTACAATGCTATATGTGTATTTTCCTGGTTGTGCTAACTTCACTCTTCATCAATTCGTACAAGACTTACAAGGTCATTTCTTAGGGCACAATAATATTCCATTTCGTTAGTGTGAAATAATTTGTTCCGACATTCCTAGATTGCTGGATATCAGCTTTGTTTTCAGTTCTTGGCTACCACAAAATATGCAGCTATCAAAATTGTTGTACACATGAGCCCTCCTCCTCTTTATTTGAACTTCGTACCACTTCACTTGATGATCCCGTCAGCTCCCGTACATTTGATTATTATATCTCTGTGATGATGATTCTTCAATCTCCCTTCCCTCCATCCAATCTTTCTGCTGATCTCCAATCTCTTTGCATCTCCAACTGTCTTTCTAGTCATCTCAAATGGGATATCCAGTAGACATCTGAAACTCAATATATCCAAAACAAGTCATTATTTTCCCCCAAACCCTCCCTGCCCTATCTTAGCCTAAACCCTTTTCCCTCCTCCCTTCCCTGTTCCCTGAAGGACAACAGTGTACTCTCAGTCCTCAGGTTTGCAACATTGGAGTCCTCCTGTATTCCTCACTGACTCTCAATCCCTATATCCAAGCTATTGGATCTATGTTTTGCCAAGGCCTGTTGATTTCAATGTCGCAAAATCTCTCAAATATGCCCCCTTCTGTTCTCTGTAATACCACCACACCAGTGCAGGCCCTCATCACCTCATGCCTCGATCACTTCAGTAGCCTGTTGCCTGCCTCAAATCTCTCCCATTCTTCATTTGGCTACTAAAGTGATTTTCCTGAAAAGCAGACCCAATCATCATGTCCTCCTACACAGTAAACTCCAGTGGCCCCCTATTGCTTCCAGGAACAAATATGAAATACTCTGTTTGGTGTTCAGAATCCTTCATAACCTAGCCTGTTGCTACTTTTCCAAGCTTCTTACATCTTACTCTCCAACATATAATCTTTGATCCAGTGACATTTGACCTTCTGGATGTTCCATGAACAAGATGTTCCATCTCTCTGTTCTGGGCATTTGCTCAGGTCAACGTTATGTTTGGCATTCAAAGTCCTTCATAATCTAGCGTCTTCCTATCTTTCCAATCTTCTTGTACCTTACTTCCCAAAGCACACTCTATTATCCAGTGACACTGGTGTCCTGGCTATTCCATGAACAAGCCACTCCGTCTCTTGGCTCCAGGTATTTTCTCTGACTGTTCTCCCTACCTAGAATGCTCTCTCTCTTCTACTCCAAATATTAACCTCCCTCTCTTCTTTTGTTGTGATTAGTGATTTTGGTTTTTTTTTTGTTTTTTTTGTTTTTTTTTTTTTGTTTTCGAAGAGGACCAGTCATGTCATGGGTAATGTTTTGACTTGTGCATGAATTAGATTTAAGTGAGGCATAGTTGTACAGAGTCATCAGCCTCACTCTCTTATCCTGAATCACTGAAGTCCAGTAATAGGATAAAAGTCAAAAGAACTATCGATGGCTCAAGATGACCTTGGTATCTTCAATGCCTGACCAAGATCTAAGCACTCCACTCCACCTGCTTCAGCTGCCTTCATGGCCGTAGGAACAAATTGTTCTCATCCACCCTTTCTGTAGGGGAACTTCTTTGCATGCTTGGGGTAGACATCCCCCTGACTCTCCGACAGTTTTGAGGTCTGTTGGTTACCCTCAACCTGGTTTAGCCCATATGCCAAGATGGTCACAGTGGCTGCTGCACACACTATAGCTTCTTAGAGCCACAAGTTCGATTTGAGTGAAGGTGGATACCAAAGGTAGATGGGCAGCCTTCAATTGGGCTCAAAAATCCCTTACGCCAGAGATGCTAGTCCTCGCTGAACATCCTATATATACATGCTTCCTTTACATAGCAATTAAAATCTATAGGTAGTCTTCTCAACCCCTCTTAATTCCAGTGATTTCCCTCTTTTAATTATTTCCTATTTATCCCATACATAGCTAGCTTTTAAAATACTTGTTTCCTTGTTTTTCTACCCTATTGTACTGTCAGCTCCTTGAGGGTAGGGACTGTCTTTTGCCTCATTTTTATATCCTCAGTGCTAAGCACAATGCCTGGACTATAATTAGCACTTATTAAATGTTTGTTGACTAGAAGAATAAATATGCCTAGTAGTGGTTTACTGGATGAAAGGGTATATGCAGATTAGTTACTTTTTGTTTATTGTTCAAATCATTTTCTAGAGTAGTTAGGCCACTTGACAGGTCCATCTACACTAGATTAGGGTGCCTCAGCTGCTTCAGTGATTGTCATCTCTTTTTTAAATCATCTTTGCCCAACTGAGAGACATGAAGTGGAACCTCAAAGTTGTTTTAGTTTGTATTTTCCTTTTTACTGATGATCGGGAGTATTTTCCCCTATGATTGATGATAGTTTACATTTCTTACATTTTCTTAGTTTACAAATTCTTATTTCTTATTCACATCTTTTGACTATTTATTTCGAAATGGATCTCATCCTTATATTTTGTATCTATTACTTATATATCTTGGCTTATCAGACTTTTATCAATTTTTTTGTCGTTGTTGCAAGTCAACCATTTTGTTTAAGTAAAACCTTTTCAATTTTATGTAATCAAAATAATTGATTTTGTTTCTTGTGATTATCTCTATATCTTGCTTTGTTTATTAAAAACTTATCCATAATTTTGAAACATATTTACTTCTTTTCTCTTTTGTTTATGAAATTATGATATATAATATATGTTATTTATATACTATATATTTATGTATTATTATGTAATGTTTATAACAAGGTAAAATTGGAAATCATTGTGATATGCTCTAAAGTGAGAGGTTTACTTGTTCCTAATTTCTTCCACACTCTTTCTGGTTTTTTTCCTTATATTTTGTCAAATAGACAAAATGGTAGTTGGTGTCTTTGGAACTATCAACTCTATGTTACTATCTATTGTGTCCCTAATCTGTTCTACTGATAAAGTATTGTATTGTTAAACTGGCATCAAATAGTTTTTTTATGATTACTGTAATTTAATATAGTTTGAGATCTATTGCTAGGTCTCTCTCCTCCCTCATCCCCTTACTTCCCTTGACATTCTTTTTTTTTTTTTTGTAGTAAACAAAGTTTAATATGGTCTCATGCGCCCTGAGGGAGGTGGTGCCCGATTTGGAGGAGTGATTGCTATATCCAAATAATCTCCTATTTGGAACTTCTGAGACTGTAGGGTCATAGAGTCATCTGTCCCCTTTCTGCCAGACATAGTACTGCCAATCTCTTTCACTCGATAACCAGGTCTTTTAAGATCCATAAAAACAATAGCAAAATTGAAGTGTGTTGCCCTGTCCACCAGGGCCAGTTAACGTGGGGTTCGAGGAGGACCCAGCCTGAAAAAGAAAAGGTGAGAGAGAAGAAGCAAGAGACAGACAGCTGTGGCTGGCAAAAAGCACTTTATTCAGCTCACGGCTGTATTTTATCAAGCTAGCAAGAAGAAGGGGGGTTGGGGACCTGAGGAGGTTGGCTCCGGGGATTTT
>CM053626.1:153011239-153066219 GCA_028646595.1 Phalanger gymnotis | reverse complement strand
CCTGGGCCTGGGGCTTAGCACTTAACAGCTGAAAGTACTTCCACTCAAAAGAAACAAAAGCCATGCTAATGAGACAATTTTGCTTAACAACACACAGACATATCCATACACACAATACACCTATAGACAAATATATACATGTTATAAACAGTTTTGAATACTTGAGCAGTTTAGCATACAACCTGAGCCAAAAATAAATTAGACTTTAAATGAATTTTATTCTTAGGGGAGGGAGAAGGGGGCTTGAGAATAAAATTTCTGTATTTCTCCTATTTAGGCTACAGATACATCTTGTATAAAGCTACCTACAACTAGCACAGGCATATAAGCAATAAAGAGAGTTGAGCTCTACTTCAGATGAGACACCTAGAATTTAAGCTAAATAGTACTAGCTTCTAATGAAGGCTTCTACTAAAAAGCCAGGCAAGGAACCAAAATGACAGCTATTTCTTCTAACTTAATTAAGTAAAATGTAGGGAGGATGAGTTTAGCGGCCCTCCCATCTGTTATTTCTAATTTTAAAGGGGTTATTTTTTATAGCAGTTTTTGGAATTTTTAATTCTGTATTTGCTAAGCTATAAAAACACTGTGGCTTGTAGCGTGGAATAAAATAATATGTTAGGTATGAAAAATAGGACATTCTGATGTATTCAGTTCATCAGAACACAAAGGATTATGACCCTCCATTCAGATAACATTCTCAATTCTGTCACTGTTAACCATCTTTAGATGGTGTTATGGTTTAATGGATAGACTAGCCACCAGAGGATCAGCTTTCTAGTCAGGAGGACTTTACCTCAAGTTCTGCCTTTGACACATACTTTCCATGGGACCATGGGCAAGGGCCTTAGGCAAATTTCTAAGACTATCTGCTGTTATTGATAAGTCACCCATCTGTGTTAGTGGAGGTAGCTTCTACACTGGAGGTTCTCTACGCTAATGAACTCTCTAGTCCAACACAAAGCAAAAACATTTGACATCATCATTGTCATCATCGTTATCACTGTCATAATCATCTTCATCATTATTATCCATGGCATTTCATAGTTTACAAAGTACTTTCTTCACAATTCTGTCAAATAAGCAATTCAGATGTGGTTATACCTAATTTATAGGTTAATATATATGTCTGTGTGCATGGGCTTTTCCCCCACTTTACCACACTGCCTCCAAATCAGTTTTTAATACCAAAATTAGAATATTATTTTAATAATATATTTCCTGCATCAATGATTCAGGAATTTCATGGAGTTTTAGAGTTAAATGAGACCTAGATTGATTGGTTGGTTCATTCTCAAAGAGACTAAAATGACGTCACTATGCTAGAGTCAAGTTGCAGCGTGCTCGACTTTCTTGATCAGACCAATATGAGCTCGGAATGCTCTACGATAGGTCGGACACAAATGATCCGTGTGAGCACTTAGGATGGACACTCCAAATTTGCGCATCTTGAGTTTCTTTTGAGCTGTCTCAATTCTGCTTTGCTCATAGAGCACAGCACCTTCTCTGATGTGGACATGCTATTAACATCTATTCAAACACCATGAAGGAAACTGAGGTCTAAACAGGTTTTTAAGTGACTTATCTAAGATCACATGCTTGTAAATGGCAGACCTGCAATTTGAAGCCACATTTTTTTTATTCCAAATGTGATATCTTTTTGCTGCCTCTATTTAACTACTACTCATTAGACCTTCCATTATAATTAACTTACCCTCTTCTCTCTTCAGGTAACAGATTTATAAAGGACCAGAGTTTCCATTTAACTCCATCTACCTCCTACCTGCCCCACCCCCCATAAACACACAGATAAAGTCTTAGCACTGGCCATTAAGGTCCCAAGGTTATTCTGGAACTTTCCAATGTTATGGTGATGCCAAATGAAATCAAAAGGAAATATGGAATAAGAAGTATTTCCAGAACATTTACAGCAGCAGTAGTTTTTATGTATTTACTGAAAAATAGGTTAAATGTCCTCAAATTCTAAAACGATTTACATATGAGCTGCTGAAATAGATTCACTGGTCTTTATCAGCAGTTGGTTAAAGTCTTATTCAGAAAATGGCTTAGACTATGCCCAAGGAAGTTTCAACATTTATTTCCTGATCTTAAACCAAGGTCAGAGATGCTTTTAAATTCTTCATAGGGTGAACTCAGCTTTAGATTTTATATACATAGCAGTTTTAGGCCCTACACCCTAATGACTAGCCAATGCTTTTGGATCATTCTCTTATTCATCTTGTTCATGGTTGCTAAGGCAGTGCAGGAATATATTTTTATATTTCCTCACTAATTACTAACATTAAAACATCTCTCATTGATGAACCGATTAGCTCTCAGCCCCACCCCAACTAATTAAGTATTATTAAAATTAAATATTAAATAAACTAAAATATCTTTACTTCCACAAACCTTCACCTATTTTTCTTTCTACATTGACACATTCAATTTCCTAGCTTTAAATAGATATCAAGATATATGGGATTTATTGTGACAGTCATACAATTTATTAACATGGAACCAAAAATGAAATATAGATATAAATAAATATTTATAATGTATCAACTGTGAGAAAGATGAGAAAGCATCCCGGCTGTTGGTGACTTCTCAATACTGAGAACGTTGCCCTACCAGTCAGCTTTTTCAGAAACCAAATACAATTACTTCTCAAGATCTCTCTTCAAATGCAAGAAAAGAGTCAAAACAGTTATTTCACTAAGGAAATCCACTTAGTTCTTTTTCTCAGTGCTAATCAGTCTTTATCCAACCATCACAATTAATAAACTCCAAAATAAAAGTTAAACTACTATTTCCGAACATTCCATTTCTTCTTAAAGATTTAGTAACAATATCCTTATACTCCTGGGAGAGCGTCCTGAAGTTGGTGTTATGTGTAAAAGGCATAATTTGGAGGAGTGAATAAACAGCTTTACCCTTTTTATTCAGACTTGGTTTCTGTCTTAAACCTAGAACACTCATATTCTGAATTTTTCATTTTAAATAAGAAATTGATGTTTGGCTTTTATATCACCTATATTTCCTGAAGAAATCTTTTATAACAAAGAATAAAAAAATAACAGTTCTGCAAGAGTAATTGAAATGGAAGGCAGCCTAGCAGTACCAGATTTCAAATTATATTACAAAGTGATAATCATCAGAATAATCTGGTACTGGCTAAGAAAAAGAGTGGTAAATCATTGGAATAGATTAGGGACATAATAAACAGTAGTAAATGACCACTGTAATCTCATGTTTTGAAAAATCCAAAAATTCAAGCTTTTGGAGAAAAAGCTCACAATTTGAGAAAAATTGTTAGGAAAACTAGAAGGCAATTGGCAGAAACTAGGCATAGATCAACATCTCACACTGTATACCAAGATAAGGTCAAAATGTGTATGTAATTTAGACATAAGGGATAATATAATCAAAGAGAGATAGGTGGCACAGTGCACAGAATACTGGGCCTGTGGTTAAGAAGACATCTTTCTCTTTGGTGTCTCAAGAAATATCCATTAAAGTTCCTTGATTAATTTAAAAAAAAAAAAGAAGACATCTTTCTGAGCTCAAATCTGGCCTCAGAACCTTACTAGCTGTGTGACCCTGGGCACCTCACCCTTGTTTGCCTCAGTTTTCTCAACCGTAAAATGAGTTAGAGAAGTAAATGGAAAACCACTCCAGGATCTAATCTAAGGCAAGCACTTTCTAAATACTTGTGGAATGAATGGGTGAACAGAGGTCAATACACATATGTTGAATGAATATAGTGTAACAGAATATAAATATAAAAGAAGCTGGACATCCTAACCAATTATGGCCTTTATAACCTCTTCAGATGGATAATTTAGAGTCATAATTTGGAGATTTGAGGGTTCTGTTTTTCATGTGACTTACTAGCTGAAAATTCATTATCTATTGTTGATAATAGCATAAAAATAACACATTATTTTCCTAGTATTTCATATTTTGAGTGGAGTTTCACATACATGGTAGATTTTGGTGATGGGAAGTTTGGTCCAAGTGAAATTGAAATGCTAACTGAAGGAAAATGAACTAATGAATCACTCTTTCTTCACATTCACTTACCATTCAACATTCTCCTTGGTGTTCTTAAAGTGAAATCCATAAATATCTTACCTCATTAAGCATAAGGACTTACTACAGACATATTCCACCAGTGTCCACTTTCTTTCAGAGATTTAGGGCGATGATGACATAAAGGATCTGCATACCAGATGGAGCTTGTCAGATTAGCAATTGCAGCAGAGTAAATCTCACAGTTATATTGTTTTTTGAAGCACAAAGAACCCCCTTTATATAACAAATGTGCATATTTTATAGTCTCCAAAAGAAAAAAAAAGAAAGACACAGAAGGTTGGCTGGTGGTTGCACCTCTAGCTCAGTGTCATTTGCCTCAAGGCACTTTCTTGCTTTCCTCATAATAAGGAACATTAGCAACCAGTGGCTCAGCAAAGGCGGTTGAATAAGTCACTTGGGAACAAGTAGGCCACATGAAGTGTGAGCTATTAGACAAAGCGGTGAGATTACTGCCCCAGAAAGGGTTTACCATATATATTACCACATGGATTTTATAGGGCTGCCAGCTCACTCAACTTACAAATGTCAAATATGATTTAAAAGGTTATTATACTATCAAGAAGGAAAGAAGATGATTTTCCATCACTAAAATTTCTATTTCACTGTTGTGCAGTATTGCATCTCCTCGTGTCCAATATAGCTAAATAACCTGCTTTTATCTTTAATAAGTGTTTTATGGACCTCAAATTGGAAGAACCATTTTCACTTTATTTGGATTAGAAAATTTGATCTCTTCAAATAGCATTATGATAAATATTGTATGCTTGTCTTTGTATTCTTTTAGAAGGTTGTTCTTATGAACTGAGTAAATCTATTAGTAATGTGTCTACTAGAAAGGCACTACATCCACATGAAATAGTGTGGCTCTCTTTTGGATGAATCTCTGTATGTGCAGTACTTCACAAACCAGAATGGCCAGCATTTCTTTTTATATTATTTATAGGAGATTTCTTTTTTATATGTACTTTCATGGATTTTCAACAGAATTTATTTTGTCAATGGCTTGCCCTTTTTCCATAATTTTTATGTGCTCAAAAAGAATGTTTCCCAGGAATTATGTTAATTTCATCCTATAGCCATCCTTCAATTTAAGTAAGAACCTGAAAGTCACTTCAAAAAGAGTAGTAACTGTGTTTCTCCTGTTTCTAATAAAAGCTTACCTCTTGTTTTTCAACAACCCCCTGAATCAAAATTCAAATTTATTTTATTTTAAAAATATTCATTTTAAAATTTATTTTCAGTTAATGTATTTAAAAACTTCAACTACTGTGATTTCATTTATTTAAACATTGGACATTAAAATAGTCATGCTATCATACATATTTCTTGACTTCTTCATTAAAAGCATTGCATTAGTTAAAAAAAAGACTTTTTTAAAAAAAGCTTAGAACTTCTTCCTAACATTGCATCTGTCCTTCTGGTGCCAATTGTTATAAATAATAGTACTTTTTACTATTTAAATATAAGCTTAAATAGCTAAAAGTTCCACACTCTGAATCCTAAAAGGTCCAACACTCATCATTATATGAGAATTTTATATATACATATACACACACACACACACACACACATATATGTAGATATGCATTTTTTATTGGCGTCTTCTCATTAGCTATGAAAGTATACTAGAGTTAAGGTTACTTTTTCCCATTTTTTTAATCATATTTCAACTCTGAATCATTAACTCAAGGCTCTAAATTCAGTTAGATTCACATGCAGATTAAGTTTCAAGTTTATGGCTAAAGCATTCTTGAAAACTCCATTTCAATATGAATGATAAAACTACTATTAACCTTCATTTATATATGCTATTCTCAGTTCACAAAATGGCTATGTTGTAATTTGAATAATTATGAAGATTTGAAACGGTAGTAAATAATAGCAAATATAACAGAATGCAGCATGACATAATGAAAAAAAAACCATACTACACAATGGATAGAAAGATGGGCACAATAGAGGTATGCAAATGCTATGAGAAATTTGAGAAGGGAGAGAAAGTTTTCCCTTGAACAGATCAAGAAGTGCTTTATGGCTCTTGAGTTAGAAGGAGCTTCAACACATGGAGAAAGGGTAAGGGTTAGTATATGCCAAGCATTGAGTCTGGAATAAAAAGCAGTCATGGCTCCGAAAGCAGAGCAAGAGCAAGAAAGGTGTTCTGTAGAATGCTCATATTGGTCTATCAATGGTTGTTTTCAATGATTCTTCAGAAACTCAAATTTCCTGAACTATCATGTGCTGCAGATTCTTTGGTTTTTCTATATTCTCCGAGATTTCCTCTTGACCCCAGGGTTGGTGCTATATGCACTGCATCACCTAGCTGCCTCTTTACCAAATAGCTCTGATGATTCCTGCTTTCTAATATAGTTTTAGGTCTAGAAGTGCTTTTCCTCTTTCAGTCTTCCTTTTCCTCATTATTCCTCTTGTTATTTCAGGTATTTTATTTCCCCAAATGAATTTTGTTATGGTTTTATTTTGTAAAATATCACCTCGGTAGTATAATCAATATAGCACTAAATCTTTAAATTAATTTTAAAACATTAACTAATGGATAATAGAGGGAAACAGTGATCTAGAACTCTTGTTCAATTTTTTAAAGGAGACAGATAATATATTTCAAAGTAACTTTACATTTATTCCATAGGCAAGATGTTTTGGAATTAAATGGTACAAAGAGGACTTTCTGCATTAACAGGTTTCCTAAAGGGCTCAAGATATGTCTTTGGAACTATAACTTATTCTTGTATTTGAACAGTTGATCAAAATGATCTCACACTATGTAGTCAAGGCTTTTCCATTCACGTGTGTGCTATTTCTATGGAAAATGCAGTCAGAGTAAGTGGGACAGAAGGTGAAGAAAAAGAAGAGAATGGATTAGATTTGAGCCAGCACTTTTTCTCATGACTAAAGAGACTAATGTAATATAAACACTCATGACTAACTGCTATGAGTGAGTAGAAATGTGATATCTGAAGTAATGCATCATATACTTTCTTATTGTATGTGTGGGTTTAACATCATATTCCGACTCATTTAATTTATTTATATGAAAATATTGATTATAAGAGAAATTATTCATAGTGTGTATATTCATTCGTAATTCCTTATTTCCTTGGTTGACTCTGCCTAGCATTTTGCAGTCTTTGTCTACTAGAGATGAGGATTTTAAGATATGTTCAATTATTAAAATACATGGTGAAGAGGTGTTAAGAAACGTTGTGTCTGACTTTTCCTGTACCTTTCACATGTATGTGTTAGGAAAGACTGGGAGATGTTTCTCTAGACTAGCAAGGTGTTTATATATTCTGATTATTTCTGGTGTGTTCAGTCCAGTCCTCTTAAAAAAAATTATTGTTGCTCTTTGTTTTCACACCACAGCCATTTATCTTTACTTTTTACCCTCACCAGCTAAATGTTGCAACAACAAAAAAATGTAAGCAACATCAACCAACAGAGTGACCACAACTGTCAGTTTACATTAACTTTCATATCTCTAGTCCATCCCCTCACTCTGTTGTGAGGAGAAAGAGCTTTCCTTAGCACTTACCCAGGCTTGTTCACTACAAATCATCAGATTCAGTAAATCAACAATTAGTTATTAAGTGCCTGTTATGTATTAGGCACTATGTTAGGCACTAGGGATACAGGTAAAATGAATGAAGCATTCTGATAAGTAAGACAGCAAGGACATATAAAAATATGTGCAGCACACAAAGTAAAGATGAGGGGGAGCCAAGATGGTGGATGTTTCCCGAGTTCTCCCCAGTTTCCCTTGAAACAGCTTTAAATCAAGCCTCAAAACAGATTTTGGAACAACAGAACACACAAAAGTACAGGGCTAAAACAATTTTCCAGCCCCAAAATAACTTACAAGCACTGCAGGAAGGGTCTGTCTCATTTAGGTAAAAGGGGACCATACTGAGGTGAAGCCAAGATGGTACAGTAAAAGCAGGCACTCGCCTGAGACCTTCCCCAAACCCCTCCAAATATCATAACATAATGACTCTAAACAAATTCTAGAATGGCAGAATCCACAAAAAGATGAAGTGAAACAGTTTTCAGCCTAAGACAACTTGGAAGTTCAGCAGAAAATGTCTATTGCATCAGGTTGATAGAGGAGTGCAATGCAGCAGAAAATGGAGCCCAGACTGGGCCCCAGCAAACCAGGAGCAGGCCTCAGGGTGACTGAATCAGTGGCAGCAGCAGCAGCTTCTGGAGCTCTTAGCCCACAGATAGTAAGGGGGTTGACAAGCTGGTCAGGAGATTACAGGAGTCTCTTCACTAGCACTGAGGCAGGACTCTGTTCCTTTGCCCACACTCAGATCTGGGTCACAGTCCTAGGTGGCAGTCCCAGGGCCAGGAGGAGCACTAGCACATCAGAGGTTATGTCCATAATGGAGCAGGACCCCTCCTCACAGTTCCAGGGCAGAAAAGAGTATTTGTAGCCACTCACAGACCAGAGCACAGGCCAAGAGAATAGAAAATACCATGTTGCAAGACCTGAAAACTTACAGATCCCTAGAAGTATCTCTGAAAACAGCTGCACAAAACCCCTGAAGCTTGGAACAGTGTACCTTCCCCTCTGGAAGCAGAGCCCTACTTCAATAAAGACTTAAAAGTAAAATAATAGGCTGGGAAAATGGGCAACCAACAGAAAAAATTCTGACCATAGAAAGTTACTGTGGTGAAAAGGAAGATCAAAACACACTCAGAAGATTACAAAGTCAAACTCCTACATCTAAAGCCTCCAAGAAAAATATGAATTGGTCTCAGGCCATGGAAGAGCTCAAAAAGTATTTTGAAAATCAAGTAATATTGGTAAAAGAAAAATTGGGAATAGAAATGACAGTGATGCAAGAAAATCATGAAAAATGAGTCAACAGCTTGATAAAGGAGATACAAAAAATGATACTAAAGAAAATAACACCTTAAAAAGCAGAGTAGGCAAAATGGTAAAAGAGGTCCAAAAAGCCAATGAGTAAAAGACTATAAGAGGTAATATGTCTGTTATCTTGTTCCCACAAAGCTTTTTGTTATAGGTAACTTGGAAATTATAAGTATCTGCTATGGTGACATTTATTAAAAAGCGTCTTTCTTAAGTTTTTATGGATCGGAGTTATGACTGGGGAACAACGTGACATAGTTTGTTTTGGAGTTTGTTTTGTGGTAATGCTTCAGTTTCAACATAATTTATATGTTGAGATCTCCAGAGTATTTGGCAGTCTGTATTTATATTTCAGTCCTTTGTCATTTGTAAGTCTATTATTATTAATATCATCATAATGATCATTATCATGACTATATTTGAGTTGCAGATATTGGTAAGGAAGTGTATGATGTGATGTATTTCCACAGTTGCCAGATTCACAGGTTACCAAATTGGAAAAGTGCTAAAAGACTTCTGGGTTGAACTCGCATTTTCCAATCTATGTGAATTCTAATTTTATACTAATTTATAATCATCATCATCATCACCAGAACTAACAAGAATGATCACTAATTAAATACTGTATGTCAGGCATTGTCATCTTTATCATCACCAGTATATAAAGTTTTTTCTTTCATATATTGTAATGGCAAGCTAAGTGGGACTTTTTGCTGTTATTTCTTTTGAAGTGCTTCTCAGCACTAAAGCAAACAAATGCTTTTGATTAAGCCTTGCCTTTGATTGAATCAAGGGGCTTTGATGACCTGCTTAAGTCATAAGAAAGCCTAAGTCACATGGTTGTGATGCCATCTGACCCTGAAGAAGCCTATATATACTCAGAGGTTAACATTTTGCTTTGGAAGCTCACTCATTGGAAGAATGTTTGTAATGATTTGGCCAGACCAGACTCTGGGTTGCCATTAAAGAATCCCCTGGCTTTGAAAACCCAGATGCTGGTGCTTCTCTCTCTGGTAACTGTGTATGTATTGCTATGGACAGACAGTTAGAAGCTCTGTCTGCTGATTTTTTTATATGCTCTGTTTATATAATTTCTGCTTGTAATTTCTGTTTGTGTTTTCTCCGAAGTTCAGGGTACTGACTTTTCCCCCTGAACTAAGTGAATGAGATATGTATGTTTGATTAAAGTGAGATTTTAAACTCCTTAAAGGTGCTTTCCTTAGAAAAGCGGATCAAAGAACCTGTGCTAGAAGCCCTTCTGTGTGTTGGTGTTATTGGCCTTACACCTCCACAGTAGGTGCAAGCAGCATTGTGACTACATATATATTGTCTCTTAAAACAGGATTGTAAACAGAGGTGGGTTGAGATAACAGGAAGTATATTTAGCCAAAACTGTATGTCTTTTCAGTATAATTGTGCTTAAACTCTTAGAAATAACTTTAGTTTTATAGAAAACAAACACAAGTCATATGACTAACCTTATAGCGAGATTCAGATTGTCTCAATCTGATAAAATATTTACACAATTTACTAAAGGGGTTTAGCCACTATCAAATTGTACTTGCTTCCATTTATATCCATGAGAGTCTAACTTCTTTAGATACAATTATATCATCATTTTATTAGCTTTTCTTTCTTATCGAAGATTATAATATCCTGACATAGGTATATATTTGTTGTTTATATTAGTCTGCTGTTAACATATTAACTATATTGGCCATAGCCAAATACATTATTAGCTTAATTTTGTCTGTAACATATTCAGGAAAATGTCATTTTGAACTGAAAGAGGTTTAAAATGAAATTCTTTTCTTTTCTACAAATAGAGTCTGTAAAAAGGATAGGGATAATCCTTTGCTGTTTGATTCATACATACCTTTACTATTAGAGATGTTTTACTTGGAGAAGAGAGAAGGCAATATGATAGTTATGTTTCTAATAAGAGAGATGATGCATATAGAAAGCTTCAACTACAAGTCAGATGGAAAGGTATTATTGTGCTTAGGGGTGCCAGCAAAGCAGATGATAATATATTTTCCTTAATGTCATTTCCACTGATAAAATCATGACAATTTCTGCTCTGGTGAAAGAACTTTTCTGTATCTGTTACTGAAATGCTTTGCTGGGAATATAATTAATATATGCCCTCATCAGAAAGAAAAATAAATGCACTCGTAGATAGGGTTTCCATACAAAAGCCAAGCAGAAATGAAACATTTATTAGGATAATTTAGTAAAGGGAGGTTTGGATTTTGTCTCCTCCAATGTCTGTGACAGTAGACCAGGAAATACTGAATGGTCAGTGGTGACTAGACTACTCTTTTTTCCTCAGTATTAGTCCATTCATAAATTTATCAGTATGGGTATTTGCATTTATACTAACTATACAGTGGATAAGAGTCCTTTGATTATAGTTGCTATCAGTTGCACTATACAATTTCTGAAGATTAAAATATTATATATTGAACGTCATATCCATTGTTTATAGTGTGTAGCATACATGCTTCACAGGAACAAATGAAATGACTAACTTTATCTTTCAAATTAAATTTCTAATGAAATTACTCAAATTATATTATGAATCTGTCCATAAAACTATATGGGGATTTTGCAGTAGATTTGACGGATATAAATTCTACATTTGCCATCCATTCATTCATTTATTTTTCCACATCACGTAGAGAAAATGATCAGAATCCTATTCAACCTTCACTCCCCATTTCCTCTCAAACTGCCCCTAGTAGTTCAGTTATGCAAAAAAAAAAAAATGACCCTATCTTATCAACATAGTCATTTGTTGACTTAACGCATCACTTATGAGGTTGAATGACTTATATTGTATAGCAATTGACCAATTTAAAATTTATTAGATGTAACACATATATCTTTTTCAAACTATAGTAGTATGATGATTTGTGAAAGCATGGCTTTGCAGTTCTGTGTAACACAACAATAAGGTGATGTGTTTCAGGACGGAGAATATGTCTTTTTAATGAAACAGATATCCTAATGGTTTCATTTTGTCTTGTCTTTTCACCCTTCTTTTAGTTCCATGTACGTTCCTTTTCATATTCTTATGGTCCTAAGAGCACTAGGGCTTTTTCTTCCCCTGATTTTCAATAATTGCTGATGATTTCTAGTTCTATTTGGTTAAGTTTTAATATTCAATTTAAGTCAGATTCTATCTTAACAGGTAGAAAGTATTGACTAGGTCATTCCTTTTCTTCACCTAATCTTTGAACAATGGTGGTAATTATGATAGATGGAGGAAGAACAGAATTTCATTGAGAAACTCCCTCTTTTTTGTTTTGTCTCAGTTTTGCTTCGCTTTCTGCAGACAAATGTGGTCTTGTTTTTGTTTATAGTAGGATGTAAACTAGACTTGCTTGTTTTATCTTTCTTTTCTGAGTACTTTTAAGGAAAATCTCAGTTTTGGGCAGGAACAACCCCTTTTATTTACTGTAGATAAAAAGCTACTAACAAGTGTTGACCCAAGATTTGGCCTTGAGGAAAACAGGCTGCACCACTGGCGTGCTACTTTTTGAAGTTTGAAAATAGCTGCTCTCTAGTGGTTAAAGATGGAATTTCAGTTTCAAATTTCAGGATACAAGAATAAACACACCCTCTCACCCCCAGCAGTTTGGAAATGTTCCTGATATTCTTTAGTATTTATTCTGAGAACTTTACATTCCACATGTATTAATAAATTCGTATATTTAATTGCATTTAAATTCAAAGTTAGAGTACACACGATAATTTAAAAATGTAGAAAACCGTGGCATTCAAAATGCATATTTGGGGCTAAGAAAATTTTTATTATAATTTAATTAGTTTTGTTATCCATGACTTTCAGATATTTTATATGAAAGAATACTAGCCTTTAGTAAAAAGAACTTGATTTGGACTGCAGCTTTGTCTTGGAGTATCAATGTGACCTTAGGAAAGTTGCTTAACTTCAATTTCTTTATCTGTACCAAATGTAGGTGCTGCTCAAGATTTACCATACAGTGTTACTGTAAGGGTTGAATGAAATAAACTTCATTATAATCTTAAATGTTATACAAATTTAAGCCAATATTATTATTGTTGTTGCATTTCATCATAAAAAATCATTTTTAAAGCATATTTCCTTTATTGTTCCCCTTTTCCTGTCAATTGAGTGTCTCCTTTATCTATGGTAAGATTCAGAAGTCCCTTAATTAATCACAATTTCTACCCCATCCCCTTTCAGGAAATAGACATAACTAAGAAAAATTCTGTTAAAGGATCAGTACCTTCCCAACCACGTTAGTATTGATGTGGTTTCATCAGCATGATCACTGTAAGAAATATATTATCTTCCCCATCCCTGAATGGTTTGTACTATGTCTATTTCTGGTTTTTTATATTATCCTAAAATAACACTTCATTTTTTTATTCTTCAGTTTCTAGTGCCTAAAACTGGATGTTGCATGCCAACAATTGATTATTGAATGAATACATGAATTTGAGTTTACTCCCTTGTAGCAGAGTATAATTCTTGGCACAGGCTGTTTGGAGGGAAGAGGTTCAAGAAGATGCACAAGGTGAAAAAGTGTTTGTTCCAATTTTTTTTCCTTCCTTCCCACAAACATCTAGTTTTTTTCTCGATTGCATGTAAAAAAAAAAGTTAGCATTTTAGAAAAACTGAGCTACAATTTATCTCCCCACTCTTGCCCTTGAAAAGGCAAGCACATAGACACACACATATATGTAGTCATGTAAAACATTTCCATATAAGCCATGTTGCAAAAGAAAACAGAAGAAAAATACAGTAAAAAAAAGTACACTTCGATCTGCATTCAGACTTCATCAGTTCTTTGTCTGGATGTGGAAAGTATTTTTCATTTTAAGTCCATTAGTTTTGTCTTGGATCATTATATTGCTCAGAACTGCTAAGTCATTCACAGTTAATCATTGTACAATGTTGCTGTTACTGTGTACAATGTTTTCCTGGTTTTTCTCACTTCACTTTGCATCAGTTTATATAAGTCTTCCCTGGTTTTTCTGAAACCATCCAGTACATTATTTCTTATAGCACAATAGTATTCCACCACAATCATATACCACAGCTTGTTTAGCCATTCCTCAATTGAAGGGCATCCCCTCGATATCCAGTTCTTTACCACCACAAAAACAGCTGCTATAAATATTATTGTACATAGAGCTCCTTTCCCTTTTTCTTTGATCTCTTTCAGGGAAAATTCTTTTTTCTGAAATTGAAGTGTTAAAATAGTTTTAATTAAAGCAGTTTGTGGAAAAAAGTAGAATCCCTCAAAAAATAAACCTGTAGTTTCATTCTACTCAATTTATACTAATAATATGAACTTAATTAAATATATAATTTTAATTGATGAAGATATAGTTGATAGATATTATAGAGATAAATGAGGTAGTATAATCACATATAAGGTTAATATCACACATTCAAAATCTATAGAAATAAACCAGAATAACAGCCTTAAGACAAGCAGTGGTGATAATATGAATCAATCCAGCATCTGTGCATGTGTTCAAATGAATGAGAACAAAGACCATTTGTTAATAGCCATGATAATGCCACTGAGGCCTTTTCTCTGGACTTTCTTAATTTGGTCAAGAACTAACTATACTTAACATCTCTAAGTTTCATTCATCCTATATTTATTGAGGATTCCTGATGTGCAGTGTATTATGCTGGGAAATATAAGTGATACAAATCTGAATTAGACTAAAAGCTGTCCTAAAAATAACAGTATAATAAAGATTATAAGAGGCATAATGAAAATAATCATACTGCAGTATATAATGCAATAGATCTATAAGAGAAAGTTCTTTTAGGGTTTGGAGGAATAAAAAGAAAATCCTTGTCAACCTTTGACAGAGAGTGTCATGAGAAAAGTCTTCAAAGCTATGCAAATAATTTTCATTATTCTGCATTGTATATTATTTTTGCTGCTGTTTTAAAATATTTATGTTAAGTTTAGGTGTGTGCAGGTGCTATATACATTTATGCAAAACTGAAGCAAAGTGTTAATGATTACACTTGGAACCTGATATTTTGTAATCTACTATAACACAAAATTCAGTATAATACCATCCTGGATCTACATCTTTTTTGTTATATCAGACTGAGCAGAGGGAAGTCATATCATCTATCCAAGGAATCTGATTTTGTCATGGTAATGCAGAATCTTGGGTACTACTGCCATCCATGAAACCACCTACTCTCAGCCAGACAATATAATGCATGTTGTCAGGGAAACCAAGATGAGTAAGATGCAGATCCTACCTTCATAGAGCTTGATCCAGTAGTGGAAATAAGCAAGGATAAAATCATTTATAATATCAGGCAGACCATGGCAAATTCCATTAGAGAAAGAAAAAAAAAGAAAGTGTTACAAGTTTTCATAGCAAGTTGCGACCACAACAAACTAGGGGGAAGGTTTTTTTCTTTACGTGTAACAGAGTAACAGTACTTGCTGGCAGAAAACGCTTCTTCTTGGCTTGAGATGTTGGCATACGTTAGGCTACAAGTAGTGAATGACTTTTGATGAGTTCATTCCACAGGGCCAGCTAAAAATACACTCCAGATTTTATATTTTCTGTAATTTCCTTTCCCTTCCTCTCTATAGTAAATTAAGGCATTTCTGAAAAGAACTAGAAACCTAATAAATAGAGAAAAATGTAGATAATATGTGAGAGATAAAGGTAAAAAGATAGGATGGGGCTTGACCTTGGAAAGCATTAAATGTCAAGGAGCATTGGTACATTAGTGAGGACACTCAGTCACTCTATGAATGTGAATTATCCATTCTACTTATCCCTAGGGCTGGATCTGTAACTAATTAAAGCTGAAGATGAATTTGTGGATAGATCTGAATTTACCAGATAATTATCTATTTCTTTAGTTTGATTTGTAAAGGTATTCCTCTGAATAATTTTAGATGACTTATTGCTGAATATTAGTTATAATTTCTTAATGCTTGAAATGATTTAAGCGTAGTTGTATCTTGTGAAAGTACTGGAAAACTTAGATATGTGTGAGGTTTTCCAAACACTGTGAACTATTTTTAAATTTTTTGTTGAGTAGGATCCCAAACATTTTTTCCAAGGACGTTTTTCATCAATTTTTATAGCCATGTGCAATTTTAGGGAAATTCAAACCATATGTCTGTTTTGCTTAGTATAAATTCAGATTGATTTGTAGAACAAATGAAAGCACTTCACTCAACAACTGGGTATGAAAAGGTGAGGTAAAATAGCTGTTTGCTGGTGAGGAAGGTTTGTGAGGATATTAAAGATTCACAACCACATGCTGTATTCCTAAACCCATCCCACCTTCAGTGCCAGAAGCTGCTTACAAGGACTGTCTGTAAGTATTCAGAAAACGTCAAATACACATCTAATAAATATAATATGTTGTTGACCATGGTTACCACCCCCCACCCTCAAATCATGGGTAGGCAACATAACATTTTTATTTAGAAGCATAAACTGTTAACTCTCAGTACTAATTAAGGTCAGCCTATCCAGGAAAAGCAGAATTATTAGCAGAGACTGCATGTACACAAGTTAAAGATGCTGTTGAAGTACATTCACTGAAAGAAAAGTGGAATCGTGAAAAGCATTACAATATAATGAATGGAGTGCTTCACATAACTTCAGAAAAAAAAACTAGCTTCAAATACTATCTTAGACATTTGTCTCAAACATCCCCTTTAACCTGTCAGCAGTTCACTTTCTTCATCTCCTGAGAAAAGGTAATAAGAACTCTTATCTCTCATGATTTTTGTGAGAATCAGATAATATAATGCAAGCAAAGCATTTTGCCAACTTTCAAATGCTATGGAAATGTGCGTTTTTACTATTATTTTTATTATTAAACCAAACTGCCTTAATGATCTTTCAGAGATGCTGACAAATATAAAAGTATTTAAATATAAAAAGTAAAATAGCATTACAACTGTTTTAATGTTATCTGCATTGTTATCCTTTTTCCAAATGTCACCTTCATTTTGAAGTTTCCTCCTATCCAGTGAACTATGTCTTGGAACAAATATTAAAAAAAAAAAGAGGAAAAAACCCAATACCTCAGAAAGCCCAATCAAGATATTAACTATTTTTGAAAATATATTCAGTATTCCACTCTTGTAGTCCTTGTTTGGCAGAGAGTAGATTTTTTTCTAACTGCTTTTCTTGGGCCAGGCTTATAGTGTTCAAATTCTTTGTTTTTTTCAAGCACAACTTTTTGCATAGTTTCACCATTTGCTGCCTTTGAGCCATATTTTACAGAAATTCAAAAGCAATATCACTGACAAGACCTTTAAATTCAAGGACCTGGGCGACTTTCATGTGGTAGAACTTCTAGCCACACTGCTGCATGGTCTGGGGGAGCACACATATGGCTGTCTGACCTTGAGCAAGCTGTGTTACCTCATTGATACTCAGTTATCTTATTTATCAAGGAGGAGGGTTGAACCAAGGAATTAAAGTGGCCTGAATGACTGAACTGACACAAGTAAGAGCCATAAAGAAGGCCTCCATGACTCTTCTTTGTTGTCCAACAAAGGTTGACAATACATGCTGCCCATTCTGGTGAGCACTGTCTGCCCTCCAGTATTTAGTTTTCCTCCACAAGGAAGCCTAGGAACTTCCCCTTTTGAAATTCTGTCTCTGCCTAATGAATTCTAACAGCGTTGGATTAGATTATCTCTAAGGCAGCGTTTAGCTCACAAAGTCCATGAACCTCTTAGAGTACACCTGTGAGAATACTAAATAATAGGAACAGTAAATAGGACAACTCATCATAAAGATTAGAGATTAGATATATCTTTAGAGTCCAGTTATCCCATTCAATGAAAACAAATGTTCGGAAGGAGTCATTGGCTTCTTCTCCAAAATTACCATTAATAAGAGACGTCTACAATTGGGATTATTGATAGCAGGAAATGAGTCTATCTAATGGAGGTTGGAGTGTGATTGATCTAAAAATCAGGCAAATCTTTCCTTAACCCTAAGATACTTGGTGTCTGTTACATCCCAAAATTCTGTCAATGGGACTGTATCCTTGTGAATTCTAACTGATTCATAACCTAGATTATCTGGACACATATAGCTAGGGAGTGAACAACGACCTGTATATGTTGACTAAACTGACATTTTCTTATCAGTAATAAGCTGCCATAGCATGATGCCATGGGGACCCTTGGGCTTGATTTACAAGTGCTGACACTGGCTGCTTGTTATTTTGTATCTTAGAGCTGTCAAAGAGGCTGCTGATGAGAGGGAAAAAAATCTATGATAACTCCAAATCTTGAGTGAAGTTGGAACCAAATAATATCTTTGAAGCAGTAAATTGTCCTGTTGAATTCTTGAAATTAGAAGGAAAAAAGAATACAGTGGGAAAAAATAGAAACCAACAAAGAAAGAATTATTTTACCTTGAAATTTCTAAGTAATGGAACCATTTATGGTTGAATAGTTTCAATAGCACATATTACAACAGTACAGTATTACAACACAATGACAAACCCACCATTTTAAATTAATTTCCTTAGTGCTCTTTAAGCAAATGTGATATTTAAAATGCTTTATTATTCAATTAGTCTTTTGAAAATTTAGCGTTACCTTTTTGAAATAAAAATAAAGGGAACGGAATGAGTCAAACTACAAATAGCTACACTTCAGCTATAGTCATATTATGTGATCTAAGAAGATGTACTTTGTTTATGTCATTGTTAAAAAGAGAACCAAGGAGAATGTGTGTGTATGTGTAGAAGAAGAAGAATTATCAATTTTTTTAAATTTTTTTATATATTCACAGAGTGTATTCGAAAAGTTTAGTGTTTATTTTGCTAAAGATTTTCATCTGATCATAGCTATTAACTGATAAAAGTTTATTTAATGATGTTAGATCACAGTGTGAAATGTAAGATTTTAGTAACTTAGTTGTAAAATACAAACACTTTCATTTATTATTGTAATTAAGACAAATATCCTTTATTAAAACAAATAGTTGAGAAACTAGCCCTGGGAATAGATGACTAAATGGAATTACAATCCACAAATTTGGTAATTGTTCTGAGCTGTTAAGTTGATTCTTTAATCATGATACATATATACATGTATATTGAAAGAGAGCACATCACAATATTAATTTAAAGAAAAAACAAGATGAGTATAAAAAGTATACAGTTTTCAGTTAAAATATAGCAATTTTTTATTAAACTAAGATGAAGCTGATAGTTTAAAATTTTCCATGTCTTATTTCTTATTTCAGAGCATGTCTCAAAAAGCCTGAGGTGTAGTGATTCTCTAATTCTTTCTTAGTATATGCTAGTTGAAGATGTTTTGTTATAATTAAAGCAGATTGAATGAGATAATCCCTCTGAGTGAGCAGCTTCAAATAGCTTAGTTGTGGCTCTTCAGGGACATGAACTAACTCAACACAATTTAATTCTTGTAGCAACTCCCTTGTGGTATTTTAGATACACTACTCTTTTTTTTTTCCTTTGTCTTATTGGGTGTTTTAGAATTCCTTTTAAGTGGGGATTAGATTTGGAGGATAGCTATCCATTTGTATTTCCCAAGAACGCATGCTTAACGTTTTTAATTGAACAATACAATGATAGTGAAGACAAAAATAATTCACAATTATATAGCACTTTAAGGTTTACAAAATTCTTTTTTTTTACCATCGTGAGATAGTTTTTAATGTATTATTAACTGGTAAAGAAACCGAGTCCTCGAGATACTAAATAGAGCATAAATTCCTTCTGAGCAGAGAATATTTCATTTGTGTCTTTTTATTCCCAGCATAAGGCCTAGCACATAGTAGGAACCTAATGAATGTTCAATTGAAATTGAATTATTTAATGTCTTTGTCATTGCATAGCAAATAAATGTCTGAGGCGTGATTAACATGCAGGTTTCTTAACTTAAAGTTGAGTCTCTGTTCACTGTTCCACTTAGCATGTATAAATAAGATATAGCCTTACAATACTGTGGAGATGCAAATTTCCAAATGAATTGTTTCAAAGCTTACTCATAAATTGGTTGGAACTTGGAATGTATTTTCCCAGAGGAAGATATTAGAAACTATGGTTAAGTTCCCAGGTCATCCCAGAAAAAAAAAAAAGTCCTATTTAATCCAGCCTGTAACAAATTTGTCTAACTCTGAAAACCATACCCCCAGAAGTGGTGCCCAGATAAAATGTTTGGCCTTCAGGGAAAAAATATAGGGTTGGGGGAAACACAGAAAAGGCAGAATCATTGTTCTCCATAGGTTCAGAATCCAATTATTGTCACTACAGTTTCCCTAAAAGGTATCAAAAGAACCTCTGGAATGTCTCATAGAATTGCACTTCTTGATTCACTTCTAAGCCAACGCTATCTCTTCCTCATTATCTTTAGTTTAAATGGAAGTGTAGTCCTCAGCTGAACCTGAACAAGTGCTGAACTATGGCTCCTGAAAAGCCTGAGCAACCTCCTCAGATAGCTCTCCCTTGCTCAGTCCCACATGAATGGAACTTTCTACATTTCAGGATTCTTCCTTTCAAGTTATTGTGGTAGTAGACCAAAACTGAGCAGGAAGAAGAATGTACTTAGGTTCAGGAAAAACTAGACCAAAAATACTCGACGCTGGGATGAAATTGATAAGCATAACAGCAGCCTAATGCTGGTTGTGGCAAGAAAATTAACTTCATTAAAATTTAGAACACAAATCAGTTAAATAAAAAAAAAAAACTTTCTCCCCTGCATTTGTTACTAGCCTAAGCAGGGAGGAGCGTCACTTGGCACATAGAGAACTTTATTTATTGGACAAGTAGGCTTGTAAAGATGAACTGTTTCCTGTAGGCCCTAGCAGCATACAGAAAATGCATTGCCATTGTTGGTTTACAGCTAGTCAGCAACTGACCCCGGGGAAGGAAACAGAAGGCAAAGGAGACTAATTTCTTGTTGGCCTCAGAGATCTGAAACAGGGTAGACTCTTTTATTTGGCCTTATAAACAAGTAAAGGACTTGAAATTAAGTCTTTTCCTCAAGCCCTTCCATTCTCTCTCTCTCTCTTTCTCTCTCTCTCTCTCTCTCTCTCTCTCTCTCTCTCTCTCTCTCTCTCTCTCTCTCTCTCTCTCTCTCTCTCCCTCTCTTTCTCTCTCTCTCCCTCCCTTTTCCTCTCTCTCCCTCTCTTCCCCCCACCCCCACACCCCACACTCACACATACACGGATAAAGATAGGGATTAGACCTGTGGTTTCAGTGGTATACCGAGATGAAAGAACTCTGCCTTCAGATACAGGTTGGCAGCTATAGTTGCCTAGAGCATTGAGATGCTATTGCTTGCTACTTGTCACACAGCCACTTTGTGTCAAAGACAGGACTTGATACCAGGTCTTGGCTCCAAAGCCAGCTCTCTATCTTCTATGCCACAATGCCTCTGAACATACATGTACACACATGTACACATGCATATATATAGATTGATAGCTATACATATACACACATAACATATACACACATATGTATATATGCTTGTATATTAGTATACACGGATATTACATAGATAGACTGAGAGATTAGATAGATATAAATTATAACTTATCTCCACGGAAGGCACTGAATAAATATGTTTTACATTTTTCTACTTTCTTCTTTGTTCCTTCTTATGTCTCTTAATCCGTGGAGTGGTGCCTCGCATAGAGTAGGGATGCAGTAACTATGTAACAAATGAATGATTTTCTAGAGCTTTCCAGCGACCTCTCCACTGAAGTTTGGTGCATGTTTAGAAGGAAGTTAACACTGATAGGACATTAGACCCAATTTAGTAAATTACCACTTAGCAAATCAGTCAGGCAATAAAACTTCTATTAAGCACATCTATGCACCAGGCACTGTGCTAAACTCTGAGGATACAAAGAGGGGCAAAGTCAGTCCTTACCTTCAAGGAGCTCACATTCTAATGGAGGAAAACAACATGTAAACAAATATATACAGGGCACATGCAACAAATTATATAGAGCATAAGTAGGAAGTGATTAGTAGAGGAAAAGCATTCAAATTGAGAGGGGTCAGGAAAGGCTTCCTGTAGAAGCCTATGATTTTATTTCAGATTTAAGGGAAGCGAGGAGGTGGAGTGGAGCAGGGAGAGCAGGACCAACAGAGAAAATGCCAGGAGCCAACATAGGAATGCAACAAGGAGGCTGGTGTCACAGGCTCAAAGAGCACATAGCAAGGCATAAGGCATACTGGAATGGTGTGAGGGGGATAGGTTATGAAGGGCTTTGAATTCCAAAAAGATCTTGTCTTTTATCCTGGAGCAAATAGGGAGCCACTGAAATTTATTGAGTAGAGAGGTGACTAGATTGGACCTGTGCTTTAGGAAAATGATCTTAGTGGTTAAATAGAGAATGGATTGGAGTAGGGAAAGGCAAGCAGGCACATGAGCAGGTAATTGAATTAATCAAGGTTTGAGGTGATGAGGGACTTCCATTAGAGTGGTGGCAGTGCCAAAGGAGCACAGGAAGACTATTCAAGAAATGTTGCAAAGGTAAAATCAACAGAGCTTGGTGACAAATAAACCAGAGCAGCCATTCACAAAGTGTTATTCTACAGAGCTTTAATGATGGCTAGGCAAAATGAGATTGACTGCCAAGACCCAGCCAAATCTTAAGTATTAATCTTGTTCATCTGAAATATGACCTGCCAGCATATCATCATTGTTCTAGCTGTTATATCCCTTGCTATACCATTAAGTTTTGATTGATCTTCTCTTTAATTTATAATAATGATGATGGGCTGGCACTAATAATAAAAGCCAGATTCTGAAAATATAACAGCACCTTAAGGCAATAAAAGAGGCCTTTATATAGTTTAAAACCTTTTATCATTGCATTGTCTCCACTTATATTTCATAACAGTTAACACATTGAAGGAAAATGTGCCATAAAAGTAGCTTCTAAATATTTTACTCACATGCTGTTCCTGGTCTTTGTCATGCCTGTTTTCTCCATGTCTTTCAAAAATGATGAAAATGCTTCCCATCTGCAGTATCTTGTGAAAAAAATAAAGAACATATTGGCAAACAAAAAAATACTCTTTTCCTAAACTGCTTGTCAATAATTGTTTGGCAGGAAAAACAGTAACCGTGTTGGAAAAGAATATTTTATTTTTACAATCTTCTGTTAGGCCTATTGAGATTTCCTGTTTGGCCTTGCCCTCCAATGTACAGAACTAGTAAGCCCTGGGACACACATGTTGATGACTAAAAAGAATTGCCTGTTGGATTTTCCCCAATTAATTAATTGTCTGATGTTGATGTAGTGTTTCTTTTAGAGATAAAAATACTTTAAAGTCACTTTTGCACTGAGTAAATCTAAAACAAAGGTTTCATATTTGCAATTGAGTGAGGAATTATGTTTAAGCCCCAGATGTGAGATTTTCAAGGCTAAAACATGTAGGAAATGATCCCTTAAGGACTGAAAAAAGAAGAGTAAGTCAGGAGAATATAGGTAAAATTTCTTCATTTTTTTAAAAAAAGATCTTTTAATACTCTTTGTATGAAATCCTCATTTATCACCACCTTTATAAAATAATATACAAAGTGTCATTCGATTCTATCAGTTTACTGCACGACACCTAACTCATATCAAGCCAAGTCATGTAGAGTGAACCTTTCCTATCTCACCAAAATACAATTTTCTATCCGACACTTATTTATGAAGAAATATATGCCATGGAAGCACTAGTAGAAAAAAGTATAAATCATTGAACTAAAACGACTGGTAAGTTTTGGACTATTCTTGGCCACAGCTATTTTCCACTACTATCTACCTCAATGATGATCTCTTATCCTCAGATGACTGGGTGTATGAGTGTGGCACAAAAGGAAGAGGAAAATGTGATTGTTTGGATGTAACTCTAAATCTGGAAAACAGTGTGACCCTCACAGTTTTACTTGATTAACTGGTCATTTTTAACATGGATAAGGTCGATCAAATTTTTACCAGATCTGCACTTTCTTTCTTACTATGTAAAGTGAGATTACGATAGTAAGAAATAATTGGAATTTCACATTAGGCTTTTTAAAAAACATTTCCTAGTCATTACATTCTACAGCTAATACTGTACATTATTCGACATTTAAATGTCAATTTCCTTTGTTAGTTCCATCTGCGTGTGAAAGTACTAGCTGAGTATTCTTGCTTGTCTGAAGGCAGTGTGTTGAAATTAAAATGCATTACTCATAGATAGTAATGACCATAATCAATGCAGTGCATCTTACTTAAAACACACATATAGCTGGACGTGTGAATAAACCAGTGATGGATGCTTTTTTTCTTCGTTCAGCCATTTTATGTTCTTTCATTTCATGTAAATGTCGCCCATATTTCTCCATTCCACACCACCTTCATTCCATATATGGATTATGCTAATGGGTGTGGATTATCTGTCTTAATCAGTGTACATTTATGGAAGATCTGCTCTTTGTAGGCACTACACACATAGCAGAACCTTGTACTTTAGTTGGGATAAGGGTTAAATATTGATCTTACCTGTTTATCTTATTGGGTTGGGGGGGAAGGGACAAGAGAAAGAAAAGGGCGTAAGCATTTATTAAGCACCGCCTGTGTGCCAGGCAGGCAGTCATTTGGCTAAGTGCTTTACAAATATTATCTCACGTGATCCTCACAACAACGCTGGGAGTTGGATACTATTGTCATTCTCATTTTACTATTGAGGAAGCTGAGTCAAATGACAGTTGAGTGACTTGCCCAGGGTCACATAGCTAGTATGTGTTTGAGGCTGGATTTGAACTTAGGGCTTCCGGAGGCCAGAGCCATTGCTCTGTCTCCTTTTGCTTCTTAGCTCCCTTTGCTAGGCAATGAGTTAGCCATTCCCCCTAGCTTTTGTAATCCACAAGTTTGATGATTGTGCCATCAATATCTTTATCTAAGTCATTGATATAAGTGTTTGATAACTGGCTTTAAAATCTCCAATTAAAATTATAGGCCATATGGCGTGTTGACATTGAACCATTAAAGACTGCTTTTCTTGATCCCTAAAATTCTGAATCTAATTAATTATGTTATTGCCCACTTTACATATCTCTATCTTCTCCACAAGGACAATCTGAGATACTTCATCAAAAACTTTGCTAAAATTTAAGTCATATCCACATTGATGTCTTTGTCTTCTAGTTTAGTAATGTTGTCAAAAAAAAAAAAAAGAAGGGGGTGGGACATCAGAAATTCTGGATGAAGCCATGCTGGCTCATTGTAACCATTGCCTTCTTTTCTGGATATTTATGAACAATTTCTTCACTGATCCACTCCAGAATTTTCCTGAGAGTTAATGTCAAGCCAACTGGACTATATTTTACATACAGTATTCCTTCCCATTAAAAAAATTAATTAGACAACATTTGCCTTTCTCCCATCTTGTGGCAATTCTCCTTGTTTCCATGATCTTTCAGACATCACCGACTTTCACTCCACAATTATGTGTGCCAGGGTTTTTCAGTTCTCAGAGGTGTATTTTGTCTGGTCCAGGTGACTTGAACTCATTAAGGGCAACTTGTTGCTCTCCTCCTTTCTACTTTTCTGGGTTATCAAAATCACTATTAAAAACATTTGTTCTTTCATTTCCAGTACATAAGTCAACCTCCTTGGTAGAGGGTACAGGGTGGGAAGGAAAATCACAAAGGAGTTAGCTGCTCTCCTTTTCTCTGTTCTTACCGTTACTCTATCCTTCCAAGCAAAGATTCTCTCCTTTATTTAATCCTCCTTTTCCTCCTAAGTATAATTACCAGTTAACCATTTGTAAGATGGCACACCCTGCTTATAATCATTATGTATTTTTCCTTTGTAATTTGGCTTCCTTGCATTCCCCATTTGAGGCTCTTTATGTCTGATCCCTATAAATCCTCACCCATCTCACTTGTCTGTTTTGTAGAATGATATGTCCTACATGTTGAACATTCTGTTGCGAATCATATTAATATTTTATTTCATTAAATGCCTTTACTTTGAAATAATTGTGTTATGTAACTAGCTAGAGAAAAAAGTAAACAAATCATTTTGGGTTCATATGCTATCATTTTTAGTGAATATTTCACTTTTAAAGAACCTCGAACCTGTAGTAGCTATTGTGGGTACACCATATTTGAAACTAATTTTTCATTAAAGAAAGATATCGTGCAAGTGATTAATTTAATCTTTTAGGTAGTCTAAGAAAGACATATATCTTATCATTTCTTCCCTCTTCATTATTCATCAATGTCACTTAAAGAAATACAGAAGAGCTGAGGACTACTTTGTATTGTTTTCTCTTTCACTGGTCATCAGGGCCAAAATATAAATCATCTAGGGCCCCATGGTTAAACAGTTATTACATATTAGAGGCAGATTTTGAATCCAGGTTTCTTCTGATTTCAAGTCCAGAGTGTGACCCAATATGCAATGATGGTGATGTAAGTGAAAGTTAAAAAAAGGGAATTATTGGGAAGTAGCGTGAGAAAAAAAATAATTTAAATTATGTACATGTATATATATACATATATATATATATATATACACAGACACACATGCATGCATCTGGAATGGAACATTATTTAGTGGTATAGCATAGTAATGGGAGATGAGAATATCAAAGTAGGTAAGAGTCAGATTGTTGATTGCTTTGGATGACAGATTAAAATGATTAAAATGTAAACTACAGATAGATCAGCTACATTGCATATTTTGATGAATGTTCAGGAAGAAGGATGTTTCAAAACAGAAATATGCTTTTGGTGATACCACCATTTCCTGAGCAAATAGTAGGATTGAGAATTCCAACAAGAGTCATATGTAATTGTGTTTCTCAATATTTGAGCGAAACTAAATTCATCTATTTTTAAAGAAAGGGTGAATCAAAAGGCTAATGTTCTGTATAGTTCAGTCTGTGTCATTCAGTGTCAAGAAAGTAAGCTGTATTTTCTATCATGCTCAGATAAGCAGTTGAAACTGACAAGAGAACAGCTTGGGGGCTTCAGAGATTTATCTTTAAATCATTTTTCAAAGATTCAGTAGATGTTTGAGATAGGAATGGAAAAACTGTTTTTTTTAGATTAATTTGAGCTTCTATGTGCCATGCCCACACACCTAAACTCTATATAAATATATCTCACATTATAAACTTTTTTATTTAATAAAAAGATGCTAAGTGGCAATAGCTAGGTATGTCTAAATGTGTAAATAATATCCTAGGAGCCAGTCGATTTTAGTTTGTAGTCTATTGCCTTAGGGAGCCTATTTAATGAGTTGATGTGAAGCCTTTTACAGTTTATTAGTGATGACATTTTGAGGACACTTGCAGTTGGTAGAATAGAGAACAATAAAACTGGGTGTTTTCCTAGATGTAGTTTGTATGCCCCATAATATTGTATCAAAAATTAATTCATAATAAGATTCCTTTTTAACATGTTTTTGGGGATGGGGTGGGAACAAGTGTTTGCTTGGGGGTTAGAGGTGCTTAAATTTCAGGTTCTTTTTTTAAAAAAAAATATTTTATTTTGATTTTACAACACTCAGTTCCACAAGTTTTTCAGTTCCAAATTTTCTCCCCCTCTCTCACCTTAGCCCTCTCCCCCCAAGATGGCATGTAATCCCATATAGGTTCTACATATACCTTTGTGTTAAACTTATTAAATAATTTCAGATTCTTAAAGAAAAGAAAATTAAATAGATCTACCAATTTACAAACAGAATTTTCTTAGTTTTAGAGACATATAAATTATACTGAAATAAGGTAAAATCGCTTCCATTTAAAGAGATTAAACTCATAAGTTCAAGCGGCATATGTAAAACAGTGTTTCAATGATTATATGAAGCTATTTCCTGAGGAAATATAATAAACTTAATTTTCTTTTACTTAAGATCTTCCTATATCTGATGTAAAATTGCCACTGCTATTCAGATATAACTATTCCTTGGGATAAACTAATTTATTTTGTGGTCATAGATATAATATATTTTTATATCTATTGGATCATACTCAAGAAATGAAAAACAAAAGGTACAGAACGATGGAAAGTACTCATTTTGTAATTTTTTATCCTAATTTTCTCATGAAAACTTTTGTGATATTAAGTAGAAAGTTAGCATGGAAAGGAAATGTTTATCAATCAGCAAGTGTTTATTGAGCACCTACTCTGTACAGTCACTGGAGATGCAATACGATGTATGAAACAGTACCTACTCACAAGGAGCTTACGTTCTAACTTGAGACACACACAAACACACACACACATCCATTCACATGCAGGGATACACATATATATATATATCTGTAATATGTAATATATGTGTTTACTTAATAAATGTAAAATACTTAGAGATAAATAAAAAGTAGGTAACTATAAAGTAGGTATATAGGAGGGTCACTAGTAGTTTGGGGGATCAGGAAAAACTTCATTTAGAAAGTTGTGTTTCAGCTGTCTTCAAGGGAGAGAGCAATTCTATGAGGCAGAGGAGAGGAGCAAATATGTTCCAAACATGGGAGATAAGCCTGGCATGGAGATGAATCATGGAGTGATGAAAGTGAGAAACAGATGGGTGGTAGATTTGACAGGATTACAGAATGTATGGAGAGGAGTAATATACAGTAATGGGGGAAAAATACATTGGGGCTAAGTTTTGAAAGGCTCTGAAAGCTAAGCAGAGTTAGTTTAATATTTGATCCTAGAAGCAATAGGCAGACACTGGAAGTTTGAGAGTAGAGAGTGATACATCGGATTTGCACTTTGAGCAAACCATTTTGGCCCCTTCGTTTTGGAAGATAGACTGCAATGTAGAAAGACTTAACACAAGGAGACCAGTTAGGAAGGTGGTAGAATATCCTCCTTGCCAGAACTGTATTAGCTGTATTAGCAGAGAAAAGGAATTAGACACAATAGTTGTTAGGAAGCTTGAAATGGCAATTATTTGGTAACTGATTTTATATATGGGGTGAGGGAGGATGAGAAATTGAGGGTAATTTCAAAGTAAAAATCTTGGGAAATAGAAGAGTACAAAAAAAGAGGGTGGTCATTTATTTAGAAGACGGGATGAGTTTTGTGTCAAAGAAAATGACTTTAGTTTAGGACATGATCAGTTTAGTATATTTCTTATACATGCAGTTTGAACTGTCCCATTGGCAATTAATGACAGAGGATTAAAACTCAGGGGAGCTATTGGCTGGCTGGATAGCTTGCTCTCACTTTCTCTCTCTCTCTCTCTCTCTCTCTCTCTCTCTCTCTCTCTCTCTCTCTCTCCCCCTCTCTCCCCTCTTCTCTCCCCTTCTCTCCCCCTCACCCACTCTTTCACATACACATATCTCTCCTTATCTGTGTCTATAGCAGCCATCTACTCACACACACTCACACATATATACATTATACATACCTATATGTGTGTGTGTGTCATTACATAGAAATGGCAATTTTAAAAATATTAAATGGGAAAGTAGGTATGTGGAACATTAATTTGTTTTTTCATCACCCTTTTATTTAGAAAAAAAATTCCCATGCCATTGGTATTTCATATTTCTGATTCAAGAATGATTTCTGCATCAATAACAAATTATTTCCGATCCGTTAAAATATTATCCATCTCATTACTTTCAATAGGATTTCTTTCCATACCATATCTAACACCTCCTGATTCTTTTCTCAAATAAAGAATTTATAAGAAGACTTCTATGTAACCTATAAATTTGCATCTCTCATTCTTTATTTCTCATCCAAATCTTCATTCATATGTATATATGTGTGTATATATATATGTATATATAAATGTATATGTGTGTGTACCTCTTCCTCATCAACTTTTTATTTAAAGTTTCCAATGAGAAGAGATGTAGTATGAAATTAGATAACTTCAACTTGAGACCTATTTAAGCAGGTTATTTATGATGGAAAAATAGGATGTCAGTTTTACAAATTGCGTAGATAAGAATTACAATAATTTCAGATAGTAGTTCAACTAATGTAAATAAAATTGCCAAAAGTAGTTGACTTAGTCTGCAAACATTTAACTTGCTTTCCAAGTGGAGAGAAATTTCAGTTAATGGAAACACCAATTTAGGCTACACAGTTGTTTATAAAACCTTATACAAAAAGTTGATAGAAGATTATGAGGATTATGACATCACAGAGTAGAGAAGCAATTAAAAAAAATTGTGAGAGACTTAACTAATCAAAATCACATTAAGAACATTAAAAGATGAACCTGGAAGGAGGACAAAGAAACGGAAGAAGGGTGGAAAAGAACTCAAAGAGTTTGTTAACAAATTTTCCACCAGTAGAGAAAGTGAAATGAAAATCATTCCATAATTATACTCTATTGCCATAGTTTTGAATGTATTTATCTAGGAGATACAAGTGGCACTAAAGAGAACACTAGCAAAACTGACTTGATCAGGGTGCATGGATGCAGAAGAAATCTGTGCACGAGGAGACACATTTAAGACAGTATCGAAGGGTTCAATTCATAAGGTTTCTAAATTGGTAGAAGATATCAAAGGTGCAGGAAAAAACCAAACTCCTTATTAATTCTAAAAGGAGACAACTAAGAAAATGTATCCATCTCCTGACAAGAGACACACATATGCATACACAGATGTGTGCATACTTTCCTTCCTATCTATATTAATGTCATAAGAATTATGTATGTGTGTGTATGTGCGTGTGAATATGACATTCTTAATGCAGGCAATAGCAGGGATATATCTTGAGCAGATACTTGAATAATACAGCTAGACCATGAGTTGGGCCAAAAGTTAAACAGGAAGAGCAGAGCATGCTAAATTTCATTTGGGAAACTAGTGTTTCTTTAATCACCCCAAACCACTTCATGACCTGAAACTAAAGCCCATCGTCTTAATGGCAATATTCTAACAGAATCGCATCAGCAATGAGTCATGACACACTATGGTCTCTGAAGAACTGAAATTGATTGTTCATAAGGCAATGGGATGGACCACGATGAATTTGAGTTTTGATTATAACTCATAACAAATAGGGAACTTTAGTGAAGAACCAGAAGAAGGGGTGTTATCAAATCAAAATTTATTGGTGTTGGTTGTGGGGAAAGAACATACTTGAGGCAGGGATAATTTGGAATTTTCATCAAATGAGATAATATTTTAAAAAAATACTCAGGTACAGTGCCTGGCCAGTGGTAGGCACTACATAAACATTTGTTTCCTTCCCCTGTTCCCCAGTGCTGGGGCCTGTCAGGGAAGAACTGGATCTGGTGGGCAGATGGATTGACTGTTTGGTTAGAAAGACAGAGGGATGCAGGAAAGAAGATGAGAGAATGCCAAAGACAAGCCACCTGCAGTGTAAATGAAGTATGGTATACTCCAGGGTTGAAGGAGGGGAGATGGTGGCCAGTATTCTTCCTGTATTAAACTGAAAATATTGTCCTGTCCCAAATAACACACCTGTCATAGATGACCAGTACCTAGCTTCAGGTATTGGTTTTCCTTCTTCTTATAATCTGAGTAATTATGATTCAGTTCTATTTTTTTGTGATGGAAAAGGAGATTCTTTTTTAGCTAGAGTTGTACTGGGTGCTTTTTTTGGCATTTCATGTACTTGCGAAGACTAGCAGGGTACCGTAGTAGAAAGAGAGCTAGCCTCTGAAACAGGAACTTCAAGTCTAATTTCAGGTATGTGTCTCTATAAATGCAAGACATTTAACCTCTCAGGGCCCTAGACAACTTTCAGACACTGTATGTTACAGAAAAGTTGCTCATTTGCCTCAGTAGCAGTGTTGTCTTCATCTAGGAGTTGCCTACACTGGTGAAATTATATATCTGACCAAGAAGCCCCTACAGAAACCCTGTAGAGAGAAGATTCTGGGAAGATGGTGGTGTAGGTTAGAAAACTTTCTGCTTTCCAGATTTCTTCCACAGAAAAATATAGAACATTGCCTCGGAATGTAGAGCAACAGAAATAAAGAAGAGTCAGGGTAAAGTAGTTCACCTAAGACAACCTAAGGAGACCCCAGGAAAGACCTGACCTCCGAGGGCAGAGGTTCAGCCTGAATGAAGTGCAAACACCTCCAGGCCAACTCTGGGGAATCTACACACAACAACCCCTGGGAGCAGATGGGGTTGGGAGGCAGCTTCAGCCTTAGAAACTTTTATCTCAAGGACAGTGTGGGGATCTGACAGCTGAGTAGAAAATTGAAGGACCTCTCACCATCAAGGGATGCCAAGCATAGCCGTGCTGATCAGACTCATCCTGGGCTGGGCTTCTGCTGCCTGGGAGAAGGAGCTAGCCCACACACCTGGTGAGTGCAGTAGCCGAGGGGCAGGGACCCTCCTGGCTATGGATACTTGGAGGAGAGCAGAGTCCCTGGTTCTAGTTCCAGGGAAGTGAGGACAGCGGTAGTTTGCAGTCACTGGAAGGATGGCAGGAAGTAAGATCATTTGCAGGATAGCATGACTGGGGGCCCTAGCTGTGCCTCAAGAGTGGAGAAGAGAACCCAAGGTTGAGCCCTGGGAAAGACCTCAGAAAATAACAATAAGAAGGTCCTGAGGCCTACAATTTGATCACAGTGATAGCTGCTAAAAACAGACAAAGGAAAAAAGAGCAAACAAAGGAGAAAGAACCCAATCATAGATAACTACTATGGGGACAGAGAAGATCAGGGTTTATATTCAGAGGAAGATAACAGAACTTAAAAACCACCCTTTTTTGATGAGAAACATTAAATGGTCCCAAGCACAAAAAAGATTTCTTAGAAGACCTAAAAAGTACTTTAAAAGTCAAATGAGAGATCAAGGAAAAATCAGAAAAAAAAGAGCAAGAGAAGAAAATAAAGTTATGAAACTAAAGTCAACCAACTTGAAATAGAAAATCAAAACCTCAAGGAAGAAAAACAATTCCTTGAAAACTAGAATTGGGCAAAGGGATGTCAATTACATTCTAAGACTCAAAGAAATAATAAAATCAAAAGAATGAAAAAATAGAAGAAAATGTGAAACATCTCATCAGAAAAACACCTGATCTGGAGAACAGATTGAGGAGAACTAATATTAGAACTGCCTGAAAATTGTGATTTAAAAAAAAAGAATAAAAAAAAATAAAAAATTATCAAGGAAAATTGCTGTGAAGTTCTAGAATAATAAGACAAAGCAGAAATAGAAAAAAAAGAAAAAATCTGAAAGAGATCCCAGGAGGAAAACCTACAGGAACATTATAGCCAAGTTTCAAAGCTCCCTGGTTAAGGAGAAAATATTGAAAGCAACAAGAAAAAAAACAAGTATCATGGAACCACAATAAGGATTATACAATATCTAGCAACTACCACGTTGAAGGACCATAGGTCTTGGAATACTATATTTCGTAGAGCAAAAGAGCTGGGATTACCACCAATGGTAACTTACCCAGCAAAGTTAAGTATAATCCTTAATGGAAAAAAAAAAAGGACATTTAACGAACCGAAAGGCTTTCAGGTATTTGTGTCAAAAACAGAAGAATTTAAGGGAAATTTTGACATTTAACATCCAGCAGAAATATAAAGTAAACATTAAGGACCAATTATAAGCAAATGAACAAGGTCAAATTGTATGCTTATATGTGAAAACATTATTAGTTCATTTATGACTGTCACTTTTATTTGGGTAGCTTGAAAGAAAGGCTCAGGATGAACTGATTATAATGGAATAATTCTAAAAAAACAAATATAGATAAAAGGGAGCAGTTATCTCATACAAATGAAGCAAAAAAGGAAAAATTGATACAGAAGAAATTGGGGTGGGGATGGGGAGGTGAGTATTGCTGAAACCTTACTGTCAGCAGGAATGGGTTAAAGAGGGACAACATATGTAATCCAGTTTTCTAAATTTAGAAAGAAATAAGAGGGCAAGAGGATGGGGGGGGGGAAGAAGATAAGGGAGGGACTCTTAGACGGGTGGGAAGGTTAAGGAATAGGAGGCCTAGGTAGTAGGTAGAAGTAAAACAGAGAAGTAAGGAGGGTTAGGGTAAGAAGGGTGAAAAGTATAGAGAGGAAAAATAAGAAAGAGGAAAATATACAAGTAATGGTAGTTTAGAATGTGAATGGCATAAATTTACACATTAAACCGAAATGGATAGCATATTAAAATCTTTAACTCAATAAGATGTTGCTTTCAGGAAACATTATAAAAATGAGAGATATACACAAAGGTAAAACAAAGGGCAGGAGTAGAATTTAGTATGTTAAAAAAAATCAGGGATAGTAGGAAGTTAATAGTTAAAATTAATTTAAACAAAAGTTAAAAATAGAGAAACTATACCGTGTCAGCAATATTATTCATCATTTTTAGACCCTTTAAAATCCCTAGACACTATAAAGTACCTGAGGTTATACCTGCTAGAACTGACACAGGAACTAAATGAACATAAATTTAGAACTAAATAATTGAAGTAATATTTATTGTTCATGTGTAGGTAAAGCCAATATAATTTTTTAAAATGACCATTTTCCCTAATATATTCAGTGTCATCTCAAATTATTAAATAATTATTTTACAGAGTTAGAAAAAATAATAACAAAATTCATTTGGAAGAACAAAAGGTCAGGAACATCAAAGAAACTGGAAGAAAAGATGTAAAGGAAGTAGATTCAGCAGTATCAGACCTTAAGCTATATCATAATAAGGTGAGAGCGTTGTTGAAGTATAAAAAGAAAAATTTCAATTATTTTAAATTAATTTTTTTTGTATAAATAAGAAATATTTATAAGCAAGAAGAGAAGGAATGCAGAAAATTGGGGAAAACTCTCACAGACAATCTCTCAGATAAGATGTCATTGGGTTGGAATATTATGGTGGAATAGAAAATGACAAGCTGGCTGATTTAGAGAAAAATGGGAAGACTTGGACTTACGAAGGAAGATGCTATAGCCACGTTCAGAGAAACAGATGATATGAGGAAATAAATACAGTATGGTCTTACATATATGTGTATGAATATGCATATATATGTATACATGCATATGTTTATAGATATCTATATATATGTATATAAATTGATGCTTAATTATAGCCTTCTTTAGGGTGGTGGGAGAGAGGTGGCAAAAAATAAAGTAAAAAGTGTACAGCAGTGAACAAAAGAAAACCAACAAGGAAGCAAAGAAAAGGTGGGCAGCTTTGAAAATAATGTGTGTTTATTACATAGGTTTTCTTGAAATGGAAATTTATAGTTTTATAGTGAATCCTCTCTTATGGTCTGCTTTGTACATGGCAGTGTTTATTTTTCTTTTCTTATTTTGTATTTAAGTTTAAAATTGTAAAAAAAAAATTTAAAAAAGAAGCCTCATGTATTAGTTTTGTTCTTCTTCCTCTCTTCCAGGTGTTTGATAGCTTTTTGTAATATAACAGGTTTCCTGGTGAAATACAGGGTATTAGGTTGTTCGTGGTGTTCAAAGGAGTGACAGTTATTCTTAAGTGTGGCAGAAAGCATTGACATAAGCAATTTTTCAGAAACTGTTTTTTGACGGATCATGCCCTAGTGAGACACAGCAACAGCGGCAGAGGTGGCAGTTACTTGCCCCTATAACTCAGGTTTACTTGATGCACCAGAAAAATTTTTATAACATGTACAAAAAAAATCCCCATAGGGCAATATGTACTGACCAGATTTCTGTTTTTTGGGGTTCTCTTTTTCATTACATTTGACATTTTAAAGCCTAAATCAGAAGACTACAAGTTTATTGTACAAAACTGGGAGAGAGACCTTAACAGAGATACTGATCATACAGACACAAAATTAATGTCTTAAAATTGAAGTAACAAATCCAGAATTGCTTAGAAGATCGTTGAAACTGAGATAGCTTGTTGACTTCTCTGGTATTTTGTTCTGAGGAGATAATATAATTTGTTAATAACTCTGTGATCTAGAAAAGACAATAACTCTTGGCAGAAGCTCTCTTTTTGTTTTGTTTCTTAATTAATAAGAAAATGAGAGAAAAAAATGGTATCTAATGGTTTCATATGTTGCAGCATTTCTGCTTAGCTTAGGTAACCTTTATCAGTAAGAATGTGATAACATTCTATTGGTCTTCTGTTCAGCTTGCTTCAATATTGAGGAAATGTCACTTCTTAATGATTTTGCAGCTTTGTTAATTACTGGTCCAGATGGGTAAAATAACATAATAGGGTTGATTTTATGAATGAGACAGGAATAAATTGTTCACTTTTGAAGGTACATAAATACTTTTTAGCCACTAAAATGCCAATTACTCCTTTTTAAAAGCAATAATATAAAAATAAAAGAACCTCAGTAAGTGTGAGTGTGTGTGTATCTTAAAGTGAAAAATTTCCTGTTTTTTTCCTCCTATCACCTATTCAACAAAGCCTTATGTTTGGAGAAGCTACTAAGATTTCTTTGTAAAAACATCTCTGTATTAATGACTTATTTTAGCATCAGTTCTAGAAAATAGGAACTATTCTCAAAATGGTGGAGTGGTTGGAAAATAGTCTGTGCTATTTCTTCATCTATCATATGCCCATTAACCACAGGTGTAACACTAGGGGTCTATCCTGGACATCCTTTTCTTTTCTGTCCGTACTTTGTCATCTTATTCACTTCTCTGGGTTCAGTTATTTCTGTATTTACAGATCTGTGCATCTAGACTTAGTTTTTCACTAGAGGTTCAGCCTCTTATTCCCAACCATCTTTAGTCATATTAAACTAGATGCCTTGTAAGCATCTCAAACTCAATATTGCCAAAACATGTATCTTCCCTGCCCTTGCCACCGAGTTTTGCTCCTTTTTGAAACTTCCCTCTTAAACACCCTGGCTCTTGACCTCATTTTCATTCTCAACTCTTTACTTTCACTCACCACGCGTATCAAATAAGTGGCCTTCACAGTGTCTCCCATATGTGTCCCCTTTCCTTCACTCACAAAAACACCACCTTAGTTCAAGCCTTTATCACCTATCTCTTGGAGATAAAAGCCTCCAAATTTATCTCCCTTTCTCAAGTATTTCCCTACTCTTATCAATCCTTTACTCAGATGCCAAAGTGATTTTCTTAAAAGTGGGGTTCAGTTACTGGATTTTCCTTTTTAATGAACTCCCATGGCTTATTATTACTTCCACTATCGAATATAAACTCCTTTACTTTGCAAGAACTTTGCAAGTTCTTCATGGTCTGGTCACCTTCTGACTTTCTAGTGTTCTTACAATTTAACTCCCTTCTACTCACTGTATTATTAAGCTGCACTGGCCTACTTTACTGTAATTGAACGTTCCCCTACCATCTTCCATTTCGATGTCTGTAATGCCCCTTGGTTTCCCTAGCCTCCTTTAAGAGTCACTTGAAGTATGATCTGCAAAAGGCTTTTTTGTTTTGTTGAGAGCTGTCCCGCTTTTCTTTGTTTCCATGTTAGCTTTCTTTTGTTCTCTGCTGTACACTTTTTACTTTATTCTTTTCCCCTCCTCCCCCCCACCAAGGCTGTAGTTAAGGGAGGATATATTTATATACAGATACATGGATACACATATACGTGTATAAGCATACATGCATATATATTTACACACACACACACACACACACACACACACACATGTACTTTCCCTAACAAATTCTACTTCTGATCTTTGTTTTTATGTTTGGGTGTGTCCTTTATTTCCTATCTTGCCCTCCTGTTGCTTGACCTCTCCCTCCCTTATCCTCCCATTCCCATAAATCTAAACATACTTCCATACCCTCCCTTTATCCTATTCCCTCCCCCTCCCCTCTAGAGACCCCTCTCTTATTCTCCCTCCCTATCCCTTTAGCATTTTATTTCTTTCTGAATTTAGAAGACTTTTATACTCTTGTAAATGTATATATATGTATATATATATACATGTATATATGTATGCATGTATTGTTCTCTCTTGAACCCATTCCCTATGAAAGTTGGTTTCCAGAGTTAAGGCCTTCCTCCCCATCTAATTCCTCAGTGTCAGTTCCTCCTCTCGCACCTCATTTATATAAGATGATTACTCATTTTAGCTGTTCCTAAACAGTTTTACTTTTTAAAGTCCTATCATACTCAGGTCTATCCCAATCTTTCTTATGAACTACCCAATTACTAATAACAATCTTAGGCATACATTTTACGTTTTACTTGCATAAAAAGTAAACAGTCTATCCTTATTGAGTCCCTTGTAATTAGTCTTTAGTATGTACCTTATATTTCCCTTGGCTCTTGTATGTCAAATTTTCTACCAAATTCAGGTTTTTTTTTTTTCTCATTCAGGATTATGCTCACTTTTGCTGTATGTGGTATTTTTGGCTGGAACTTCAGTCCTTTTGCTCTTTAATATATAGTGTTCCAAGGCCTGCAGTCTTTGAGTGTCAGCATTGCTAGGTCTTGTGGATTCTAATTGTGGCTCTGCCATATTTAAATTGTTTTTTTTTTTCTTCTCGCTTGTGATATTTTATCCTTGATTTGGGAGTTTCAGAATTCGACTGTAGTATTATTGTGAGTTTTCCTCATAGGACCCCTTTTAAGTAGTGATCAGTGGATCTTTTCTATTTCTACTTTCTACTCTCTAATGCTTCAGGAAAAAAATCTTTAATTATTTCTTGTATTATTGTATCAAGATTCTTTTTTTGATCATAGCTTTCAGGCAGTAAATTATTTTCTTGTTTTCTGTTCTTGATCGGTTCTCCAGATCAGTTGTTTTTCTTATGAGGTTTTTCATACTTTTTTCTAATTTTTCATTATTTAAATTTTGTTTTTATTATTTCTTTATCTCTTGTAACTTCCCTGACTTTCCCTTGCCCAATTCTGATTTTCAAGGAGTCATTTTCTTCCTTAAGATTCTGGATTTTCTTTTCTAATTGGTTGACTTTGTTTTCATAATCTTCCTATTTTTCTTGGATTTTTTAAAAGTTTTTCCTCCATCTCTCTCTTTTGATTTTTAAAGTCTTTTTAAAATTATTCTATAAATTCTTTTTGAGCAGGTGACCATTTGACTTTACTCTTTAGGGTAGAAGAGTTTCTTTGCTTCAGTATCCTCCTCTGAAGATAAACCACAGCATTCCCTATTCCCATAGCTACTCTCCATGGTTGGATTCTTTCTCCTTTGCCTGTGCATTTCTTTTATTTGTAGTAGCCTAGTTTTTATAATCATCTCTTTTCCTGGAGTATGAGAGATTGTGCCTTTGGTCTCAGATCCTCCTCCAGTTCTTCCCTCTGGCCTGGAACTGGAATCAAGACCTCCATCCTCCAGAAAGTGCCCACTGCCAGAGGCATCTCAGCCCTACTCTTCCTACACTCACAGGCATGTGCTGGTTCCTTCTCGCTCCCACAATGTCTAAACAGCATAGCAGGATCTGGTGTCTCTTGTCAGCAGAGGTTCCCTCGATCTTCCCGACTCAGATACCCAACACCCCTCACTGTTCCAGGTAAAAGTTCCCATGGCTGGGGCTGAGGCAGCCTCCCAACCCAGCCAACAGGAGAGCTTGCCTTTAGTTGTTTAAGTGGACCTAGGACCTAGCCTGGAGGTGTTTACTTTTCACAGGGACCAAAGCCGGAGCTGGGACTTTTCTTCAGATCTTCCCCAATTGTCCCAGGAAGATCCCTGTTCTGCCCCTATTTGTAGTTATTTTTACCCACTCAATATTCACCCAGAGGCACTATTTCATTTCTTTTGTAGGAGAAAGTCTTGAGATGTTGGAATTTTCTGACCTACTTCAGTCTTCCCAGAATCCGCTCTGCAGGAGGTTTTTTGAGGACCTCCTAGCTGCTAATGCTTCCTTTCTGAGACTAGGTTCTACTCTGCATATATCTCATAGGTACATAGTCATTTGAATATTGTAACCCCCATTAGTATGTGAACTCCCGAAGAAAATGAAGTGTCTTTGCCTTCATTCCAACCTTCAGTATAGTGCCTGACACATTAAAAGTGCTCAAAATAAATGTTTTTTGACTGACTTTTTGTCCTGTATGTGAAACTATGAACAACTTTTGTGTGTTTGTGTGTGTGTGTGTGTATATACATATATATATGTATAGATAGATAGATAGATAGATAGATAGATAGATAGATAGATACATATAAATATATAAAATTCAAAGAAGGTATTCTGTTATGGTCAAGTAATTAAGCTGTTGTTTGCTTGGCAGCAGATTCTGAGCTTATTTATACTAATTAACCCAATCAAATGGGCCTTATAAAGTAATATTCTACAAGTAATTGTTGATATATATTTCTAGCATCTTGAAATATTCCCCAATATTTTTACTATTCCTTTTCTCTAATTGCTAACATTTTTATTTAAAGTTTTGAGTTTCCAATTCTATTCCTCCCTGCCCTCCCTCCTCCCTGAGATAGTAAGCAATCAGACTATAGGTTATGCATGTGCAATTATGTAAAACATTTCCATATTAGTCATTTTGTAAAATAAGACTCAAAAGAAAAATAAAAGAAAGTGAAAAATAGCCTACTTCAGTGTGTGTCCAATCAGTATCAGCTCTTTCTCTGGAGATGGGTAGTGTGTTTCATCATTAGTCCTTTGGGATCGTGTTGGATCATTGTATTTCTGGGAATAGCTAAATCATTCACACTTCTTCATCAGACAAATATTGCTGTTACTGTGTACAGTGTTTTCCTCATTCTATTCACTTCATTTTGCATCAGTTCGTGTAGGTACAGATTTTTTCTGAAGTCATCCTGCTTGTCATTTCTTATAGCACAATGATATTCCATTACAATCATATATCACACGTATATCCCCAGTTGATGGGCATCCTTGGATTTCCAATTCTTAGCCACCACAAAAAGAGATGCTATAAATATTATTGTACAGATAGGTCCTTTCCCCCTATTTTGGATGTCTTTTGGATATAGACCAAGCAGTGTTATTTCTGGGTCAAAAGGTATGCACAGTGTTATAGCCCTTTGGGCACAGTTCTAAGTTGCTCTCCAGGATCAGTATTTTAACTATTCTAAGCAGTACTGAGCTGTAAAAGGTAATGGGCTATGACTTAGCTCTCAGCAAATCCAAAATGTAAATAACTTGAGGGAAAGCTCCTTACTTGACAAGAACTTGGGAAAACTGAGAAGCAGTTTGGCAGAAACTAGGTCATGATCAAAATTTTGAGCTCCCTACCATAATAGACTCAAAATGAATTCAGGATCTTAATAGTATATGTCACACCATTAAAAAAATGTGGAAGAGAAGAACATTAGGTATCTTTCCCAACTATGACTAAGGAGAAAATTCTGAACCAAACAACGGAAAGCAGAGGACTTATAAGATAATATAGATAATTTTACCTCATCAAATTAAATTTTTTTAATAGAAATAAAATTGATAAAGAAAGAACAGGAAGATAAAAAGAACAGAGAAAAATATTTGCCTCAGATATCACTGATAGAAGTCTGATATAAATGTACGTTGAATTGCTATAAATTTATAAAATCATGAATCATCCTTCAATACATAGACATGAACAGTTTTCAAAAGAAGAACTGCAAAATGGAAATTACAACATGAAAACATGCTCAAAATCACTAATGATAAAAAAGAAAAGTGCAAATCAAAATAACATGAGGTTTCCAACCCTCATACCATTTATTTTGGGAATCATGATAATAAAGGAGAACAGATCACATTAGAGGCTTTGTTGGAAGAGAGGAACACTACTGCAGTCAGTGATTCATCTAGAATTTATTAAGCATCTACACTGTTCCAGGCTCCGTGATAATAATTATACAGTAATGATGGAATTTTAAAGTACATAGGTGCCACACTTAACCTCCAGTTGGTCTGGATTTCAATTTAGAAAGGAGCTAATAATGCAGGGAGGGACTAGTAGGATAGATTATCATGTACCTTATCATAATTAACTACTTATTGATTATTTTTCTTTGTCATAAGGGAGTGATCAATTTGCAAGGGAGATGGGAGATTATTTTGATGAGAAGACATTAATGAAACTTTTTTTAAGAGAGAGAGAACTAGATCTTTCTGTCTTGTTTCTCTTGACATTTATGTTTGATTTCATTGATATTTGTTAAACTGGATTAAGCTCTTTGGTGCTTTTCATTCTTATGTTAGGTTATATTGAACAGCATCATGGAAACTCATGTAGCACTTTCAAATTTGATAAACAGTTTTCCAAATACTACTTTATAAAGTAGGTAGTATACATATTTTGGTTCCTATGTGATAGATGATTTTTCAGTGGCCCTGAAAGTTTAATTATTTTCCTGTGATTACATAATTTATAAGGTGGGACGGGGGAAGGGTTGAAGGATTTTAATTCAAGCCTTCTGATCCAACTCCATCATTCTAACTGTGTCTGTCTCCGGATATCATCAAGTTCTTCATAATTTCTTTGTTTTTTCATCTTCTGCTAAAGATGGAGAAGCAAACTGCATTCTAAACATCTCTTTGCTTCTGTATATCCTAAATATTGAAAGGCAAGATGACAAAGTGATTTTTTGGGTTAACTTTTGTAACATGGGGAAGCCAATTCTCTCATCTTCATCATTCGTGTTTCTGAGGACCTGTAAACTATTCCTCTCATTAGCTACAGTTATTTCAGTTGTTCAGCAAAGAATTATTACATGCCTACCATGTACAAGTCACTATGCTATATGCTAAGGATATAAAAATGAAAGATAGTTTAATGTTAATGGAATAGGAAGATCTTCCCCATCCATTAATAGGCCTGTGTGACCTGCTTTGAGCTCTGTCCCAGCTCACGGCTGTGATACAACCTGAGTCAAAGAGCCCATGGGGGAGGGAAGTTTGCTTAGGGGAGGCTTGTTTGTAGGAAGGCTTTCACTCCTTTTGGTCCTAAGCCAATTAGGCATTGAGTCACAAGGGTTATTATGCCTTCTGGCTCTGAGACCATTAGCCAAAAGAATATGTGTGTGTGTGTGTGTGTATATATATATCTGAGACCATTAGCCAAAAGAATATGTGTGTGTATATATATATATATATTAGCCAAAAGAATATGTGTGTATATATATATATATATATATGTATATATATATATATATATATATCTGAGACCATTAGCCAAAAGAATATGTGTGTGTATATATATTATATATATATATATATATCCTGAGTTAGTATTTTCCTTTGGGGGTTTGTTTCTGAGAAGGACCTTTTGATTTCCTGGTCGAGATTCAGAGTAGCTGTCTGTTTAGACCCCTGACTGCTCAGATGTAAAGGCCCTCTCGATCCAGTGGTGTATGTAAAGTGTTCAGCAAGATTACTTTGATTTGGGCAGTCAGAGGCCTGTCTGTTGGTCTTTGTGCTGATTTCTCTGCTAGTATTTTCTCTGCTTGCATTTCCTCTGCTTGTGTTTTCTCTGATGCTCAGGGTCCTGACTTTTTCCTCTGAACTAGTGAATGTAATTAAAGAAGATAGGTAACCCCTTTTTGATCAGTCTTTCCTAGAAAAGCTGATCAAAGAACCTGTGCTAGAAGGCCATCCTGAGTATGCTAAGGTGCTTGGTGTTACAGATAGTCACTCTCATCAAGGAGTATACATTCTGCTGGAAGAGACACCATTTGACCAGATAATATAAGGAACAAGTGAAGGCACCAGTAATTAAGGGGAATCAGGATGGGCTTTCCAAGACTGTGATGCCTAAGATAAGCTTTGAAGAAAATTCAAGATTCTACTGTCCAAAGGATTTGAAAGATTATCTTTTGGTTTCACATTTTTTTTCAAGAATAATAATATGGATGTGGTTGAGGTCCTCTGAAGATGCATCAAGTCACTAGTCATTGAAAAAGAAAGTTAAATTAATATTTGCAGATAGTATCAGGACTTAGTGACTCTAATCACCTGATCTGCTCCTGTTTTCCTTTCCCATTGTCATGGTGAAACTGCACAAGGCTGAGGATGGTGATTGGGTATTTTTACTCCCCTCTTGGTAGGGACAGTCATTCAAGTTCTCTCTCTGCCTCTTACCCTGAGCTGTCCATGTAACCTCGGGCAAGTCAATTAACATCTCAGTGTCTAAGGTTCCAGACTTCAATGGTAGAATTTCCTCACCATGAATCACAGGTCCGGTCAATATTTCCCTCATAGGTGATTATGGCCCAAATATGAATTATTATCAAGTTACCTAGGAGGTGCTTAATAAATTCTTGTTGCATTGAATTATTTGGGACATTAGCAAGACCCTTCTATTTTGCTATTTATCTGTTTCCTCTACTTACTTCTAACTTGAATCTTTGGCTATGATATTACATCTGATTGCTATGGAGATGGCAATGAAATCTCAAACATGAGTATAAATTTAGAACAGAGAAAAATGAGGAACAGATGAATTTCATGAAAAGTAAGACTTTTAATATAACTAGAATGGAAAATGTAAGAATGAGATGAAAGCCATGGGAATTTCTGTGGATGCGGAGCAATGAGGCGGTGTTACAAAGATCATTTTTGTATTATTTCTTTGCAAGGTTTCATTTAATACAGCAAAAACAAAAGAGGAAATACAAAAAAAAAAAAACCTTCCAAGAGGCGTTTTTAATTTGGACATATTTGGAATAGTAAAGTAAAATAGCTGTTTTTGAGAATGCTGCCATGAATGTCTATGCCCAAATAAATGATGGACTTTAAGAGGTTCTTGTGGAAACAAAGCCAAATAATTTTCTTGCTACTTAATCATTTTATTTTCATCTTCATTTTAGAACTTTTAATTTAGACATGTTTAAAGTCTATTTCCTTTTTTGCCATCCTCTTTCCCATGTATTTTTCTGTGTATTATTATGAGAGTGGAATGGCAAAGTGAATAAGAGCAGAGTTTTAGTGTTAGCAGGAGGACTCGGCTTCAAGTCTGATTTCTGATAGATTGGCTGTCTTATCATGGGCAAGTCACTCAATCTGTCACTGTCTCTAGTCAATTCCGTAGCATCAGCATTGTTAGCTCCAAAAGCTCCCTATGTCAGTTAAATTATAGGTCCAGCCCTACCCCAAAAAGTGATTTTGTAATTTATTATGATCTAAACATAATGAAGTAAATAATTGCCCATGTATGTAAAAGGTAAGTGGAGGCCAGGCTACGAAGGGCTTTAAATGTCAAATATAAGAATTTGTATTTGATCCTGGAGGCAATAGAAGCCACTGGAATTTATTAAGAAAGGCTATGTGATCAGCCTCATTTTTTTAGGAAAGTCATATTGGCGCCTGTTTGGAGAATGGAATATCGAAAAAGGCTTGGAGCAGGGAGACCAAGGCCAGGCAATAGTCTAGGCAAAATGGGACAAGGGCCTGAACTAGGATGGTGGCTTTGCAGATGGAGTGAAGGAGATAGATGCGAGAGAAGTTGTGGAGGCAGAAATCACAAAACTTAGCAATTTATTTAACATGAGGGATGCTGAAAAGTGAGGAGTTGAGGATAATGCCTATGTTGTGAACCAGAGTGAATAGAAATGTAGTAATGCCCTCCACAGAGATAGAGAAGTTTGGAAGAAATGTGGATTTGGGAACGGGAAAGAAAGATAATGAATTCGGGTTTTGGATATGTCAGATTTGAGATTCCTGCAGTACGTTCATTTTAAAATCCCCAGTGGGCATGTGCTTGTTTGGCACTAGGGCTCAGAAGAGTGACTGGAGCTGCATATGTAGAAGAATCATTTGCGTGGTAGTAATAGCTAAGTTTATGGTGGGGGCTCTGATGAGTTCACCAAGGAAGAGAGTGTAGAGAGACATGAGCATGCGATCCAAGACAGAGCACTGTGCACCCACAGTTAGAGGCCATGATGCAAATTAGGATCCAGTGAAGGAGAGTGAAAAGTGATAGTAGGGACTAGTACAGGTTTATTAAGGAGGAGGGAAATTTTGACATGATTGTAGATGGAAAAGAAGGAATCAATAGAGAGGGAGAAATTCAAGATTAAAAACAGGGAAGGATAGAATGCGCCATCTACTGAAGAAGATAGGAGGGGATGTAATCAAAGAAATATGTAGAGATATTGACCTTGGGGAAAGGAAGGGCCACTTGCTCATCAGAGACTAGAGTAAAAGAAGAGAGAATGCTATTTAAAGATGCAAAGAAGAGCCATCTCATGGTGAATGGCTTCTGTTTCTTAGTAAAGTATGGGGCAAAGGGCTCAGATGATTGTATGGGGAGAGTGCAGCATAGGGAGAGCTAGAGAGAAAACAAAAGTTTTGCAACAGATTTGTGGGGAATTTGACTCAATGTGGTCTTGCTATCATCATCCAGCTGGAACCAGAAAATATACATCATAGGGGATAGATTCATCCTATTTGTATCACTTCCTTCTCCTTCATTTAGCAACCTCTGTATAGGAATAGAGGAAGTAGATTGTGAAGGAATTCAGAGTAGGAGATAGACCTGAGAAAAAGAGAATATGGTATTTGAGAGTAGAGAAAAGTATATAGTCAAAATGGTTAACTAAAAGGTCAAGGGAAGAAAATTAGGAAGGAAACAAAGTGAAGCCAGAGCATAGATGGGGAATTGGAGAACACTGGAAAATATGATGAGGTTAAAGTGTATGTTTTTGGATATAAAGCCTAGAGAGAGACAATTTTAAGTAGCTATAATCAGATGGAAAAATTCAGGGGTGGGGTTTGAACCCCTGTCCTTGAGGCCACATGTGGCTATTTGGATCCTCAAGTGTGGCCCTTTGACTGATTCCAAACTTCACAGAACAAATTCTCTTAATAAAAGGATTTATTTTGTAAAACTTGGACACAGAAGGCACCACACAGGGACCTAGAAAGGCCACATGTGGCCTTGAGGCTTTAGGTTTTCCACTCCTGATTCAGCCATATGACAGTCTTTGTGTTTGGCTGAGGTGGAATGGAGAAATGAGTATGTTATGGAAGTTCAGGAAACAGAGAAACTGAGAAGTTAGAGTATTTGAAGGAACATCACCATGCATGTTGAAGTCTCCTAAAATGAGGAGAGGAATTGGGAGTGGAAAATTGGTAGTCATATACTGAACTTCTTGTGAAAGGAGGGAGGATGAGATGGAATCTTGTAGATGACTAAATGACTGCTACCAGAAGTTGGATTGGGTAATAAATTTAGATAGAGTGAACCTCAAAGGAGGAGAGATAGTAGCAGAGGAGATTCTGGAACTGGCAGTGAGCAGTGGGGAGTTCCCTCTCCTGAGCCAGTAAATGTGTGTGTGTGTGTTTGTGGGGTGGGGTGGGATTGGGGATGAGCAAAGGTCCAACCATTAATGGAAAGGGTTGCCAAGGATGTGGTATCATTTAAGGGAGTCAAGAGATGAAAGGAACATAGTAGGAAGAAATCTAAAATGAAGGGAAGTTTGTTATTTATAAAATGAGCATTCCAGATGGCAATGTAGAAAAGATTAAGCAGATTTGGAATGAAACACTAAGAGAGTGTCATTAAGGTAGATTGGGATGAGGGAAGAGGACTTAGGGGTTGAAGAGGGGATCATTTAGTCTTGGACATCCGAGAATTCAATATTACAGGAATGGGTAAGGTAAAAGAGTTTGGGAGTTTACTAGCGATTGGTGATTATTTTTAGACAAGATAGAAAGGTGTGGGAGTAGCTTTATTCATCCCCCCATTACCTTTTCTTGCCTTGTATGCCTGTAATTAAACTTGTAAGCTCTCCCAAAGAGAGGGGGGCTTAGATGTGGGAGGTCCTTTATAAAATTTTTTAAATGCCTGATCACTTTTCTTATTGGGAGAATGAAATAGTAGCTGAAATCTCACAGGAACACTATTCTTCTCATGAATCTGTTATATCTGATGAAATTCAGAGGAGACATAGCTAGTTTTACAAAGGACTTTGTGTGATTTCAGTGTATCTTTGAGGTTAATAGCAAATATTGGCAAACCAAGCACTTTTTATCATTACTACTTTTGACTTTGCCAACACAGATAGTAATAAAAAGCAGAGAACTGAGACAAGCTGTTATTTTTTTTTATTAACAAGTATCTAGATTATTAAGTGTGAAATGTTTTGTTTGGTTTTGTGCTTTGCTGGACTAATCTAGCCAATTCCAAGGAAACCTTTCGTTTTATGCATATAGACAGCTGCTTTTTGATTAGAGACATATTTAAATAATTTCCCCTTCATTTTATTATTTGTAAAATAGATGGCAACATTCTAATCTTCACCTTTATTTTTAAAGTTGTTTGAACAAAGAAAATCGGCTACATTCTTGAGTTAGCTCTTTTGTGATTAAATTGGGTATTTAGAAAGTGGCCAGATATTTCCGAATATGATTCACTGGGCAAAGAAAAATACTTTAGTAAAATCCGTGCTACTTCCGTAACTGAGAAATGTCACCCCAAGCCTCAATTGTCCAGATAATTTCCAACTCGATTCTTCTAGTATAGACACAACTTGAGTATTTTAATCCTAAATTTTCTTCAGAATGTAACTTTGGCAGCACTTGTGCATTGAGGGTAAAATTTAGTTGATTACAGTAGATTGCACCTCCCATATGTGAAAAACCTTAGAGAAGTTCAAAGCACAAAACATAATTACAGTCAATATGTCATCAAAGAAGCGTATTAAAATGAAAAGGAAAGTGAAAGCCCTCAGTAGTTTTATATCTTTAGATGCTTTTTAAATGGATGTCATTTCTAAATCTGTAGAAGAGAGCCATGAATACTATGCCCTTTTCAGTGTGTTTTCATGGAACTAAAACATATATTTATCAGGAATGATGACCTATGAATGAATTGCTGGCTTTAGGCATCATAATATATATTAAAGTAGTAGCTGGGAAAGCAAGTGAAGCAACATGAGTACATTTTATGTGGCTGGTTCCTCCTCCTCCCCCCATATCTTTCCACATATGGTCATTTATTTGAAAATTGCTTATTTGCCTCAGTTCACCCTGCTGGCAAAAATTTTATACCAGAAAAGTACAATCTCTATTGTTGCTACACATCATGAATAATAGCTTTATTTGGTGGCAAATGAGATGCCCCCAGTTGTAAGCTTTCCATAAATGTAACTGAATTGTTCAATTTCCTTTTCATTGTATAATTTCCACTCCTGCCTATTGCCTGCTGATATTCAGATAAAGATTTGATTCGAGTTATTTACAAAAATGTCCTTTGCAAGTTGCTATCATAAGTGGCAAGATCACTCAATTCATATTTTATTATAATAATAGCACATATATTTATCAGATATTTCTGTAGTTATTCCTCCATAAGGACTGATACAAAATATTTCCAGTTAGTTCCTCTGTATTAGCAATAGAATGTAATTCTGATGTTATAAAAGTGAATTCACCCAAAAATATTATGCTAATTTATTGTTCTTCTTTTTTTATGTCATCTAACATGGATTCGGGAAACGTTATTTCTCTTATTTTGGTCATTTTGTTTCTCCATTAGGTAAGTGATTATAATTATTTTTGGGGGTGGGGGGAGGTTAATCACTAAGAGGGCCTAATTGTGGATTTAATATATTTTTACCTTTATAATTTGAGTCTTTGAGAATAGTTTAAAAAAATAAAAAGAATTCATTTATATGAACAAATGGCAATTTCCAGGGGAATAAATACTATACAACTGTTGTATGAGATTTAGTGTTCCTTGAGAAATCAGCAAGTTATACAGTTTTGGTCTATTGTCATACTAGTAGTGAAGTAGTTTTTCTTATGTATTTGGTTTTAGTTTTAGCTTTTATTTCAAAAAGTTTTATGAGGTTATTTCAACAGTGATTCATATTAGTAGCAGATAATAGCTCTTGGTACAACACTAGTCATGTCACCTAGTTGTGAGAGAGCAAAATTTTAGACCTATTAGCCTAGGTCATGAATATAATGACTCTCTATGTGAATGAGAGCAGGAAGGCCTAGTTATAAAAAGTGATACTGCACTTTTTTTTTTGGTGATCCCAGAGACATCTACTCTCAAAGGAATAACCAACCAAAAACAAAACCATATTTATATTTTGAACATAAACCTATCAATTGGTCAGGCATTTGAAAATCCCACTTGGGCTTTCACAAATAGTATCATCATTGATCTAGTGTTTCCTTCAATCTTAAGGGTGCTTGGCATTTAATACCTAGATCAAATCAAAAGCGATACAATTAAGTGTGTCTTTCACTCTTGAATTCCAAGAAACTCTACCAACTTAATCTACTTTCTTCAACATGATATTTTGATTTTCTCTTTAGGCCCTAAATTTTTCAAATATTTATGTGTAATTGAATGCCAGTGCCAGCGAATTGTTCTTGGTCGTCTAATGGTTGTTCGATGCTTAAGGAATGTGATGTTCATAAATTATTAACGAAAAAGCAAGCTAAATAATAAAAAATAATTTCCTAACACTTTAAATAGCTCTCAGGACTCTGAGGGGAAATAGTGTCACAACAGATAATGGCCTTTCCACAAGGCACATGATGTACTTGCAATTCTACTCTTGGAAATTCTTCCTCAGATTTAGTATTAAAATAAAACATGACAAACATAAGTAAGCATTTTATAAGTTCTTTCATGAATCATATATTTAAACACTTCCTAGTCTTGTAGAATATAAATGAGCATATATTCAAATTAAACAGATTTTTAGAAAGCCATTACGAAAAGAGAATTATATGAGTTTTTAATTTTCTTATTTTAATCAGAAACTGCAATCTTTGTGATTTTGGTGTTAACAACTGAGAGACACAAAGGTTGGAAGAAGAAAAAAGATAGTCTCTGGAATATTGTGACAAGAAAGCTCTCAAAGAGCAATGTAAAAACAGCTAGATGTTAAGTAGATGCATTATCTTTCAGGTTTAGACCACTGGGAAATAAAGCTTCTGTCTGTATATTTGATATATAAAGACAAGCAAAGGGGAAAAAAGGCAAATGCACTGTGGATGTTCTGGTATAGTGCAGTTATAGAGCATGTTCTCTAACCCTTTTCATGAAAATTTGACATTACTGTACCTCAGATAGAAGCAGCAGGAATCACCAGGGAAAGAACAGCTGGATACTTTATTAGGTTTTATGTTGTACATAAGGAGGCCATGTTTTCTATTGTCAGAATATAAAAGAAAATGAAAGCCCTGGGCATCATTAAAGTCATGAAAGCCTAGGATGTGTCAGCTCTACCCTCTCAACACCTGGATTGAAAACTCAGTGCAAAACAAAAACTGAGTATCTTAGGTAGTTAAATTTATGTTCTGAAATTTTTTAAATATATCTACAATTGTAGGAAAATGTTCTTTAGTAACTATGTAGTAACATGTTCCAAAAATATACGTGTCTCTGAACTTATTTTTTTTTAAATATTAAACTTGATGGGTTCCCTCCTTTACCAGAGAATACAACAGCATGCTCAGGAAATTGCATAAGTGAGAAAATTTCACCTGCAGTTAGTTGCTTAAGAGGGGAAACACTGAATTTTTTCCTCTTCATCTAAATCCACCGAGGGCTCCACTCCAAAGTTTTATGCTACCCCCTTGTCTAATTCATAGAGCTTAATGATTTCTGACATATGCTGGTAGTAAATCTATTTTGATAGTAAATATGGGGACAATTTTAAAGACTTTCGTATTTGTGGAATTAATCTCTTTTGTTTCTTTTCTATGTTCTAAATGGATTTCAATTAAAAGCATCCTTTGTTCTATATTTTGTTGCAGATATGTTTTGGTAATATTTGTAAAGTAAAATGAATATGTCACTTAATTATCATGAGCAAAAACATATTGATCTCATAATAAATTAAATAATTTTAAGCATCATCTAAATACATTATGATCATTTTAAAAAATAAAAACACGTACTGGGTATGTGACACATATCTTAATCTCTTCCCTTCTGAATGTCACACCATTTAATGAAGTCACATCCCTTTTTGACATTTTTAGCTAACGTAAATGACTTTTCTATGTCTGTCTATAATTTCTTTTAGCTTTTCTAACAGATATGCATTAATTTATCTTTTCAATATGCGTAATCAGGTAGTTTCTAATTATTGCAAACTTTATGTCAGTAAGCTCTGTTAATCAAATATTGGGGTATCTACCTAATTGGCCATAAAGTGTTTACAAAAGGTCATAAGGAGAGGATGTATGACACTGGAGAGATAGCAAGGTGTGGTATAAAGTACATGTGATTTGAAATCAAGAGAGATCTTGTATTCAAAATCTTCCTCTATACATTTAATAGATTTTTGACCGTCAGCAGAGTTTTTAACCTCCATGAGTCTGTTTTTTCATCTCTAAACCTTTTATACTTATCTCACAAGTTCGTTCTGAGGTTCAAATGAATTAATATCGTAAAATGCTTTGCAAATCTTAAAGTAACAATGCCATTATATGATGGTGACAATTTTTCAAGATAATTTCACTCTTGGTATGTAATATGCAAGTAAAATTTGACTGCTATTAAAACCTTAACACCATTATTAATTATATGTATATATATGTGTGGGAGGGTGGTATTCTCCACAGGTAAAGCAGTGTATTCTAAATTTGCCATTTTACTTTGCCTTTGGTAGTCGTGTTATAGTAAATATGGATGATCAGGTGCCTTTCCTTCATGATATTAATTTTAGTACCACCAACAAAATTCTGAATCACGACAGAAAATCAGTCAGTCTTATGTTGTTTCTTCCATAAAGCAGACAATTTTGGCTTCATAATTTTGTCTTATTTACCTGGATAAGTACAAAGTAATCATTTTTGTTTTAAATCTAAACTTTTAAAAAAATCATTTATGCTGTATTATTGAATCTTAAAATTCTTTCATATAAAACTGTGATTAGTTTTAATCAGTCATTTATAAAGGGTAGAGAAAGAATCGCTTTCAGAAACAGGAGTCCTCCAGTGGTATAATTTGGGAACACTGTTTTTATCATTTACTCTTTCTTCTGCAGTAATGGTGATGGGATAAATGCATGCTGATCTGAATGGAAATGCCTTCTCTACACAATCTTCTGCTGGGCTCTGGAGATGCACATGTGAAACAGGATTCAGCATGTGCCATTAAGAGGAGTTTATAGCATCATAGGGAGGATCAAGACAAACACACACATATTTTTGATGCAGGGTTTAATGTGATCATGTAAATGAAATGCCCAAACAAACTGACACGGAGCGAGAGGTCAAGAAGCCGGAGGAATAAGGGAAGGGTTTATTGAGGTGGGGTTTTTTAAGTGCCATTTGGGATCAGGTCGGATCCAACAAACTCTGTGTCAGGCAGGGTAGTGGTTTGCAATGGACAGTAAGCGAAGCATAGAAAAGCATGAGGGAAGGCTGGACACACATGGCAAGTTAAATAACGTTCAGACTGTGAAAGGTCTAAAAGGATTTTCTTTTAGTTAATAAACACTAAGGAACACTAACTTTATGATGCTTGTAAGATTAGCCTGGAAAATTTCTACCCACAATTCCCTTTAGAGTTGTGTCTTTTCCAGGCCAAAGGGAGAAAGGGGATCCCTTTTGTCTTTAGTGAGCCCTCGTGGGAGCAAGGCCATCTTTTTATTCTTTCCTAAATGAAAAAGTAACATTCCTAGCACTTAGTATGTACTGTGTAAATGCTTTTTCCCTTCTCTTTCCCCTTCAGCCTCATTCCCTCCTAGCTAGAAGTCATTCTCCTCATGTCCACTTCACAGAATGCATTTCATCTTTTGAGATCCACTGTCTTCTAAATGAAACCTTTCTTGATTCATCCAACTGCTAACACCCTCCTTCCTCAAGCTGCTTTATGCTTGTTTTAAAAATGTTCAGCATATATTTACTTATGCATTTGTTATCTTCTCAACTGGAGTTTAAGTTCTTTGAGAGCAGGGTCTATTTTGTTTTTGTTCTTCTGTGTCTAGTGATTAGAACAGTGCCTGGCTTTTAATAAAGCGTATTGATTGATAACTGATTCAGAAGTCCTCCAATTTAAGGATTCATAGACTTCATTTGCCTTCCCCCCAAAAAAACAAAACAAAACAGTGACACACACCCCTCTTCTGGCCATGCATTTTTTTGCCTGAGGAACAGACTAACCATCTTCCTTGAAGAAGCTGCCTAAGACCAAGGCAAGAGATGGGATGAAGGAAAACAAAGAAAAGTTTAAGAGCAAACTGCCTCTCCAAATCCTAAATCAATAAAGAATCCTGAAAAATTAGAAAACTTCATCTGTGGCCCTCTTACTTATCAGTAATTAAATACTTAGTGAAGAGTTATTGTGTACTTTGTGGGTTGGGGTCATGGTGCAGAAGTGGTACAATAACCTTAACCTATTGAATTTTGAACTGAGATTTAGAAATTCTCATTTTCTAACTTTCTCTTGATTTAAGCTTCTGTCTTTTTAGTCAGTACTATAGAAAGATAATATTCATAAGTTTTTTCAAATTTCCTGATATAGCCCACATATGCCTTTGGACCGCCACAATAAAAGAATTCCGTATAAATGCAAAATGGCAATAGATGTTTCTTGTGCATTTTTAAAAGTGGGCAATGGAATCTCTTAGGATAAGATGTCTAAATGAAAAATAAAAATATCATTAGAAATATATTGAATTTTATTTCCCTTTCAGTTTTTTTCAAATTTTAATGGCAAGAGCTGTTTCATTTTTGTCTTTGTATCCTCAGAACCCAGGATAATCTCTAACACATAGTAGGTAATTAATAAATATAATTACATGAACTTTCTATATTTAAGTCATGCATTCCCCTTTTCCAATTGACAGGTAATTTTTTTTTTGTCAATGGGCTTCAAAAAGAAGAGGGAAATAGAAAATGTTCCTTTTAGTTGCAACTTTCTTCCAAACAGAATACATAAATCATTAAAATAGAAAAGCACAGAGTATATCTAGTTACTTAACATCACCATATCTTTCCATTAGCTTCCATTTCCTATTTTGAATTATCTTCTATTTTATATCTTTATACTGTGTGTATATGTATATGCATACATTAAATATAAACATGCATACCTTTACACACAAACATGTGTATATATTTGTGTGTGTGAATGTGTGTGGGAGGGGAATGGACCAGTCATTTCCTTGGTGTAGAAAACTACAGGAAGAAAACTCATTCTTCCCATCCAAGC
>CM053626.1:152995354-153010739 GCA_028646595.1 Phalanger gymnotis | reverse complement strand
TATCTGTTTCGTGATAGGCTGGTCATTTTAATATGGTAGAGTACATGAAAGGAACTGACTGGCTCTTAGGTAAGAGGTATCTATTAGATTAGCAAAAGTTAAAAAAAAAGTGTCCCCTAACTTCAGAAAATGATAATTAGGAGTTATATTTGATAATTGCATAAACCGAGGCATAGAATTAATCCCAACGTGGTTATCATTGAACATAGAAATAAATGACAGCATTTTTGGTCCTGTTCTTAATGGCCTTTAAAGGATAATATACAGCCAGTGCTTCATTGTCTAACATGTCTGAAGAACAGAGTATTATTAATCTTATATTATGGCTAGTTGTAGTATGTTAGTTGTGTGGGAACTGTAGTATATCCCAAATAAGAATGTCCATTTTTCAATGAATTATATTACAATTCAAACTAATACTGTGATACTATTGTCTTAAGAAGCTCAAATGGTACTGAGTAGTCTTTTCTTATGATGCCAGGGCTCTGTGTCCTGACACCTGAGTGGTTTCATTGGAAACCGGGTCGCCTTTTACCTTGATTATGTATACCTAAGATGCAATTCCAAAAGGAAGAAAAAAGGGGGTTTCCGAGTTTTGAAACATGATATGGGAACTAGCTGTTGCAAAGGGTTAATTGGTAAGTAACAATATGCTGTTGATAAAAAAAAATACATGAAATTTGAAGATTTACAAATGAAAATGAAGGGTTGGAGCAGAATCCAGAAGCAGGAAAAGCAATTATGATTTCAAACAAAACAATAATGAAAACAGAAATTATTAAAATGATAAACGGGAAACTTTGTTTAAAGACACCATAAACTGTGAAATAATATTAAGGCTCTCTCTCTGTCTCTCTGTCTCTCTCTCTCTCTCTCTCTCTCTCTACATATATATATATATACACATATATATGCACACATATATATGTATGTATATATATATATTTACTGAATCACGTACCATCCAAGAACATAAAAGAAATCTAATATTTAATTACAGGGGGAAATATAAACGATATAATAGTTGGTTTTTTTTGGGGGGGGTTGGGGGAGGTTCATTGAGAGTTTTAGAGACCTAACAAATCTAACAAAAGAAAAGGCTGAAAAAAAAATTAAGAAGCTGGATAGATTTTTAAAGTTATTAAATGAGAATAGAAAGAATTATCTGTATTTTTCAGCTTCCATAGCACCTTTTAAAAACTTGACTACATGTTAGGGCAAACATACACCATACATGAATATAGAAATGCATAATTATCAAATATTCTTTGTTGACCACAGTGAGATAAAATTTATGTTTAATAAAGGGAATTGGAAGATGAAATTCATATTTGAATGGTGATGGTAATATAAATTGATAGATTGAAACAATAGGTGATCTCATCAAAGGAATTTAAAGCAATGAGAAAATACACCATAATTTTCAAAATGCTGCCAAAGCAGTCCTTAGGGGAAGATTTATATCTCTAAACACTTTGATCAATAAAAGAAACAATAGATTGATTTTGGGCATGTTACTAAAAAACAAATAAACAAATTTGAAAAGCAACAAATAAAAAAATTCTAAAAATTAAGAACATATAAACAAAATTGGAAACAACTTAATGAAAAAATAAAACTGACCATTTTTTAAAAGCCCATTAAAAAGAAATTAATCATTAGCTAATTTGACAAAATGAAAGTTAAACTATTCTGCAATATCAAAAATGAAAAGAACTCACAAGCAATGAAGAGGAAATAAAGGAAATTATGAAGCAGATTTTGTACAGTTGGAGGTCAACCAACAAGATAAATAAAATGGATGAATATTCACAAAAATATAAAATATTCAGGTTAACAAAACCAAAAAAAATAGAATTAAAAAAAAAACCTCATAAAAGACATTAAGAAAATCTTAAAGGAATCTTAAAGGAACTATAATAGCACCAGATAAAAATATAAGTGATTTACCAAAAAATAGAAAATGAAGACATCCCCAAGCTCATTCTATGAAACAAGTATTATCCTGATATCTAAACCAGAAAAAGACAAATCACATTTCCCCTACACACACACACACACACACACACACCCCAAAAAATGAAATGAGAGAATGCTGAATACAGAACTTCATGCCTCTCATAAATGGGTCTTGGTGTTGGTGTTTTTCTCTAGTGTTTCTAATAGGAATGGGTGTCGGATTTTGCCAAAGGCTTTTGCTGCATCTGTTGAGATAATCCTGTGATTTTAGTTGGTTTTGGTATTTATATGGTCAATTATGGTAATGGTTTTCCTAATATCAAACTAGCCCTTCATTCATAGTATAAATCCCACCTGGTCATAGTATATGATTCTGGTGATATACTGCTGTAATTTCCTTGCTAGTATTTTATTTAAAATTTTTGCATCAATATTCCTTAGGGAAATTGGTCTATAATTTTATTTCTCTGTTTTGGTTCTTCCTGGTTTTAGGTGTCAGCACCATATTTGTGTCATAGAAGGAATTAAGTAGAACTCTTTTGCTTATTTTTCCAGTTTATTTAGTACTTGGATTACTTTTTCTTTAAATGTTTGGTAGAATTCACTTGTGAATTCATCTGGCCCTGGGGACTTTTTCTTAGCAAGTTCATTGATGATTTGTTCAATTTCTTTTTTTTTTTTAAGATTGGGTTATTTAAGTATTTTATTTCCTCTTTTGTTAATTGGGTAATTTATAATTTTCTAGGTATTGATCCATTTCACTTAGATTATCAAATTTATTGGCATATAAGTGGGCCAAATAGCTCTTAGTAATTGTTTTAATTTCCTCTTCATTGGTGGCAAATTCACTCCTTTCGTTTTTGATATTAGTAATTTGGTTTCCTTCTTAACTTTTTAAAATCAATTTAACCATTGGTTTATTTTATTTTTCCCCCCATAAAAATCTGCTTCTGGTTTTATTCATTAGTTCAATTATTTTCTTACTTTTTATTAATCTGTCCTTTGATTTTCAGGATTTCCAATTTGTTGTTTAATTGGGGATTTTTAATTTGTCTTTCTTCTAGTTTATTCTAGTCACATGCCCAATTCCTTGATATTTTCTTTCTCTATTTTGTTGGTAATGTAAGCAATTAGAGATGTGCTGCTTTGGCTGTATCCCATAAGTTTTGGCATTTTGTCTCATTGTTCTCATTTTCTTTGATCAATTGTTTCTATGATTTGTCCTTTGACTCACTAATATTTTGGGATTAGATAATTTAGTTTCCAATTCGTTTTTAAGCTATCTTTCCATTGCCCATTACTGAATATAAGGTTTATTGTATTGTGATCTGAAAAGGATGCATTTACGATTTGTTTTTCCACATTAGGATATGAGGTTTTTTATGTCCTAATGCATGGTCAGTTTTTTTGTACATGCCATGTACGTGTGAGATAAAGGTATAATCTTTTCTATTCCCATTCAGTTTTCTCCAAAGAGCTATCATATGTAACTTTTCCAGTATTTTATTCACTTCTTTAATATCTTTCTTGTTTATTTTTTGGCTAGATTTATCTAGTTCTGAGAGTAGAATTTTGAGGTCCTCCACTAGTTTATTGTGTATTTCCTCCTGTAATTCATTTACCTTCTTCAAAAATTTAGATGCATACCATTTGATGCACATGTGTTTAGTATTGTTATTACTTCATTGTCTATGGCTCCTTTCAGCAAGGTAAAATTTCCGTCCTTATCTCTGTTAATTAGATCTATTTTTGCTTCTGCTTTATCTAAGATCATGATTGCTATCCTTACTTTTTTTGCTTGAGCTGAAGCAGGATAGATTCTGCTCCAGTCCCTTACCTTTAGTCTGTGTGCATCTTTTTTTCAAATGTATTTCTCGTATACAACATATTGTAGGATTCTGGTTTTTAATCTATTCTGCTATCCACTTTTGTTTTATGGGTGAGTTCATCCCATTCACATTTATGGTTATAATAATCAACTGTGTGTTTCCTTTCATGCTATTTTCCCTTGTTTATCCCTCTCACTCTAGCCCCCACCCTTTCTCTTCTCACAGTATTTTACTTCTGATCACTGCTTCTCTCTCCCTTGCCCCTTTATTATCTCTGTCCCTTTTTACTTCCCTAGAGATTTTTGTATTCAATTGAGTGTGTATGTTATTCTCTCTTTGAGCCAATTTTGGTGACAAAAATATTTAAACTTTGCCTGCCAGCCCCCTACCTTCCCACTCCCCCCTCAACTTTTCTTCCATTCTAAGAGCTATTTCATGCCTCTTTTATGTGAGATAATTTACTTCATTCTGTCCCTCCTCTCCTTCTTCGATCGAAATATCCTTTCTACTCCCTATATTATTTTTTGGGGATATCATCCTATCAAAGTCATTTTATATCCTCATCCTCTGTCTACATACGTTTATTAGTAAGGCAAGATTACCTCAGGGATGACCATGAACATGTATGGTTCAGAATCGCAAAGTATGAAAAGCTCTCTAGGTAGAAGGCAGAGGAAGTATAACATTTATTTAGACACCAGAAGATGGAACCCCAAGACCAATAACTCCAACATAGCAGTAATTATATTCCAAAACCAGTAATCCCACCTCAATGTAGCAACAAGGAAATCATAACAAAGTGTTATAGCAAGGAACCAAGTCATTCTGTAACCTTCCTTCCTGCTGGGGCCTTCCCATAAACAATCCCTCACAAATCCTATCTGTCTGCTTGCCTGTGTCCTTTCTCACAGTTCGGAAAGCCCTGGCAGTTCTCAGAATCCTTGTGGTCTCCTGGATTCTCTGGATTCTCAGTTCTCCAATCTCTCCGTGCAGTAGATTCTCAGCTGTTTGATCTCTGTAACTCTTTGGTCTGCACTCTCTGCTCTGCAGTCTCTCTCAGTGTCTGTTCTCAGTGTCTGCTCTTCAACGCCTTCTTGATATCTGTTGCCTCAATGTCTTCTCGATGTCTCTTCTCAATTCTGCTGTTCTCACACTCAGGTTCTCTTTATATACCCTTCTAGCTGGCATCTGATTGGCTAGAACTCAGGTCTCTGATTGGCTTAATTCATGCACATCTGATTGGCTAGAACTCAGTGCACATACAGTTGGCTGTCTTAGCACTTCTCCTTAGAACCTTGAGGGCTTCACATCTCTTATGACCTAATTAGCAAAAGAGTATGGGCATGGGGCCTCATCCCTGGTTAGTGAAAGGATGTGGGCCTGGGGCTTTCCACCCCGTAAGTAAAGGGTGTAAGTAAAGGCCCTATTCAGTGGTCAGGGAAGATCTTTACATTAACACCACAGGTCTCTGTAGCTCCCCGGTTTCCACTCCACTCTCCACTCTGAACTCTTTCTGGAGGTCTGTTGTCTTGGAGTTCTTACTTCTCCTTGGGCTGGATTCTGAATTCTGGCTTCTGACCTCTGAATTCTCAGTTCTCAATGGCTACCTTCTGGGTGTATATACTCTTTTTAGGGCTCGAGGGCTTTGTGCCCAATCAACAAAAGGGTATAAGCCAGAGGCTTAGTGCCTAGTAAGTAAAGGGAGTAGGCCTGCCAATGAACAAACCTCTAATTAAGCTGCCCTTAACTGGTCCCAGCTGAGGTAGGTGAGAAAGTCTTTAATCACTGATTGGCATCGCAAAGGTGTGGGCCTGCCTCTAAGCAAGCCTCCCTTTGTTGGCCCCACCTGAGGCCTGTTGAATGAGTGGGAAAGATCCTTAATCAATGACTGGCATCACAATATGCTCCTTCTAATTGCCCTTGTAGTAATGAGGTTCTTAAGAATTACAAATATCTTGCCATATAGAAATATAAATAGTTTAACTTTAATTGAATCTCATGGTTCTCTTTCTTATTTCTTTTTTACCTTTTTTTATATTTCCCTTGAGTCATGTATTTGGAGATCAAATTTTTTTATTCAACTCTGGTCTTTTAATTGGGAATCCTTATATTTTGCTAAGTGTCAATTTTTCCCCTGGAAGATTATGTTCAATTTTGCTGGGTAGTTCGTTTTTGGTTGTAATTCTAACTCTTTTGCCTTCTGATATATCATATTCCAAGCCCTCCAGTTCTTTGAAGTGGCAGCTGCCAAATCTTGTGTAATTTCCTGATTGTAATTCTACAATATTTGAATTGCATTTTTTATAACTGCTTCCGGGACTTTATCCTTGATCTATGAGCTCTGTAATTTGACTATGAGTTTTCACTTTGGGATCTCTTTCAGGTGGTGATTAGTGAATTCTTCAATTTTTACCCTCTGATACTATGTCATTAGGGCAGTTTTTCTTGATAATTTCTTGAATTATGTTGTCCAGGCTTTTTTTTAACTAAATATAATTCTTTTTGACCATGGTAGTTCAGTAATTATTAAATTATCTTTCCTGATCTATTTTCTAGATTAGTTTTTTCCAATGAGAAATTTTATATTTTCTTCTATTTTCTTTTCCTTTTAATATCTTGCCTTATCATATCTTGATTTCTCATGGAGTCATTAGCTTCCACTTGTTAAATTCTAAGTTTTAAGGAATTATTTTCTTCAGTGAGCTTTTATATTTCTTTTTACATTTAGCCAGCTCTGTTTTTTAGGCTGTCATTTTCTTCAGTAAATTTTTTTTTCCATGCTGTTGACTCTTTTTTTTTTTCATGATTCTCTTGCATTATTCTCATTTCTTTCTCCAATTTTTCTTCTACTTCTCTAATTTGCTTTTGTAAATCCTCATTAAGCTCTTCTAGGAGTCCTTTATTTGTTTTTAAGTTTAATAATATTTTTCCCCAGTTACATGTCAAGAAAATTTTAAGCATGTGTTTTACAAGATTTTGAGTTCCAAATTTTTTCTCCCTCCCTCCATCCCCTTCTCCTTCTGAAAATAATAGTCAGTTTGATATAGTTTGTATATTTACTTTCATGTAAAAAAAAGTTCCCTATTTGTCACAGTTGTGAAAGAAGAAACAGATGAAAAGGAAAAAAAAACATAAGAAAGAATAAAGTAAGCGAAAAAATATGCTTCCACCTGCATTCAGAATCCATCAGTTCTTTATCTGGATATGGATAGCATTTTCCTTCATGAGTCCTTTGTACTAGTCCTGGTTCATTGTGTTGCTGAGAAGAGCTGAGTCATTCGTAGTTGGTCATCACACAAGTGTTGCTGATACTGTGTACAATGTTTTTCTAGTTCTGCTCATTTCATTTTGCATCAGTTCGTACAAGTTTTTTTCAGGATTTTCTGAAGTCTGCCTATTCATCATTTCTTCTTGCACAATAGTATTTCATTACATTCATATATCACAGCTTGTTCAGCCATTCCCCAACTGATGGGCATCACCTCAATTTCCAATATTTTGCCACTACAAAAATGGTTGCTTACAAATATGTTTGCATATCCAGGTCCTTTCCCCCTTTTTATGGTCTCTTTGAGATACAGACCAAATATTGGTATTGCTTGATCATGGTATGCACAGTTCGGTTGCTTTTTGGTCATAGTTCCAAATTGCTGTCCATAATGGTTGGATCAGTTTACAACTCCACCAACAGTGCATCAGTGTCCCAATTTTCCCACAACTTCTCCAACATTTATCATTTTCCTTTTTTGTCTAGTATAGCCAATCTGATAGGTGTGAGATGATGTCTTAGAGTTCTTTTAATTTGTATTTCCAAGAGTTCTTTTTGGTCCTGAGGCCAAATTACATTTTCCTTTGAGTCTTCACATGTAGCCATTTTGACACTGCTCTTTTCTTCTAAGTTTGTGCCTTGATCCTTCCTGTCACTATAATAACTTCCTATAGTCAAGTTCTTTTTTGCTCACTTTCTGCTGCTTATTTTGTGACTTGGTGTTTTTATGTGAGAGTTCAGCTCTGGTCCTGTGCTGTCCCAAGAATTTGTGTTGGGACTCAGGGTTTTGCTGCTGGCTTTCATTGGGGTTTAGAGCCTACCTGCTTGATTGCAGTAGAGCTTACACTTCCCTTCTGGCTTGTACTAGGAGGTGGGGCCTCCCTGTGGGCCTCCCATGGGTGCATAGTTTAGCTGTTGGCCTACCCGAAGGGCAGGGCCTTGCTTCTAGTTTGCTGTGGAAACAGAGTTTTTCTACTGACTGGCCCTGGGGGAGGGATTTTGTTGCCGATGGGCTCTGGGGCCATGGCCTTGCTTCTGGGTTGCTATGGAAACAGGGCCTCTGTTAGAGGGTGGTCTCCTTGCTGGGCAGCCCTGGAGGTGGGGTCTAGCAGATGACGGATTCCAGGAGCTGGACCTCATTACTAATCTGAGCCTGGTGGACTCTGGATATTAATTCCCTCTGCCACCACTGGAGTGTTGAGGATTCAAATGCAAAAAAGACTCACAATTGCATTTTACTTAAAGCATGAAATTGTAATCCAAAATTCCTATTATACTCTTGCAGTAGTTTGGTGCTTAAAATACTGAGACATGAAACATTACAAAGGACTGCTTCACAGGCACTTTTTTTTCCACTTTAGCTCTAGATTTTCTGATCAAGTCACTCAGTGTCTGACACATGGCTTAGACTAATCCTCTTACTCACCTCCTCTGAAAATCTGAAAAAAGTTGAGAAAAGTACCTCCTTCAAGTCCTCAAAATTACTTTGGATGTCTGGAATCCACAAAGTAGTCACGGAGGTTGATAAACATTGATCTTTTTCAAGAAAAGAAACAAAATCAAAAGAGGCAGCCAGGGATTTTAGGTCAGATCTCCAGCTTGACTAGGCCAACACATGTGTTTATTACCATGGATCAGGTAGAAGTAATCTCTTTGAATCTCTGCCTTAGTATTGCAGATCATGACAGGCTTCCCCTGATTACCTCCCTGATTACTTTAAAATATTAGTAAATCACCAAGGGCTAATAAGTGGTAAAATGTCTTGTCACCTTCCTTTGATGAGTAATATAACAAAGGACATTCAACATGAAAAAAATTAAAGGTGCTATAAAAATGTTGAGAGTGGTTTTCTGCACCTTAATAAGGCATTACTGAGAAGACATGAAGGATTCCATACTGAGAACAGGCAATAGTAATTTTCTGTGGTTCCTTGGGAAACACTATGCTTAGCAATGAAACTGTATTAATAAACTCTGTGGTTGAAATATTACTCAACCTTGCAGAACTCTATTGTGTTTATCCTCTCAAAGGAATTCTTCCCTTTTATTAACTCTTAGAATGCTAACAAATATTAGTATCTGACACTTGAAATATATATGATTCAATTTCTTTTTATAAATTACTTATTACTGGTGATATGCACCTAAAAGGTAGGGAGGCATTTGATGAAAAATTGAAAGAATTTTAATTTATTTTATATGGAAATATCATTTTACTTCCATAGTCTATATAATTTAGACAGTTTTGTTTTTCCTAGAATAACATTGTGTTTTATGTGGATAAATATTTTTGTGTTAACTGTTCTTTTCTGAATCTTTTTTTCCACAGGATTAAATGCACATGTGTGTATATATATATGTATATATATATTATATATGACAATTATATATACAGAATATATATGTAATGTTTCAATATGATATATTAGGAACTGTTATATATATATATACATATACACACATGATTTTTGATACATGATCAAAATGAGTGGTGGCATCACAGGGCCAGAATATGGTAATCGTATTACTGTTAATAATTCCTTATAGTCTAGTTTTTTTAATTCTTTTTTTCTCACCACATTTCCAATGTCATTTCTCTTTTTTTCTTATTCTAGCATATTTCTGATGCTACAAGAATTTTTTTGGCATTATTTAACACAATTTTTAGTATCCATAGACTCATCCAAAATTTGTTCTACAATGATGAAATAAATGAAAACAAATTCTATTTCAAGTCAATACTTACTACAAACATGTGCTTTCACAAAAATTTACATCAGATAGAAGGAAAATCCTGAGGCAGTAGATAAGAGCATATTCTGGTATTGGAGTTAATTTCCAAATTCACTATAACCATTTGAGATGTGTACTCTGGCTGGACTATTGCCATAACTTTCTAATAGAACCCAGTCTCTTCAGTCCCCAATTTATCATATTTAATGTTACCACATTGGTCTAACTGTTGCAAATGTACAGTCTGATCACTCTATTAATCCATAGCTCTCTAGTACTTTGATACTTCTTTGGATATGTACTCTCATCAAGGTGGTCCCTATATCTACCAAAATTTAAAAAACAGAATTCCAACTTTGGAAGAGCCCTCAAAGCCCCATCTAATGTAATGCATACCCTTCCACAACTTCCCTGACCAAATGCCCATCTCCCCTTTGTTTAGAGATGTGGGGTCAGTGAGGACACTGCTGTCTTCTCCTCAAAGATTGGAAGAGGAGTGTTTAGAGGGAATGATAATATAATTGTAATACCTTAATACCTACTGAGCTGACATCATTCCCACTAAAAAGTGAAAAGTTTGTATATGTATATGTCAGTGTACGTATTTATGTATGTATGTGTGTTGTAGAGCACCACTGATCCCAGAATATAGCCCAGGGATGTGTGGCCTTGAGGCCGCATATGGCCCTCTAGGTCCTCAAGTATGGCCCTTTGACTGACTCCAAACTTCACAGAACAAATCCTTTTATTAAGGGGATTAAGGGGATTTGTTCTGTGAAGTTAGAATTCAGTCAAAGGGCTGCCCTTGAGTACCTAGAGGGCCCATGTGGTCTTGAGGCCGTGGATTCCCCACCCCTGGTATAACCACTATTCAGGGGATGTCTGCTACAACTGTGTGATAAGGGGCTAGGATTGAAATGTTAGACCTTAGGGGAATAATGTGGGAAGTTTGCTTGCTGGGAGGGCCCAGCCCTATAAAATACTGAAAGATTAGCAGTAGTATTGTTTAAGGGGGTTGTGTAGCTATGTTGAAGAAAATTTCATAATTGGCTGTAAGGAAGAAGAGGGATATATGACCCATTTTCTCATCTTTCCATTGGTTGATCATGTGTTGCTTGGGGGACAGACCATGAATGCCATTTCACCTCCAACTTTACCATTGATTGTTCTGTACAATGTACATCCACTTTTTACTTGTGTAAATAGTTAGACTGCAGAGAACTGATAATTATACCTGTGGGAACTCACATATTGTGAGAATGTACAAAGAGAGGAGAAGAGAAGAGAAGAGAAGAGAGGAGAGGAGAGGAGAGGAGAGGAGAAGGAGGGCTCTCAATTGAGTCTTGGGTTATACCTACAATTTGGGAGTATGACACAGAAAATGATACAGCAAAGGAAACTGAGAAGGAGCTGTGTTATAAGTAGGAGAACTGAGTGTATCAGTAAGGCAATAAACACCACATCAACAATAATTGTGAATATGCCTATGTAGTTCTGTATCACAAAGTATGAGAGACTTTCCATATAGAAAGTAAAAGAAGTATAACATTTATTCAGACACAAGAGAACCATATTCCATAACCAAATGTTCAGCTTCCACAGCCAGTTAGCCTACTTTATCATAACAGCAAGGAACTTAAAACACAATATCACAACATGAAGCGTCGCCATCCCAAAACCTCTCTGACCCCCTGCTGGGTCTTCCCAAAATCAAACTCATAGTACAGCTTAGTCAGCCTGTTCAGCTCTAACTATCATGGTGGCCATTAGCAGTCATAAATGCTCTTTTTCTCTCTCTGCATTGAAGCTCCTCCTACCACATGTGATTTAGGCTTCCTGTGACATAACCAGGTCACATGGCCTATTAAAGGATGGGAAAGATCTTCAAATCTAAATTGTTGTTATAGTAGGGGACACTCTCATAGAATACCAGAGAGGAGAAATAAGCATTTGCGAGGAGAGGGTGGTCAGCAGTGTCAAATGCTGCTGAGAGAGCAAGAAGGAGCAAGATTGGAAAAATGAAAGAAGGCTATTGGATGAAACAGTTACGAGATCTTTGGTATCTTGGAGGAGAGGAGTTTCAGTTGGGTGAGGTGTCAAGGATAAAAAGGAGCTTGAGAAGCTGGGAAGTTAGGATAGCAGTGTCCTTAATAGAAGTAGGAAAGTTTGGCAGTGGAGTTTTTCAAGGGAAAGTTAATGTAATCATTGCTGATCCTTGCCTCTTCATCCCTCTTTCACAATTTAAAAAAAAAAAGTGGTAGTGAGAGGTATTAGTCACCAGTTACTTACTACCTGGGAGCACAAAACCTGATGCTGTCATGACTAGAGATGTATATGGGGATGTTGGAAACCTTCTGAGTAGAGCATAACCTACTTGAGGGCCAGTGGTGGGAGGAGACAGAGAAGAACATTTGAAAGAGGTGGGGATAATTGTGTTGGAAATATGCCCACGATTGGCTGTCAGAGAAAGATAGATTCTGACCCATCTTTCTGCCTTCCAGTTGGTTGATTACATAGTTCTTTGTGGCAAGCCACAACTGTCTTGGGTTTATTTTGTTCTCTGTACACCAGGTGGCTATGCTTCCCCGACTTTAAAGACGACAGCTAGGGTAGTCAGAGAAGACAGATTTCCTTGGTTTTATGAGCTTTGAAAAGGAGTTATAAATAAGGTAAAGAGGGCATTCTAATTGGAAGTATTGGTGAAGTATTAAAGTTTGACACCAATGTAAATTTGAGGGATTATATAGAAAATAGTGTAATTGGAGCAGAGATTTTGTGTGGCATATAGCAGAAGATAAGGTTTGAGATAGATGGTGGAGAGCTTCACTTGTTAGTCTAAAAAAATGAATTTTATTTTATAGTAATAGGGAGACTGTGAAGTTTTGGGAGTCCCTGATGCTCATAATACTTTGGTGGCATTTATAGTAGCTTCTCATGAGAAAAAAGGTGAGTACTCCTAGGCCTGACTGACTTGAATTATCTGACTTCATAGATTTTAGTTGTAAACTGATATTCTTTTCTATGTTCTAAAAGCATTGATTTGCCATCGGATCCAGACAGTTATTCCATTTAGGTACTTTCTTATATGAGTTTGTAGTCTTTCCTAACCTAATCTGGTAAAATAACAAAAAGTAAGAATGTTGTGCCATATTAAGGGTCTGACATAATTTCTTAAAAATATTCCACAAACCATGTCTAACAAACTAAATTTATCCTCTCTATATTATTTATGTAATGTGGAGTCATTGCATGCACAGACTACCTAACGAGTCACTCACATGGAAGATCCTGAAAAACTGCTTCCAAAAGACTGAAGGACTGATGACTTCATGAACATTTTACTTCGGCCTACCACATAGGCGGGGCAGCCTTTCTTGATTGGCTACATGGCCAGAAGTATAAAATGAGCTGCCTTACCAGTGGTCCTGGTGTAAGTAAGGAGGATTTCGTTATCCTTCTTAGAGTTTAGTTTCCCAGGATCCATGGCCATGGCAATGTCTAGTTTCCAGGTGTTAGCTAATAACTTCCAGAATATCCCCAAGGATCCTAGACAGTAATTCCTAGAGTCATAGTGATAGTCCTACTGAGACTGTGCAGTGAGATATGGAGTGACATAATGTGATACTACGCTTGCTCTGAAAATGATGTTGCTAAAGTTGACCTGTGAGGATATTGCTGGCAATATGCCTTCTTTGTCTGTTTTAGCAAGTGGGCACTGGTCAATGAGTGGGGACCCCTTAGGGTTGAATGTACAAACTGGAATGCTGTGTGTGCCTTGATTGGCCCCCAACAAGGCTTGGGCAGAATCTGTGTTTGCCTCAACCAGCCCCCATTGAAGCTTGAGGGGATTTAGGGGAGTATACAAGCTGTGCCTGTCTCTATTGACCCTATTGAGATGTAGAGTTAGTTGCCCCCCTCCCACCTTCATGCTGGCTCCTGCAAGAAGGGTGACTAGGGAATGCTGTAGGAGTTGGTGCTCCCATTGTCAGCAAACTCTGTTTGAGAAGACTAGACTGGAATAAAGTAAGATTGTTAGCCCCTCTGAAGCTATCTTCCTGTCCTTCCTGTCTGACCAGATCAAGAGTAAACCTGTTAGAGGTTAGAGTCCAAAAACTCCAATGCCTCCTATGTGTTATTTGTGAAACAATTGGCGACGAGGATGGGATATATGCTAGAGAGAGAGGCTGTAGAACACCTGCTAGGAGCCCTCCTTTGTGTGTTTACCTGTCTTACACTGGGTCGGTCTCTCTCTCTCTCTCTCTCTCTCTCTCTCTTTCTTTCCCCCTTTCTTTCCTTCTGCAATTTGCAACTGAATAACTGAGAATGAATGTGACTCACATTCACAGCTAGTGAAGCCAACCATGCAGTAAGGGGAAAAGGCCACTTCTTTCTGTCCTCCCTGCATAGGCCATGCGTATCTAAGGAATGGGCCTGTGATGGTTGGACTTTTTTATTCCTCTCATTCTAGCTTCACCAAGTAAATATAGTCTCCCATTGGTCTGAGATGAGCCACAGGGATCTAGAAGGGAATGCAGGCTTGGATGCTGTGTAAAAGTCAGCAGAAGACAGAGTTGCCAGTTTGTGGCTTTAATTTAGTGGGATACTTGCTATATAGGAACTAAGCTAAGCTGTGTGAGCCTACGAGCCTCTTCCCCCAGCTGTTGTGGAGAAGGGGATTCTATTCCTGAGGTGCTGGGGAAAATGTTTATGGTTGTTTTTGCTATGTCTTTCAATTAAACATCTCTTTGTAAAAATTAATCTGCTATTAGAAGGTTAAATGGAGATAGAGTAAACCCTAAAAAAGGACAAAATATAACTGGTGGTTTCCTAGATAATGGAAGGGAAGGAAGATCCCTCAACCCATTCTGGGTATTAGATAAACCTGTGGTGGGGGTTGGGGTGGGAATGAGGTTTAAATGTAATTAGACTGGCGCTGAGAGGGTATGGTCAAAGCAATCATGTTACAATGAAATTTGGTCCTAATTGATTCTTCAGCAACTATTTAAATTTTCTCTATAAAAAAGTGCTAAGGGTTCTAATCCTGACTAGCTCTTTAGTCCAGGACAGTTATTCTGGGGTTCAGTTTCTTTATAATGAGGAATGGGGGAAAGTATACTTGATTTTATCTCAGGTTCTTTCTGTCTCTAAAATCATAATAATTCAATAGGAATCATTAGATCATGTTTCTTCCCTTTCTTGTGTGACATGTTTGGGGTCAGATTTATTTTCTGTAGAAAGCAGCTGTTTTTCTATCTTGCATAACATTTTTGCACTTTCAATAAGCACAAATACTTTAATATGCAAAAGACTAAAAAACAGTAATGCATATGAGAACTTTTTAAAGTAGTTTGTACTTTTTTCTAAAAAAAAAATACATAGGGGGCAGAGCCAAGATGGCGGCTGGGAAGCAGTGACTGGCGTGAGCTGCCCACCAAGTCCCTCCAAAATCCTATAAAAAAAATGGCTCTGAACCAGTTCTAGAGCTGCAGAACCCACAAAGTGGCAGAGGGAAGCAAGGCTCCAGCCCAGGACAGCCTGGATGGTCTCAGGGTAAGGTCTGTCCCACACGGAGCTCCCAGCTCCCAGCTGAGGGGAGC
>CM053626.1:152976608-152994854 GCA_028646595.1 Phalanger gymnotis | reverse complement strand
GTCCGTGGTCTGCCGCGCCGCGCTGGGCTCTGCTTGTCTCGGCTCAGCTCTGCTCCCCTCAGCTGGGGGCTGGGAGTTCCGTTTGAGACAGACCTTACCCTGAGACCATCCAGGCTGTCCTGGGCTGGAGCCCTGCTTCCCTCTGCCACTTTGTGGGTTCTGCAGTTCTAGAATTGGTTCAGAGCCATTTCCTTATTGGTTTTTAGAGGGACTTGGTGGGGAGCTCACGCCAGTTACTGCTTTCCAGTCGCCATCTTGGCTCTGCCCCCGCATGAAGCGTTCTTAAAGGAGAGCTTCTAGACTTTCAGCATCCCTTTCATGATTTCACACTCTTAACTATCTTTGCGTTTTGCTGACATTTGCAATTCCTTTGAGATACGAAGTGTTGCACACACTACCCATTTGTTAGATAATCACAAGCTTGTATACCTGTGAATATTTAGACTCTGAGGTAAGAGAAGAAAACCCCTGACACTTTCAGGGGAAGGATCTCTGCCAGTATAATATAAAATACCTGAGATAAGCTTCATTTCCAAAATACCAAACCAGCAAAGTCTTTGAAAGGATTTTCTTACTTTAAAAAAAAAATTATGTATTTTATTTTTAATTTATCAAATAAAAACATTCGCATAACAATATAATAAAAAGATGATTGCATATGAAACTGGATTTCTATTATGTACGACAAGCTATTCCTTTTAAATATATAAAGTTATCATCTACATTTCTTTTTTCTTCTTTTTCCCTTCCCTCCCACCATAGAGATGCCTACCATTAGATACAAATATGTTTGTGAGTGTGTGTGTATATGTATGTATGCATATATGTAAAATCATTCTGTACATACTTCTATTTATCAGTTGTTTCTGTGGATACAGATAATATCTTCATAGGGCCTTTGTAGTAAATTTGGATATTTATGATAATCAAATGACTTACTCGAAGTTGTTCTAGAAAAAGTATCACTGTTACTAAATGCAACATTCTCTTGGTTCTGCTCGTCTATCTCTTCATTATTTCATGCAAGTTCATTCATGATTTTTCTAGATATCAAGCTCCTTATTTCTTATAGCACAGACGTATTCCATCACAATCATATGCCACAACTTGTTTAACCATTCCACAATTGATGAGCATCTCCATAATTTCCAGTTCTTTTCCACCACAAAGCGAGCTGCCAAAAATATTGTATGCAACAACACAATAAAGAGCCCAAAATCAGAAAAGGCATTTATTATTCTTTCTCATGAGAAAGGACACCACCCAAGCAAGACAAGTCAGAGGCGTTTTAATTAATGGCACGTCCCCTGAACAGAGTACAGGAGAGTATAAAGGACTCAGATGGATGCCAGTCCTTTTGTTGACCACCCTACCCCACCCCCCAAATCTCCTGCCAGGCTCTTCATTGGCCAGATCCAACCTCCTGACTACCTACATCATGCCGTCCTTAAACGGCTCATTTAAGCAAGCATACAGGCCTCTAACCTTTCACCTGAGAGCTCTTATTAGAACCAGTTCTAACCAGTTGCCCTACTTACATTCTGCTAAAGCTGAGGGGGATGGGGAGGAAGAGGGATACTTTCTGTGGAAAAAACTGCTCCCCTCATTTCCTACAGTATTTTAGAACATATAGGTTCTTTTCCTTTTCCCCTAATCATCTTTGGAAATAGACCTAATAGTGGTATATAGTCAGCTGAGTAACTTTGGGCGTAATTAATTTTTTCCCCCTTTCTGTGAATATTTTCTCAAGTCAAAAAACAAAGAAGGAAAAAAAGCAAAAAACGAAAATCTCCTCCCAGAAATGTTCTCTTTTTTGACTAAACCTCATGATATGGACTTTTTTTTTTTTTTAGAGAAGAGGGTGATTTTTAGGTGTCCAGTCATATATGCACTTACTTGAAGTGGTTTCATTTTATAAAATGATACAAATAAAGAGCCTGATCACACTGGTGTAGGCAGATGTGTTAGAAACACGCAAACTAAGTACGAGCATTCAATAAACACAAATAAGTGTCTTATGTTCAAATGAAAGTTAAGTACTGAGCCTGTTGAAGGAAGACTGTGGAAGATGAAATCTATCCCAGAAACTGGGATGGGGACAGATGATGGACATTTCAAATTAAACTGCATGCAGTTCAGGGAAGGTCGTTTTGCTTCAAGCATCCTTATGTGAGTTTACTTCTTAAAAGCATGAAAACTTTTTCTAAAGCAGACAACACGGGAAAGCAAAGCAAATTCCTACAAGTGTTTTTGTTGAGTCCTTTCTGTTGTGTCTGACTCTTCATGATGCTGTTTGGGGGTTCCTTGGCAAAGATATGGAAGTGGCTTGCCATTTCCTTGTCCAGTTTATTTTACAAATGAGAAAACTGAGGCAAGCAGGGTTAAGTAACTTGCCCAGGGTCCCTCAGCTAATAAGAGTCTGAGGCCGGATCTGAACTCAGGTCTTTCTGATTTCAGGCCAGGCAATCTATACACTGCACCACCTAGCTGCAGGGGTTAATGATAGATGCTGAATCAAATCAAAGCTTTTCTTCTGCTTCTTCTAACCTATGTACCATTCAGCAAGTTTGACCAGTGTAATGGTTATCAGGGCAGGACTTTTTTGTTGTCTTCTCTTTTGGAGTGCTGAGGCAATCAAGTAACTTTTATGGGTCTTGCCTTTCAAATGTAATGGGAAGCAAAATGGGACTTTTCACAGTTCTTTGTTTTAATGTGGAGAAGCACTGAGGTAATCAAGTGCCCCAGGGCCGTGAGACAGGGTCTGTGTGTTGGAAGGTTAGCAATTTTGGGAGTACACTCATTGAAAGGGTGACAAGACTCTGGGCAAGCTGTTGAAATATTTCTGCCATGCTCCCCCCCCCCCCCGCCCCCTACTTTGGTAACCCAGACAGATGTTGGTGCTTCTCTGGTAACTATGCATTGCAATGGATACACTGGTTTGTGTTATTTGCTCTGTTTATAATGTACGCTTGTAATTTGTTTGTATTTGACCTGATGTTCAGAGGGCTGATCTTTTCCCTCTACACTAAGTGAATGATACATGTATGTTTAATTAAACTGAGATTGTTAACCCCTTAACAGTGCTTTCCTTAGAAAAGCAGATCAAAGAACCTGTGTTGGCGGGCTTCTGTGTGCTGGTGTTGTTGATATTACACAGCCACAGTAGCTGCTAGCCACATTGTTGTTAGAACTAGATAAATCTTTAAGATCCCTTGTCATTTTGGAGGCTATGAGTTTGTAAATATACTTACTATGAAATATTGTGTATTTTAGCAGTTTGTTTTGGTATCGTCCACTTTAAACATAAGCTTCTTGAGGAAAGGGGCTATGTTGTTCTCTAAACTTTGTATTTTTCCTTGTACCAAGCACTATATTCTATACACAGTAGGTACTTAGATTTTTTATTGATTGATAATACTGTAAGAAATTTTTAATTGTAGAATAATGTTTTATGTGAGAGAGCTGGATAAAAGACATTCTTTGCCTCTTGCCTGTCTCTTCTCTATCATCCCCTTCTAGCTCTTACTTCTTCCTATATTTTCTTTCTCTACTTATTCCACTCCTTGCCCTCATCTTTCAATCTTTCTCCCTTGTCTGATTTTCTTCTCGACCATCTATATATCTCCCCACTTTCCCTCTTTCTTTTCTTTACCTCTTCAAATAGATCTCACTCTGTCTCCTTTTCCTATCACAATCTCTTTCCGCTATCTCATTCCTTTTTTTCCTGTCACCCTGCTATTTCCCTCTCCTCTTTCACACCTTCACACACCCCTCTTTAATGGGAGTCAGGATGGTGCCCAGAACTCTGTTCTGTCCCACTCTGGCAGTACAGGACTTGACTTGCTTTGTTTCCAGAAGCTTCATTTTCAATAATCATCTCTTTAGTACTATTTTTTGTATACAATATTACATCATAGTGCTGCAATCAGATAAATAAGTTATGCTATCAGTTATCAGGATGGCTTTATTTTTATATCAGAATATCCTTTCAACTTTATTTAAATATTTCTAATTTCATATGGCCTCAGGAAAACAAGTAATATTTGAGGGACCATGAAATTTAAGAGTAATGGGTGATATTCCCCCAAACTGCCCAAATCAGACTGCACTTCTACTGATTTAAAAGGGATGGCTGTTCAAAGGATTAGAAACAAAGTAGGAGCTCATTGACTGGGGAATGACTAAACAGGTCTTGGTAGAAGAATGTAATACAATATCATGGCACTATAATACAAATAGAGAGAAAGAAAAGCTAAACTGAAAGTGGAGTCATTATAATGATCAAGCTTAGCCCAAAGAAGAAATGAGCAAGGCACTCCTCTGCCTTCTTTGTTTGGTGTGGAGGGTGAGGGGCTATAAGTATGAAATTTTATATTACTGTCCTACTGTGTTGACGGGTTAGTTTTGTTGAACTGCTTTTTTTCCCCCCAACCCCATTACTGTTTTATTTTTTGTTACGTTTTGCTTTATTAAAGGATTCAATGTACTATCTCTAGTGCATTTTAAATGACATTCAAATTATGAAAATTCAATTATATGCCATTTACAAGGCATGTATATTGTATTTTGTGAGGTACATCTATAGTAGCATTTGAGAAATGAATGACAACATATTTTACTTAATAATGTTTTGTTCCTCAAACTATTTTGTATGTTAGCATTTGGGCAATTCAATATAGCATTTATTGTGGTCAGATTAATTTCATGGTGTTGTCTAATATGTTAGCTTGACTTTAATTTTTTTAATTTTATTTTTCATTGTTGTTTATTACTTAGAGAATCATAAGTAGATATCATCAATATTCCACTAGTCCGATTGAACGGTATTTACACAATCACTTTCATACTTTCACAACTTAGGTTATGCATGCATTGGATGTGCTTGTAAAGGGGAAAACATGGCCCTTTTGTGAAAACTATGATATGTGGGCAGGAGATATATATATACACATACACACACATATATATATATATACATATATACACATACATATATATATATATATATGTTTAAATTCCTAGTAGATATGATTTCCATGCCCTTTTTGTCAGAGCACAGAAACCCACCTCCCATCTTTTCCATGCCCTGTATTCTGGATCATTGATAAATCCTAGGCAGTGCTGTGGAATGAAGTTTTCTTAGTATTTATCACAACTCTTCAATTTATAGGCTTTTGAAACCATGGCAAATTGATTATAAATCAAAAAGGAAACTTTAAATGCATGTGAAATCTGAAACATTACCTTCAGTTTCCTAAAATTAACTTTTTGATTCAAATGGAATTGAAAATTTTAGGGTATAGGATTCAATATCCGCTCAGGCCTTGATAAAGTAACTGTAGGATGAATAATTTATGTCTATGTGTATGTGAATGTGTGTATGTAAATATACATATGTATTTTTATTGTTTCTATTTCTTCTCACCCTTTGAGATTCACTGTTTGAAAGAGCTAATTTTTGTTAAGTCAGAAATAAAGTTTCTATGGAAAGAAACTGGAATTTGAGAAAAAGAACAACTCTCAGAACAAAAATAAATTACATTTTTGTATCCAAACTTAGACATTTCAGTTCAGAACTATATTTTTAACAGTTTATATCATTGTGCATTAAATTGTGTGTATGGTTTAGAAAGAAGAGAGGAGAAGGGAGGAGAGGGGAGGGGAGGGGCAGGGAAGGGAAGGTAGGTGAGAGGAGAAAGTGCCAGTCATTAAGTTATAGTAGAGAGGCTAGAGAGCCAACTTGGAATCAGGAAAATTTGGGTTCAACATCTTCCTTTGACGCATACTTTCTGTGTCACCTTTGGCAATTCATTTATTCCTTCTGCGTCTCAGTACACAGTGGCACACATGTGTCACAATCCCTTATACTGGAGAACCTGAGGTTGGTGGATCTTTTGAATTTAGTTGTTCTAAGCTAAGGTAGAGCTAAAGCCTTATGGGGCCATATTGAGTCTGTTACCAATATTATGAGCCCCCAGAAGCCCGGGGCTACCAGGCTGCCTGAGGCTGCTTAGGCCCAAGCCCAGGTCAGAAATGGAACAAGTTAAAGCTTCCGTGCTGTTTAGCGGTAGGATCAGGCCCATGAGTGGGCAAGGTAAGAAAGGGAGACCCAATCTCCATCCATCCCTAAAAGAATGGAGCAAGTTCCATTCCATATGGGTAGCTCACAGCTCCCTACTCTGATTAAACCACAGATCTCTCTCTCCCTCTCTTTTTTTTGGTCTTAAGTTAATGGCCATGTTATTAGAACTTATTGGTTATACAAATGTGATTTTGTAAGCAACATTTAAATTGTCTCTTGAGTGGACTGTTCCTGAATTGCTAAAATTCATTGTATTTGAATGTCTGGCTAGCTGCCTCACCAACGCCCCACCCCCATACCCCTCCCCAGCCCTCCCCCCACCAAAAGCACACACGAACACGCCTTCTTTCATTATGTCAAGTTTGTTTATGTCATCCTAGAGGAATCCTCATAGGGATTAACATCACTGAGGGTGACAGAATCTGTTGCAACATAACTCCAAAATGCCGTCATGGATGTCATTGTTTAGGAGTATTACTTTACCTGCCGGAGGCAGAAACTTACCTAATTCTGCAACTGACACAATAACTTTCATCTTTCCTTTTTTTCCTGTATATAGTATTTATTCTTAAGCACACCTTTTTCCTTTCTTCCATTGCCTGATTTAAAATGATTTGTGATTTTAAAAATTGTAATAATGAGTACATTATACACATTTTAATCATTCGCCAGTCTGCATTAGCTTCTTAATTATTAATAAAATGAAATCCATTGATTTCCTCTAGTTGTTGGAACATGCTCCTGACCTAATCCTGCCTCAGGCTTGAAAGGCCCTGAGATGAACAGCAAATCCATGGGCTAAACATTAATTTTGTGGGATTTAAAGTTAGTAATTTTTTTATTCTTAAAGGAGAATATTCTTTTGTCTTTTTCCTTTTGCTTTTGTGGAAGCATTATGAATTTTTGAGGGATGTCATTTTATAAATGCAAAGCAGCCATCATGGATTAAAATAAACTTTGGAATGGAAGTAAAATCTGCTTAACCCTTTTCTTCCTCATTTTACTCCCATAGTTTATGTCTATATTTCAAAGTTTGGCAATAATGTTGATAAAACTACTGCTTCAAAAAAAAAACCTACTGCTTCAGGAGATTTAAAAATGGCATTTAATTCTAACAGAAGTATTATCTATTTGCATTGAATGTTCATGATGGTATAAAAGAAACTTCCTTGTGTAGGCCAGATAATTTGCATCATCATATCTGGCTTATATGTATGATTAATGAAATCATCTTCAATTTTTGGCCTGATCTTTTTTTTTTTGAATATGTTATATTAAAACAATTTTTAACTTTTTAAAAAAATATTTTGAGTTCCAAATTCATCCCTTTCTCCTCTCCCCACTCCCTGATATTGTAAGCAGTCAAATATAGGTTACACATGTGCAATCATGTAAAACATTTCCAGATTAGTCATATTTTTAGAATCTTCTAGTAGTAATCCAGTGGAAAAAAATGACTTTCCCTTCTTTGCACCTTTAATGAAGTCATAGTACTTACTTAGACTGTGTCTGCATAGCATACAGGCTGGAATTGGAACTGGCAATTTCTCATCAACATATCCCATTGGTACAACACTATTTAGGACCTTTCAGAGGCATATGGGGAACATGAACCAAAACTTCTAAAAGGCCAACAGTAGGCATAAAATTCTAACGATAATCCATAGCTTGTTCACCAACAATGATTTTTCTGAATTTTAAAATACATTAGTGATGTATCTGCCGAAGCACAGAACTGACATGTAAGCTGGCATTCTGTGACAAATTAATAAAAAACAAGAATCATTCACTGCCCACAAGTATACTTACTCTGTCACAAAAGGTAACGTGTTCATAAATATACATGGGGCATTTTGATCCTGTTAATCTGTATAGACATACAAAGATTTGTTTTCTTTTTTTTTTTTTTTGTTTTTATTTGCACTCTAATGTCATGTTTACTCCCATGCCATAAGCTTTTGTTTCTTCAGTTTCTTCTGGGATATCTTTTTCTTTTGAGCAACCTTCTCTTCTGGTTTAGGAACAATTTGTTCCTTTTCAGTGAGTATCATCTCAATATGGTAAGGAGAACTCATGTATGGGTTGATTCGACCATAAGCCCTGTAAGTACGCTGTCGCATTTTGGGAGGCTTGTTAACCTGGATATGCTCAATGACGAGAGAATCCACATCCAAACCTTTCAGTTCTGCATTACTCTCTGCATTTTTAAAGCATGTGCAGCAAGAATTCAGCACTCTTTTTGGGCCAGTGACCCTGTGTCCAACCCCACTGCTTAGCCTGGGCACACCTGCCAACTCCACCATTATATTGTGTAAGGGAACACATTGTTTCTTCAATGTGACATCTTTCAAATACTTGGTAGCTTTTCAGATATGCATGCCTTTGGTAGCTTGGGCTGTTTCATGGGTGTTCTTGAAGTGGACCCGGAGATTTGAACCCCTTGCATGATGTTGTGGGGTTCTCTGGATCAAGTGAGTACCTCACCATTTTAAATGATTACCTAGGACGGCTCAAGGGAAGAGGTGTTCTTCCTTCTTATTTTTGAATATACTGAGTTTTTCCTCAGCTATTGAAAATTGCAAAATATTAATTGGAGAAAAAAAAGCTATTTTGGTAACCTCATATTTCCTGCACAATGGCAGGAAAGTTTTTTTTTTTACGGGACTAGCAAATTAAATTAGTATATTCTAAGCATCTGATTACTCTTTAAAATCTTCAACAGGCCTCCTCACATTCAGAGCTGGTATGAATATTTATTTATGAAAGCTAAGAAATGGCTTTTTGTTCATTCTTTTTGCTATGCAGTGACAAATCAACTGTTTTTTCTTGTATATGTCATCTTTCAATTAATAGGAGTCTTTCCATAACTGATTATTGTTTATGGATCTAGAGACTTAGTTTACAATTGTATAACAGCCTTTCAGAAGAAACTGCAATTATTAGAAGTTCAAAGCAGCCTGTATCAGAGACTTGGCTAGCCCAGTAGAAGATAGTAGCCACCATCCATAAAAAGCAATCATGCTTTTCTGTGCTGCCACTTAAAGGTAGAGTCCTTTGGGACCTTGTTAGATGCTTTCATGTGCGGAACATTTGACCCACTTCTGATTAGTGTTCAGGTTTACAAGGCAATGGCTTTTGGGAGAGGTACTGCCATTGGCTGACCATCTCCCTGTTTCTGAAGTAAAAAAAAAACTCTCAGTGGAATATATTAAGGATAATAAAATGGTAAAGAAGCTCCAGGTGAAAGACAGGTTAAGTTTAGGATTTCTTTTTTAAAAAATTAACAAATTACTTGATTGTTGAGTAGAAGAGGCCTTGGGTTCAAAGAAATAATTTGTCTTTTTTGTGATTGAGAACGGGTCTTCATTTTCAATTTCTTTTTCTTATATATCTTTTTAGAAACTTGAATTTCAAGAAAGCTAGATTTAAATAAAACTGGAGGATATTTTGCCTAAACATATCCCTGTTTATCTTCTTGATTTTTATTTTCAAATGAATATTAACTTCCAAACATGCTCTACCTTTGTTTTCTTTCTCCTAAGTATCTGACTTTCTAATTTTATATAGCCTTCATATATTAAAGTCCTTTGTCTGTTGGCCTTAGTATTTTTAAAACAATGTTTTAAAAATTAACTAATAATGTTTTAAATTTAGTAGTAACATTTAATAATTAATTTCATAACTATGCACTTATTTGATTAAAAAATTGTTTTCCTTTCATTTATTAAGTCAAAGGATTTTCTTGCTAAAAATATATTTTCAGGATATTGCTTTTCGGTTTTTAAGATATGCAGACATAATCAAGCTGTGTGTTCATTGGGTTCATTTTGTAGATATTCCAGCTGCCTGTTTTTACTCTATTTACAATAAATTCTATAATGCTGTCATTAGAATTCTATAATTCTATAACAATGCATCACAAATCAAATGAGATTGATGACAGTTAAAGTTTTTATTAGAATAACTTATTTTCAAAGTAATTTGATCCTGTATAACAATAGATTGTGAGCACAATATTCAAATTTCTTCTGCTTTGTTTCTTGGAAAACTACAGCTGTTAGAAAGATAACAAGAATCATGGTGAATAACTGCTTATTTTTCTTACGTCCCAGAGGGGTGGGAGAATCAGCAGGTAGCATAGCCTCATCCCCAAACCAGATGTTACTTTATTAAAAATTGAACACTTTGGAGAGAATTGAAGGAGGCTTACACTTTAGATGATCAGTGCAGTGGGAAGGGGTAAATTTACAAAGATCGTAAATCTGAGTCAGTTTCAAAATCAAACAGACTGTATTATCTAGTCAGCATTTAATTTAAATTCCATAAAGTATTTTCAGAGGGAGGTTATGCAGAGCCATGTTAAAGAAAAAAACACAGGAAATACTGCTTATACCATTTTCTTTAAAAATTGCTCACACTAAGAAATATGCTATCATTCTAATCTTAGTTAAACTTTTGTTGGTTTTTTTTTTTTTTTTACTGTTTACTTCTTCAATAAATATTTGGATTTTCCCCCACTTTCTTATGGTGATGGTGTTCTCTTTGAATTAGAAAATTAACTAATAGTAGAAAAATAAAAGAGAATAAATCAAGATGTCAGCATCTGTTGGTTGGCATTAAGTTTCTCCTTCACATTGTGGGGAAAATGAAAAGAATACTTGTTTTGATGGGGAAGGCAACAAGAAGGATGTGATAGTGGTCTTCAAGCATTTGCAGAGTTGTGATATTCAAATATAAAACTTGTTCTACTTGGATCCATAGGGTAAAACCAAAAGCAATGAGTGAAAACTGTAGAAAGGCAGATTTCTGTTCAGTTCAATATTAGGAAAAAAAAACTTCCTTTGAATTTGGACTCTCTAAAAAGGAATGGACTGCTTTTGGAGTGAGTGAGTTCTCTAACACTGAATCACTGACCTCTGGATCTCCTTAAGAAGAAAATAGATAACCACTTGTCAAGGACATTGTAGAAGAGATTTCTGTTTAGAGGCTGGTTTGGTTACATGACCTTTTAGGTCCCTTCCGATCCTGAGATTTTCTGAATACATCTGAAGATAACCACTATTACAGTTCTGGTTATAACTCTTGTTTTTCCCCCCATGATAAATATTGATACTTGCCTATTAATAGTCATCTGTACTTTTTACAATGTCATATGTCTTATAGACACAGTTTATAGAAGATAACCATTTTGTCAGGTAGTAACATTAGCCTCATAATGTGATCTTCTCTATCTCCAGTACTTAATTATCCAAAATCAGGAAAGAATAGACATAAAGACAGAAGAAACATTGATTATGGCCCTCCATGACTTAATAGATAGTTTCATAAGCCCATGTGACCAATATAATTAATCATCTAATCGTCAGTCTTTTGCTTTCAGATATAAACTAGGGTGGCTTGGATGACATATACACATATATTTATTATGTATGATATATGAGCTAATAAAATTGATACCATATAGTGCGATATGATGTGATGTGTTTGCCTGTAATCAAAGACCTCCCCAGGGTTTTACTTTGGTAGTATAATCTTTAATAACCTAATAATACTAAGGATTAATGACTACAATATGATTACTTTATTTGTTCTAAATGTTTTGTTTTGCTACCATATACTAAAACTATAACAGAATGCTACAGTTTGAAGGGAATCTCTGTATTTTCTCCCTCATTTTATGAAAGAAACAGGCTAAGAGAGTGAAACTGCTTGCCCAAGATCACAAAGCTGGTTCTCAGCAGCTGTAGGGTTCAGATCATTCACTTCCTATTCCAGTGTTCTGCATTGTAACATGCTTTGTCCTAGATAGAACACCAAACACATTAGGATACCTTTCCATGTTAAGCCTGTTTATAATAGCTCACTTTTAAAATATCATCAGCACTATTTATTAAGAATGTATGATATTATGTCAAGTCCTAATGACAATGCAGATTTTTACATGGTCTCCTTTTAGCTCTCTTATCTCTAGATACCTCTCTAGATACATTGGTATCTAGGAATCCACACCATTAAATTTTCCAAAATTTCTTTTCTGAATGAGCTTGTTAGGCTGGGCCTACATCCTTAATGATTCTACCCAGCAGATGTTCTTACAGAAAAAAAAAAAAGATGCTGCAAAATATTTGGCTGCCCTCTTACCAAAAAAAGTCAAAGATTTACCAAAAACTAGCAATATTGTTTCTTAAATGTTCCCTGCAATTAGTAAAACAAGATTTTTGCCCTTTTTTTTTTAATGAGGTGGAAGAGGGAAGTCAGAATGAGAATGAGAGTAGGAAAGAGAGATACCCTTGTCAAGCTTTTCCACTGTTTCTAAACACTTGAAAAGTGCTCACTGCATCCTTTTATTAGAGCTAAATGTGCCTCCCTTGAGGCTGACAATGCTACTCCTAACTCACAAGATCTACCCCAAATCTTCAGGAGTTTTTTTGTGGGAGGATTCAAATTCAAATTCAAATTCCCTCATCTGGATTTCAAGGTTCACTACAAGCCAGTGTCACTCCATTTTTTCCTGCGTTATCTCATATTACTCACCCTTTTGCTTCAACAAATTAGAAAGTTCTCTATTTCTAGACCGTCTTTCCTCCCTTTCACGCTGAATTCCTCTCAATTTTCTCCCACCTCTTCCTTGAACCTTTCTCTTATCTCTTAATCAGTAAGGATTTTATTTCAGTTTTCTATAGCACATATATTAATTTTTATTCTAGTTACATGTATATAGTGTGTGCTGTATTTCCCTGCCCCGCCCATGCCACAATACACCCATGAGGGCAAGAACTGTGCTTCATTTGAATTTCATATTTCTCCCCGTGCCTAATATCTACCCAAAAGGTAGCATTAAACTGATTGACAGGAAATGAGGACATCATTAATATATTGAGAACTCATTAACTCTTGAGAATCATATACTATTCTGCATCAGTATTTAACATTTTGTGCATTTATTTCCTGTCAGATTATAAGCTCCTCAAAAGGAAAGCTGGTATCTTATCTATCAATCATGGTGTTAGCATAGGGCTTTACTTTTAACAGGTACTCAACAAATGTTTAGTAAATTTAATTCTGGGTTGTGGTTGTATGCTAGAAAAAGGATGTGTAAGTAGGAGCAGAAGAAAGAAGATTTTTTTTTCTAAAATACGTAAAACCTATCAAGTTCACGTTTATACCTCCACTAAATTTCTGTTCCTATGCCTCATTATTCTTGAAAGTTGTACAAGTGTAGTAAAAGCATTGTCCTGTCTTTTGTCTTTCCACATTAAAAAGGGCCTGATTATAGCCCTGATGATGAACCCTAGATCTGTTTCATGAGAACCAACCCAGTTCCTTGAGGATATCCTTATCCTTGATCATTAGGTGGTCAGCAATAAGGTGATACATTATTCTGTCCACATCATCCCCAAAAGAATATTCAGTAAGGTACAATTGATCTGTGATGGAGTTAAGTGAGAACAAGTACCCGCAGTGATGAAATAGTGGATCCTCTGAAGTGTGTGTTTCTGTATGTACGCCTGTATATTGTGAACGTCATAAGTTGTTTAATTATGGTTTAACTGCTAAAATGTAATAGGCTATAATAGAACACGGCCCATAGAGATTCTTAGAGCATTGGATATCATTCAGAGTAGATAGATTTGATAAAATAGACATCATTTTGTTCCCAGGACTGTATACTGGATCTCCTGTCAAAATATGCCTAAATTGCTTTAGAATACGCCTAGGCCTTCCAATCTAATTGCAATGCCTTCCAGTATAATTTTTGCCATTTTCCCTATTGATTGAAATGAAAAAGAGCAATACCAGCAGGATTCACTGTGTTTAATTAAAGATGCTAAAATGTTACTTCCAGATAAAGAAAAAAAATTGAAAAAAAAAGTTTGCAGTCAATTGAAATTCTGAAACATTTTATCTCATGAGCCTCCAGGTAAGATTATGCCTTCAGTTTAATTTTTAAACATTATACATGAAGAAGTCAATAAATGGAAGCAAAGACTTAAGAAATGTGCCACCACATGTGTTACTTGATTGTAAACAGTGTATCTGCAAGAAGGTAAAATTTGACATTTGTTCTGTCTGTGTAAAACATAATTTCATGATTACATTTTTTATTCTTCATGGCACTTATACTATGTCTTCTAACAATTGTTAAACAGTAAACCTTGACGTTGGTATCATAGGGAACTTAGTAATTATTCCAGAAATAAAAGTATCAATAACAGGGATCATAGAGGTCAGAAATACAGCACAACATAAACATTAGAATCACAATATTGTTTTATAACACAAAAAAAAAGATTGCTTCAGTTCAGAGCACATACCATTCTTACACAAACAAATGTTCATTTCTAATAAAGATGATGGACAATGCCTTTCAAGTAATGTGCTTAACATTTTACGGACTATATATTGACATTTTAGAATATTATTCAATTGGTTTACTTGGAAAAAAGTAAGGGGGTGTGTGGAAATATGCTAATTAAAATGTTTTTGTTTTTATGATTATTTTACATTCAGAGAGTTCTAACCATTTATATCAGCAAAATAAATAAAAACCAAAACATTGAAATTAAGTCAAAGGAAATGGAAGTTATTTGTACTTTAGAAAATTTTTATGTGAAAATTCTTTATATTAAAAACATCTGATTTGCAAATAATTTTGAAAGAGAAGAATTAATATATGTAACTATTTTTATTCAAGGACACATATATAATTGTACCTGCTATTTTATCACTGGAAAAGGCAAATAATCCCAGCAATCTAAAAGTGAAATTACATTTTAGATCTATTCTTTAAACAATTTATTTCTATTTTAATCATTTTTTCCATAGAAAATCATATTAGTTACACGGCCTTTATGTGTTCCTCTCTTTTTTGGAACATCTTGTGAAAAACTTGTCCAGTTATTACATGGTGGTAGAAATTGTGCTGAAAATAAGACCACAAATAAAATGAAGTAGAGATCCAGATTGGATGCCAGTCATCTGTGAGACTACAGTTTGTTATACAAAGATTTCTGGGAAAGCCTCATTTCCTTAGGCCCCAATGAATGACATTAAGATAAATTATTGTTTTTATCTGCAGGGGTGGAGTGGCCAGGGGGTGTGTGTGGGGGGAGGGGTATGGGGGGAGTTGGTTGGAAGAGGTCTGAAATTCAGGGGACTGGTGTGAGAAGTTAATAAACAAAATCAGTTTCTGAAGTGAACAAAATACAATTGAGGTAACAGTGTAATTCAGGAAAGCAAAATTTTAAGTTAATACTGAATTAAAATGATTCAGTTGTATTTGTAGCGTTCAGTAACGATGTATCCTGAATATGACATACTCATTTGTTTTGGTTGTCATTTGTAGTTGTTTGTGACTCTTCATGACCCCATTTGAGGTTTTCTTGCAAAAATACCGGAGTGGTTTATCATTTCTTTTTCCAGTTCATTTTATAGATGAGGAAACTGAGGCAAACAGGGTGAAGTGACTTCCCCAGGGTCACACAGCTAGTAATTGTCAGAGGCCAGATTTGATCTCAGAAAGAAGAGTCTTCTTGACTCCCAGTCTGGCACTCTTTCCCTTAGCCTCCCCATACCCATATATTCAATTTTTATCTTTTTTTTTTTGCATAAAATTAGAGTTAACATCAGAAATTAGGATCCTATCTTTTGTTCGTTTTTCCCTCATCGGACAGAACATTTAAATGATTCTTTTTGTTTGTATAGCTTTTTCATTTACAAAGTATTTCCTTCCATTTAATACTGAGGTCCAAACTGCATAATTCTCAGTCCCATTTTACATATGAAAAACCCATGTCTCAAAACAATTTGCCATTGGTTAGAAGGCTAATAAATGCCAAAGCCAGGAAGCAAAATTTCTAACTATCCCAGTATTCTTTCTGCTATCTCAGTAGCGACTCCCAATCTTTTCAAATATGAAGACCCTTTATCACAACGAACAATTTCAAAAGTGCTTAAATGATTCTAATTGCACTGTTTATATACATTGATTGAGATAATACGGATTCCCAGATTTGCTACAGAAACTATGTGGCTACTTAGAAACCAGGATCCAGAGACAGAGACCCACCAATTTCACTAAACCGGTGCTGCTGCGTGACATCTGCTGGGTCTTTATGCTTCCTAGGTGGTTTTCTTAAAGGCCATTTTTGAGTTAATAGGTTTTATTGAAGAGAATATTTAGTGTTAAAACTCCAACATAGCCATATTTTTAATTTAAACTCATCAAGTGGGCAGGAAATATTTATAAGGAGATAAAAGGTGCAAGCTGGTTAAAAATTTTAAGACTGCAGCTGGTTTATTTGATTTACAAACATTGACTTGTTTTTGACGCAAACCTTCTTTGGAATTCTTCCTCAGTCCCTAAGGCCAAGCAACAAATTGTAACTATTTTTACTGTTTAGTTTATTTCATGCTTTTTACATCAACTTGGAACTTCTGAGGAAAACGCTGAGCATATGTATTTCTCAACATTTACATTCCAAGTCTAGAAAAATGTTCAACTAGTATTTCATGTTGCATTGTGACAAGCAGTCAGTAATTATATTCCTTTATGAGAAAAACCATTTTGTTTCGTAAGTCATTGTTTCTCATGTTCTTTTAGGTTGGTATTTTTGTGGGAAGATAAAAGTGTACACTACCATATTCACAAGGCCTGTGTAACATAAAATAGATTGCAGCAAGGCTATTAAAATCATGAATTTCTTTGTTTTTGCCAGATGGAATATATTATTTACCTATATGTTGTCTGCAGTGAAGGCACACAGGACACTTTCTTGTTTGTCATTCAGGTCCTAGTGAGACAGATTTTGCTAGATACTGCTTTCTTCGGGGAAAAAAACAAACCAACTACCATATATCCAAATTGCTATAGTAATTGAGAAGAGTGGTTTCTGTCCCAGAAAGATGAAAAATGACTTCTCTTTACCATAGTTAATTACTATGCAGTGTGAGTCCTTCAGCTGAGCTTTTGGAGGAATTAAGGGAAATTCCAAAGAGAGATTATCCTGTGTAAACAAAGAGGGTTTAGATATCTTTCCTACTGACCTAAGGTCCTTCCATAGATCCTGCAGAGTTTGCCTTCTGTATCAGTTAGTTAATTAAGGTGAAACATGAAGTAATTAGGGCTAAGCCTAGAGTTCTCCTGCTGGCTTTTTGCCTTTATGCTGTAACCCACACCAAACCAGTTTCTTAATTTAAGATATATTTCCATGATTAGGAGGAACAGAAACTTAAAAAGTGGTTACTACATATTACTACATTTAAAAAAAAAATCCCTCTCCAAAGAAGACTTGGAAAAGATAGCTTTTCAGTTTTCATAGAAATGAGGGGGATCATGGGGGGGGGAGAGAGAGAGAGAGAGAGAGAGAGAGAGAGAGAGAGAGAGAGAGAGAGAGAGATGATATGGATAAAACTTTACACTAACACAATCCTTTGTTACAGATGAGGGATTATGGGATTAAATTTGTTCTGTGCACTTGTTAACAAAAGATTGTACAAAAGCTTTTATTATTCTAATTCTTTAGATTTGATGATGCAGAAAAGAGATTCATGCCCCTGGAAAATTAGATTTCTTACACAAATCTGACAATGAAATATAAATGAAAAAGTGTGTAATAGCCTTTGAAAAAAAATCCCATTGAACATCACAGGTGTTATTCTGGGGGAACAGTTCACCCTTGAAGCAGTAAACAGACCTGCTGTGTAGTAACAGATCTACTGTCTTTAGAATAAACGTTTTCTCTGGGTACCTAGTTGTAATAATGAGGTTATTTTATTTAAAAAGGAAAGAACAAAATGGTTTCACATCCTCATTAAGTTGTTCTATAGTCAAAGAAAAAGCACATGCTTCTTTTATAGATAGCCAAGCCTCTTCATTTAAGAATGAATATCTTAGATCAAAGAATCTGTACATTTGCCAAAAACACATGTTGTTAGTCTATTAAAGGTTTTGAGTCTTTTAACAATGACAAAAACCTCTGTATCTGACAAAAAACCATTTGCCTGTTACCAGCTATAGAACATGCAGAGGATACTTGATGAAGAATCAAACATGTTTTTCTTTCATTTTACCTTAACTTGTAAATAAGGTATTACAGTATTATAGTAGCTAAAGAGTTCCCATTTTAGTTGAATACCTTCTTTTTCCAATAGTCCTTCAGCCT
>CM053626.1:152942660-152976108 GCA_028646595.1 Phalanger gymnotis | reverse complement strand
CATCTTTAGGAGAAACAAAGTGAATTTATTTTACAAACTTTGCAAGATTTGGGCACACCTCCATAATGGAGGAGGCTAGGTAAAAGGGAACCTGCCTTAATTTATACTCTTAATGAAAAGATTCCCACCCACCTCTATCCCTTTTCACCATTGGCTGGGAGGTGGGCTTACAGTCTAGGTGTGAAAACTAGACAGAAGACCAAGGCTGATCTGATCCATTTAGGTTTTCCCTATTGGAACTCAACTGCCAGGGTGGTGTCTGAAAGTCTAGGAGAAGAAATGGGGTGGGGGCAGGGGGAGTAGGGGGAGAGAGACCTTCCTGGAGCAGAGAACAAATAGCCTGCAGGAAGTTCATTATCTTCTAACATCTGAGAGAGAGGGGGAAGGGCATGCCCACAGCTCCAGGCCCTGACCTCCCAGAATCACAAGGCCAAATCCCAAACCTCTCCTACTCCCTTAGACATACCGTGTGAAGTCTTCACAATTATCCATCCCATTCAACAGTCTATTTGTGGAGAAAATATGTAAGTAACTATGTACAAACAATAGAAATTCAAGGTAGTTTCAGAGGGAAGACATTAAGATTAAAGAGTACTAGGACAGGTTTTTTGCAGAAGTTAAGACTTCAGATGAGGTTTGAAGGAAGCCAAAGAAGCTAGGAAGTGTTGTTGAGGAGGGAGAACATTCCAGGCATAGGGGAAAGAGTGAAGGTGCTAGACGTGAGAAGTTTGATTGATCACTTTGGAATGACTTTCTCTCTTCAGAGCATGGAAAGAAAATAGAGTGAGCTGACCTAAAAAGTTAAACAAGACATTTAGGGACTGGGGAAGCTGGACTGGATGTTAAGACATTGCTGTTTATTCAGCTGGTTCATTAGCGAAAATAAAACAAAACGCTGGCATCAGCTTTTATGAATGGTGACTAGAAACATTTCCCTACTGGAAAGAGGGAGTTGGTAATTTTGAATGGGAAAAGCTTCTGTCCCTGAAGAAAACTTGGTCCCACTGCTTGGACCTGAATACCTGGTGACTTCCACTGGCAAACAGAGAAAGAGAATAAAAAACCTAGCAAGAAGTGAATCCATAAAACACTGTGGCCTGTCAGGTTTGCAATTTCTGCCCCAGGAACTTTGCTGAGTCATCCCACCTGAATCATTAAGTAAGCTTCATTGTGTTTGCAAGGATTACTAATTAACTCATAAAGACAGCCTAAACTATCAATAAAGAATGCAATAAATCATTAAAGGTAATAGTTAAGGAGGAAAAGTATTGGCTTTTCAGCTCTCACTTATTCTAAGTCCAAAGAGTTTATAAAAGTCTATTTTGAATTGAGTCAGTAATGATTGCCACTTTCTTTTGGTAGCATTCACCTGATTTTCATTAAAAAAAAAGGAGAACAACTTTGCATTAAATTATCACCAAATGTTTACTTGTGGTACATCATTCTAGAAAAAGAAAGATACTATTAACACAAAACAAGATGAATGTAAATTTCTAAATAACATCTCCTTAAAATCCATGTAGTAGTGTTATTCCTTATTCTATTTCTTTTTCAATTTCAGTCAGCTACATAAACTTGTTTTCTTATCCCTGTTAATTCAGAGGTTCAGTCTCTCCTCCCAAACCCCTCTCCTTCTCCCTCCAACACATTTATCTCTACAAGAAATGTGATTTCTTTGTTACAGAGCATTAACAGCAACTTATTGACCATTTTCTGGACTGTATCCTGTAACAATTGAATTTTTTTTTCTGCTTGGGGTATTATATTTAAATATATAGTAATATTATAAAATAAACATCTATCCCAGTTTTCTCAGAATAATTTTCATTTGTAGGCTTTTTTCCACCACTGTTTAAAACTCATGTTGAAACAACTATTTATTAATGTCATGATGCTATGTTATTCTTTTTGGCATGCCAAGATGACATTGCATTATGATGAAATGATGTTAAATAAGCTCTAATGAAGACATTTTCACCCTAAATTTTTATAAGGTGAACTCTCCTTCAACACTGCATTGATTTAGTGTTAGATCAGTCACCCACAATTCAACTGTTCCTTTAAGGATTCTTTAAAGTTGTTGGTTTAAAAAAATTATTTGAGGGTACTAGTAGAACATAAGCTTTTTCATATCGAGGACACCTTCAATCTTGGCCTTATAGCCTCAGTACCTACCATAATGCCCTGAACATTTGTCATTGGAGAATCTGTGATTTCCCTGGCATGTGGAACTTGGAATGAAATCTTCCCCATGCACACCTCAGTGTAGGTAGCCAACTGCCCTTGTCTTAGAGAATTGTTGTAGAGGATTTCGTGGCTTGTAAGGATGGTGGAAATTAAATTCAGCTTTTCCTAACTCTGAGGCCAATCTGCCATCTACCACTACATAGCTTCCTTTCATGTACATAATAGGCATTTCATAAATGTTGGTTGATCCGAAGCTGCTGAACCTGTCTGAATTTAGTAAGATGAACAAGAAACATTTAATCTGTTCTAAGGCCCATGCTCAAAGCCCTTCCAGCTACATAGGACCTGTTAGAGCTTGCATTCTGTTGTAGGGTTTGGTAGCAGAAGAAAAAGAACGTTTCTTCAAAACCATACAGTTTTTAATAGGAAGTCAGAACTAAGCTGTAGGTTATTGACTTTCTAAAGTTTGGAAGTGAATGAATATTTATTCTTTCCTTAATTCACATTCGATATAGCCAAAAAAGTTTAGCACAAAGAAAAAGGTTTGCTGTCTAGCACATGTTATACATGCACACATATAGACACATACACATGTATATATGTATGTAATATATACACATACATGTATATGTATATGTACAGACATATATATGTTTTTCTAATCTAAACATCTTCCTTTTTTAGTTATTATGTCTAGAAGTCATTGAATTACACCTTTAAACATGGTACTCCAAGGCAAAATAAAACAAGTAAAATAAATTTTCAAGTTATGGCTATTTTTATTATGCATAATGTTTTAAAATACTGTTTAGAATGCTGGAATGCTCTGCTGTTAACTTAAATGACAATTGGGAATTTCATGTATTTATACTTTTTTCCCTGTTCTTTGTAACCACGGATAATCCAAAGATGTCTGTTTCCCTGTTAGTTAATCCTGGGTGAATCAATAGTGAATCAATACAAGACAGCGAGTGGTATTTAGTGCCAAACTGAGAAAATTGTCTACCTTATTACTCTTACATAAATAACGACTTTTTCTATATCTTCTTATTTTAATAAAGACTCAGATTATTGTTTTAATGCATGCACCCATGAAATGGGATCAAACAACCCAATAAGAAAGAATACTTAATCTAAAATCATGAAATCAATTTTCCCATGCTTGAAAGATTTAATATTTTCATGGCGCAGTAAGATTGATGAAGTTCAGTTAATGAATTTATTGATGAAGTTGAAGGAAAAGGGTCTAAATTGTTTCTTATCATCAGCAAGATAAACAACAGCATTTCACGTTTAGAAGTAGCTTTGGAATGTATTAAAGAAATAGTAGAAACTATATACTTAAAGAAAAGTCGATGTTATAATTAAGTCAAATATTCTTAATAGCCATCTATTTTCTAGAAAAATCTGACTTTGACTTCAATATATCATTATTTCTACTTTTCATTATTTCGTATTGGGAATTGAATTAAATTTAGGCTGAAATGATGAAGAGGAGATACATGATAGAAAATCAGAAATTTAAAATTTAGTTTCACTAATGTGATTATAATAACATCTACTTTAATCAAGAGATGGTGTCTTTTCATTCTGACTACGTTTCATAGATTGAGAAGTACTTATTTGGGAATTGGAAATTTTCTTGTGTTTTTCAGAAATTACATTCCTAAGGTATTTGTGAATTTAGCTATTATAAGATATATGCAAATTGAACAGTTTCAAAATATGTTTAATCTAAAATTATATTCATAAAATTATATTGCCATTTCACCTAGCACAAAGATGATGCATCACTTTAGTGGTATTGATCTGTTAAAAAAAATAAAAATAAACTAAATAAGAGCCAGTCTTGCTACTAAAGGAATGATGTATTGATTCCATCTGACAGTGCTTTGTCTACAAATCAATGTATATATGCAGTATAGACTGGTTAAGAATGAAAAAGGGTCACCAAAGAGCAGGAAAGGAACAGGGCATTTCAGATTATTGGAGACAATGAAATGAACATATCATGAAGTAGACCTGATTGGTATTTGTAAAGGAATTCAGTAGTCACAGGTTTTACTTGGTTAAAAAAGTCACAATGAAATTAATTTCACAATAAGAAGAGTAATGATGCATAAGAGAGGTCTGAAAAAATAGAACATACTTGAATAGTTAAAGGTGACTGTCACAGAGACGTCCAAAACGGGATATATAGACGCCAACACTGGGATCAGTGGTCCCACTGACCATGTATTTTTTCAGTCAGGTTTCTGTATAAAATTGTGCATGTAAGTAATCAAAATCCTGTTTTCCTAAAAAGATATAAATAATTGTCATTCTCTTATTTTATATGCCAATTTGTACTGATTTGACTACCTAAAGGTACTCTTCATTATTTTTTATTCAAAATCTGTGAAAATAAGGAAGAGTGAAAAAAAACTGAATGACATCTATCTAAGCAGATATTAGCCAGTGTTAAAGTCTAGTAAGTATGCAGAGCCAAGCATCAGTAATACTGTATGCTTACTTCCTTTATAGACTTAACTTTGGCATAAAAGGACAGTATGAATTTTCCCTCTTCACAGAAAACCAAACCTCTCAATTAATTGTATACCCAAGTTGTTTGCTTTGTAGATAGACAAGTTAATCTCTACAGAAGCAGGAATTTTAAAATTAACATAGCATTATTGGTCATGTTAGGGGTATACAAAATTACTCACAGACATAATAGTGACATATCAGTATTCAAAGGTTTGTCCCATTGGGCTATAAACTAGAAAAAAATAATTACTACGGTAGAATATCAAGGGTTCACAGCTTAGCATTTGATATGTAGAGAATTAATGTAAAATTTACACTGAATGTAGCTCAAAGTATAACACCTAATTTTTTATTGATTGTTCCTTATACTGTTTTATTAATTATTATACATCCTGTTTATTATCAAACCAAATCTAAACTAAACAAAAAAAAAGAATGAAATGTTTGATGTGCCAGGCAAACTGAACACTGGAGGATCCTGGTATGCTTGGCAAACCCATAGAACATATCTTAAAAGAACACATTTCTCCGCCTTCAAAAGGCAAAAATCACCTGCTTCACAGGCTTTCAGACAGGTGGAAGAATTTTGCACTGTGCTCATAGATTCATTCATGGAAAATGGCTGTTTTCCATTGTGGTAATTTCCTAACCAATCAGAACCCTTTCAGAAGAGATAAAACTATCTTTAAAGCTTCTTCATAGTCAAGGTTGTAAGCATTTTGGTGATATCATCTGTCAGTCACAGAAGGCATATTTTACCTTGCTAGTATTTTCTGAGTTATATCCAGCAATTTTCATGGTGTAGAACCCAGAAGATTCAGTGTCAAATTGTCTAAACAATCACTACAATATGTCAAGTTAGAAAAAATACGTGTAGTAATATCTCTATTTACATATTTTTGCTCCCATTCCCCATAGTAATCTGTATCCTTTGGATGTACAAGTAGTATTTACATACTGATATTAAATATAGCTATCCTGAGAATTATTGAAGACATGCAATTAGGAAAATGTGAATTATTCTAAAGAAGATACATAGCCTTACGTAGAAACAAAAGAATTTTTAGTATTTATATTGACTTTTTAAGGAAGGAAAATTAGCTTCATAACATATTTTTTACTTTTAGACATACTAAAAGCTGTGCTCTGGGCCAGGGCTGACTCAGGAAGATCCACTGGTTCCATTTTGGTATTGAAATGAAATGAAACTTTTACAGACCATCTCACATTTGAAGAAAAGACCAATTTACTTAACAATAGTATGAAAAGCGTAGTTAGCAACTGTAGCACACTGGTTCTTATAGTCACAGTTGCCCCTTGCCAATATTGAGAAATGCTACTGATAAGAAAGATATGTTGATTTGCAAGACAGTGAAGCATCTGTCAGTTTGGTGGTCCATTTTTCAAGGACTGGCCTTTTAATACTCTTGGTGGAAATCTAAAAATAAATAAACAATCCATTGTCGTGGTCACTGGAGAGATCTAGAAAATGCAGAAAGCTTAAGAATATATTTTGAAATAAAATAAAGAGGCTTACCATTACCATTGGCTTTGGCAGGTAATTTTCTACTTGTTAATTAAAAGGAAGGGAACTCTTTATTTACTATTACCCAATAACCATTAAATTAATAGAGGCAAATGAATAACATCTTGTAAGTCATTAAAAAGCAATTAACATTTTCCCTAAAATTTCAGGAATGCAGACTCATCAGTTTGTTGAAACACTCACTGAACTTTATGTGGTTTTCTATGACATTTCTATTACAGATGATATAAAGTATATACCATTTTAAAAAATAATATAATTTTCCATTGTACTTTGTATTTTATTTGAAGTTCCATCATTACAAGGCCAGAAAATTTTAATATTCAGATTATATTGGAAAAATATGGATCATCCTCCCTCCCCACCTCTAGTCTTCAACATACCCTGAAATCAAATCTTTTTAGACTGATGTGCATAGATTAGAATTAGATAAAATCCACTATCTCAATTTTACTCATAGCATAGAATTATGTAACATGAGTGGCTAATAGCACTGGACCTGGAATAAGGAAGACCTGAGTTCAAATCCAGGCCCAGACACTTATTAGATGTATGACCCTGGGCAAGTTACTTCTCACACAGTCTGTTTCTTATCTATAAATGTGGGAATGATAATAGCATCTACCTCCCAAGGTTGTTGTGAGGTTCAAAATGGACCGCACTTAAGGCTTTGCAAACTATATAAATGCTTTTAAAATTTCTAAATTAAACATGTAGAATAGAATCAGCGTTACATAGGGACTGCCTAGGCACTGTAATCCATGTTTAAGATACTCTATGATTCCTTATTCGCTCAAAAGCAGAGTGTACAAATATTCAAATATAGTCAAGAATCTCATGTTACACTCTTTAGTATATATAAAGTGGGAAGAGTAAACACATTTAGTGAGTAAAGCAACTAGCATTTATTAAAAGTGCGTACCAGACACTGTACTACGTGCTAAGGATAGAAAAAGAAAAGGCACAAACAGCCCCTGCTCTAAAAGAACTTACAGTCTAGTGGGAGAGACAATAAACAAACAGCTATGTATAAATAAGATTTAAACAAGATAAACTGAGGGTAGTCTCAGAGGGAAGGCACTGAGATTGAGGACTGAAAAAGGCTTCTTGTAGAAGGTAGGGCTTTGATTGAAACTTGAAGGAAGTAAGAGAAACAAGCAAGCAGAAATGAGGAAGAAGAGTGTTCCAGGCCTGGAAGTTAAGCAATGAAACACTCAGTCAAAATTTGGAGTATCCATCCTCTTGTGAGGAACAAGGCATCTGGATCACAGCACATAGAAGGGAATAAGGTGTAAACACTGGTAATATAGGAAGGGATCAAGTTATGAAGGCCTTTGAAAACCAAATCAAGGCTATTCTATTTGATCCTAGAGGTAATAGGGAGCTATAGGTGTTCATACTATTTATTATCCCCTATTCATAGGGGACTGAGATGGTCAATCTTAATTTTAGAAAGATCAGTTTGACAGTTGAGTAGAGGGTTGGTTTTGTCTTTGCATCCCCAGCTCATAGCACAGGACTTGGCGCTTGGTAAACCCTTAATAAATTTGTATTGATCAATCCTGGGTATGAGTAGGCTGTGTGTGGGTCAGAGACCACTACTCACATTAAAAATAGACAGAGACCGTTCTTGAGAAAAGGCAAAAAGGATTTTATTACTTTCTCATGAGAAAGGACACACCCCAGCGTGGCCCAAGATGATGCCAGCATGTGTGTGTGTGTGTGTGTGTGTGTGTGTGTGTGTGTGTGTGTGTGTGTTGCATGTAACTCCAAGCAAGTTATATAGGTACTAACACAGAGTTTCCCCACCCCCTAGTGGCTCCTCTTCCCATTGACTGGGTTTGGAGCTCACTTTCTAAACGTGGAATCTTTTCCCAGCAACAGAGAACAAAGAACAAAAAGACAGGCATGAGACCAGGGAAAAGGGAGTAAAAGCTAAATAAACAGGACCTTGCAGGTGTCTGTCTACTGACATAATTTCTTATCTCTACTTTCTCAGAAAAGCAGTTTCTAAAAATATAGGAAGGGTGCGGGGTTGGGGGAGGGGGATGGTAGGAGAGGTAAGGTCTTGTCCCATGCTGAGGGGGGGCTTCACTATTTCAGCATTCTACTCAGCTGTATACATGTAACAGATCAGGAACTATAAAGAGAGTAATAAAGAATATTATCAGATAATATTAATTATAATAGTAATAATAAATTATTAACTTCTAATATCTACATAGCATTTTAACTTTTACAAAACAGTTTATAAATATTAATCTCATTTTTTATGCTCACAAAAACCCCGGGAATTGGATGCTATTATATTCATTTCACAGATGAGGGGACTGAGGCAAGCAAAAATTAAATGACTTTTCAAGGGTCACCTAGCTAGTAAATACCTAAGGCCAGTTTTGAACTCAGGTCTTCCTGATTCCACGCCCATGGTTATCTACTACATGACTTTTGCTTTATCATAGATAAAAAGATGGGCTGATTACATGGATGGTCAGTATAGTCCACTGGTATCCTTTAGCTGTCATGGAGAAAGTGAGGAATGTCTCCAATAGGTTGAGTAGACACCCTGTGCCAAAAGCATGGAGAACATGGACAAGAGTTGCAAAGATTGGGGTGGCCTAGACCAGTTACAATCAGAACTACTGGAGGGAGTATTCAATTCAGTGAAATCACCAATTTATTAAAGTATTCTGAACAACATATGTTAGAATTAAATGTTTTTTCTCTCCCATTCATTTCTGTGCTTGAAAATTGAGAGAGAACTAAAAAAAAGATTTTGAGACCTAAAAATTGTTACTAAATAAGAATGTCAGCATTCTCTTTTCATAATTTTGTGACTGAATCGAAGGTAGTGCAGGCAACAAAACCATGGCCACTACCCCGACCTGAGAAAGCTAGTTTCCTAATTCTTAAAATGGCAGACTGCCCTTTACCAACCCTTTATAATAATTTAGAGTCAGTTTGCAGTTGACGTACTTTACAAGTTTAGTGACAGCTCCAGGGAGATTACTGACAATCACTTGGACTGCTTCTTGAATAAAGACATTTCTGGCAGCGTTGTTGTCTGATGGTTCTCTCAGATAATTCAGCACGTTCCGGGGAAATCCGTCTTCCATGACAGTAGAATTGTGAGCACCTTTAGCTTTCTGGTTTGTTAGTTGCTATTAGCTGTGCATTCTTAAATTGTTAAAAGAAAAGTAGATTTTTTATGCAGAAAAGTACTGTTTTTTAAAACCACTATTTCATTGAAATAAGAGAAAGGAAGAAAGGAAGGAGGAAAGGAAGGAAGAAAGGAAAGAAGAAAGAATAGATAAATCTTACTCTACATCTTGAATTCATCCCTCTCAGTCATATTTCACATATCTGATCAATGTGCATATGTGTGTATATATGTGTGTGTATACATATGTATGTGTATGTATGTATGTATATATGTTTTTGTATATAAGTATATATGTATGTATGTATTGGGTATTGGGACAGCTAGGTAGCACAGTGGTGGGCCTAGAGCCAGGAAGACTCCTCTTCTTGAATTCAGATATGGTTTCAGACACTTATGAGCTATGCGACCCCAGGCAAGTCAGCTAACACTCTTTGCCTCAAGTTTCCTCATCTGTAACATGAGCTGGAGAAAGAAATGACAAACCACTCCAAATATCTCTACCAAGAAAATCCCAGAAAGAGTCATGAAGAGTCAGACACAACTGAAAACATACAGACAGTATATATACACACACATACATATATACACATACATCCACATATATGTATCTATGTATGCATGTATGTTTGTATATATACTGATCAGATATATGAAATATGGTGGGAGTGGGAGGTAAAGAGTTGATTGAAAATGACTCTTAAGATTTTAAGCCTTACTGAAGACCTACTGTAATGTTCTAGAATCAGTGCAATTAGCATAATGCCATCCTCTACAAACAAGAGGAACTTAAGGACCTTGCTATCTCCAAAGAATCACTTTTCCGTCTAGGTTTGGTGTAGGATATCCTCTTTAATGGCTGCTAACATCTTTGTCAAACATTATCTCCCTGCTTTTGTTCTGTTTTGATAGCAAGACAGTTGTTGAACAAAGTAAATTCTGTGTTTGAATCTGTATGTGAACTTGGAATAATCTAAACATGCACAGATCTGTTGTCTCTCTCTCTCTCTCTCCATATGTGTGTGTGTGTGTGTGTGTGTGTATAATATATTTGGTAATTAACAACAAGAAGAGCACGATTCTGTTATATTGTTCCAAAGGAGGTGCTATAGTGGGGATAATGGTAGATTAGAAATCGCAGGACTTTACTTCAAACTCTATCCCTGACAATTAATTTCTTTGAAATCTTGGACAAGTCATTAAACATTCATTTTATTCCCTTTTTTTTTGGCATTCTCAGTTAAATGACTCTTCCCCAGGGTCTCATAGCTAGTATTTGTCTGAGGTAGTAGAGCTAGTATTTGAAGTCAGGTCCTCCTGACTCCAGGGCCAGCCAGTGATCTATTCGTTGTACCACCTAGCTGTCCTAGTCATTAAACTTTCTAGACATCTAGCTCCTCATTTGTAAAATGAAGAAGTTGGACTAGATCAAAATTGGCAGACAGGTGGTCCACAACATTCCAAATTGCATCAGAAACAAAATTAAAATTTATTTGAAAATATTTAAGAAAACAAATTAAAATACAATAAAATAGAGATAATATTGCATTTTAAAACTAAGCTAATATGCCACCTTGAGAGCACCTTATGTACAGATTAGTGGATTCTGCTTTTATTTAGAATCCATCCGGTTCATCATTTTACATATGTAGAAATTAAGGCATGAAGACGTGAAGTAACTTGTCCAGGGTCACAGAGCTAGACGGTACCTGAAGTAGCTTTCGAACTTAAGCTTTTATGAATCCAGGCCCAAGTATCTTATCCCTGGGCCACCACCCCGCCTCCTACCTATATAATTTTTCTTTTGGCTGAGACCATTACCTTGATTACTTAAAAAAAATCATTGAGCTTTTAATAGTCATTTATAAATGGTAAATATTTTTAAATATATCTAATAATTTATAAATTGTGTTATATTTAAAACATTCTCCTATTTTGTCACAAATTAATGTTCTCTGACACAAGATACTTTTCTTTAATCATTTTTTGAAGTGTAATTATTATAGAATTTATTAGAAATTTATCAGTGTTTATATATTAGCAAATAGAAATTTCTCAATAAATTTTAGCAAATTTAAGGAGCTATAACTTTGCATAAGAATAGAGATTCCACTAGATACTTACAATAGACATTTGCACAAGAAAGAAAATTCCCTGCAAGCCCCAGATAGTTGTTAAAAGCAATGTTCCTCTTCCTTGACATATGTTTGAGTAAAATGAGCCCATTTAAAATCCTTGAAACACTTTGATGGTGGCAAAGTGCAGCAAATGAAGCAAAATTATATGGAGAGATGAGACTGTGTAAACAAGCTATTCAGATGCCATTTAATTCCCTGGATTACTGTGAGTTTTTCAAGACAAAGATCAGGCTTTGATGAAGAACAAGATGGTTAAAACCTATCTACACTTTTAGGGAAATTTTTATGTGTTCTAAGCATATTAAGATTAGAATGGTACATCAAAGTAAGAAACATTTTATAACAATCAATACAAAGTCCTTTACTGCTCTTGTCAAATAGTCTCTGAAGTACTCTTTTTATGTCCCCCCCACCCCACCCTCCACACAAAAAGATGTTGATTTTTGACAAGGCTTATATTTCCTGATAAAATATTTTGATACTTTGGCACTGGAACTTCTAAATTTATAACCGTTGTTTTTAAGCCATCTCCATTTCCCAATATATAATGTGGCATAGTAAGTAGGGCACTGGTCCTGGAGTCAGGAGGAACTGAGTTAAAATCTGGCCTCAGACACTTGACACATGTACTAGATGTATGACCTTGGGCAAGTCACTTAACCCCAATTGCCCTGTCAAAAAAAAAAGCAAGAAAGAAATATATAATTCATACTCCCTCATAGAGATGTAGGCCAGGTAATGAAGAATGAAAAACTAAAGAGGGGAAAAACATATTTCTCTAAAAAAACACATATTAACCAAATCTGACAGTACATGCAATATTTCACGGTTATATTACCCTACCTCTACAAAGAAAAGAAGTAAGTGTAGTCTCACATTTCTTTATATTGTCAAATTATAATTTGGCAAATGATAACTCTAGGCCCCTTTCATTGCAATTATTTTTTTTCACTTTTTCTCTTTTGTTTCCAAAAATCTTGACTTTCTTTTTCTCTGAATGAATATTTTTGTCTCATCCAATTCTATGAAGTAATCTGAGAGCAATTGCTAGGGCTAGGGTTTTTAACGAACAAGGGACAGAGAATAATCACAAAAAATAATATAGATTGCATGAAATTAAAAGGTGTGTGCATGAACAAATCAATGTAACTACACCAAAAAAAAAACAAAAAAACAAAAAAAAAAACCCAACGCAAAACACCAGCATAGTGGTTGCTTGATGGGAATGTTGCTGATAAGAATCCAATGTTGTATAGCCAATGCATTATGAGCAGCTGCTGTGACTATGTAAATGCATTTTAAGAATAGAATCACCAGATATAGTAGGCACTCCTCACTCAAGACTGAACCGGTATAACATTTGTTCTGTACATTAATACCAAACAGAATATCATTATGAAAATACTGGAAAGCTAGGGCAACAAAAGTACTTATGCATATCATCAGCCCCTAGTGCAGTATCTCAGTTCACTGTCACAGCCTGGTGGCTCCTTGATAACAACTACTTAAAGAGGTCTTAAGCTAATTGCCCTTGGGTAGGGTCCCCCTCCAGAGAGTTTCTGCCCTTCAGGGAGTCCCTGCTGCTGTAGCCAGTCTTCTCAACACTCAAAGCTCAATGCCCCAGGCTTGTTTTCTTCTTGTTCTGGTTCTTGTCCTTGTTCTTCTTCACACTTGTTTTCTCAATGCTCTCTACATATACATAGTTCTAGTTGGCACCTGATTGGCTAGGTACAGAGAGGCATGAGAGCCCACCTGCATAGTCTTGGCACAGGATGTCAAAAATGTGATTGGTGGGGTAGGGTCACATGGGCCTCTTAATGGACAGGGAAGATCTTCATATTCCATTAACCCTACAAATATACAGGACCTAATAAAAATATATAAGATCAAGAACATATTCTCTGATCGGTAAATAGTCAGAAGATCACATAGAATCATAGGTAGTCATTACTTGAACCCAGGTCTTCCTCATTTTAAGTCCAGCTCTCTATCCAACACATGGCCTCTTGACATTTGACATTGACCTCCAATTTGAATTGGTATTTTTTGGTGAGTTAAACTTGGGCTTTCTCTATTTCATCTCTTTTTGTAATACTTTGGAGCAACTTTCTTGTATTAATTTCTGAATCATGGAACTTCAGCTTTTTATTTCATTTTTTTCCCTCTGGAAGGCCCATAATCATCAGATGACTTTTTCCCATTCTCTCTTTGGTTTAATTTCCTTAGCTTTTAGACTTCCTGTGTTCTAATCTTGTATTTTGATTTTTATCCATTTTTCTTCCATTTCTGTACTTTCTAATTCCCCACCTGCCATTCTCTTTTGGTAATAATTTAGTTCTTTGGAGAGTTATCATTTACTTTAAATTTCCTATGTTTATGTCTTTTTTGAGAGTTTTATTTCTTATCTTGCTTTCCGTCCTTATTTACTCTTTTAATAATTGTATTGCTTTTCTGAATCTTGCTGGAAGTTGAGTTCAATTATTCCATTATTATAGGGAGGAGAGTCAGAGGAGAGGCTCAGAATTTATTGTAATGTTTCCCCTTCTCCCTGGACTTTTGTATCAATTTCCTTAACTTCATATATTTAATGATTTTTAGATCATTTTCTTGCTTCTTTGTTCATTTTCTCCCTTAGTCATTTTGATGGTTTTCTCTTTAATGCTTCTTATCATTAGTTTTTTTTTTTCTATTCTTCCTGACTTTTATTCAATTCAATTCAATTTTCATTCAGTTTGGTGCATTTCTCACTACTTCTGATGAGGTTAAAGAACCATAAATTTTTAGGGGTGCTTGAGACCCTAAAATACCAACACACTGGGTCTTGCTCAAATGAATTTGACTCAAGCCTTCTCACAGCCAAAGAAAAACAAAGTTTATTAAAAGTTTGCCATATTGTGTTGTCTTAAGAAATCTCACCATTTGTGATGCTCGTTTTCACAAGCAGCCAGATTCCATCTGAGGTAGATGGAATCTGAGCCCCTTCTTGGAGGCAAGATGAAACTTATATACACAAAGATTGTGAGAGGGATATAGGGTGGTACTGGGGTGATGGGAGGAGGGGTTTAGGGAGGGTCTTGAGAAAGAATCTAAGGAGGAGCTTGATGGGACTGGGGTGAGGTCAGACTCCAGGAACCAAGAGAATGGGATTAAGGATGGGAAGTAGCTGAAGGCTACCTGGAGATAACAGACAATGTAGGGCTAGGCTAGTTTAAGGATAACAGATTTGGGCATAGACACTTTGACAAGATCAAGGGTGGAAACTAGCCAGACAATGAAGGGCTAGGTTACTCTTAACCTAGCCTAGAGATTTGGACCTAGCTATAATGAAAGGCTTATGGCCTCAGGGAAAGGCCTCATCTAGTGGGAAGATTCAAGCAGAATTCAAAGGGGCTCCCAGATCCTGTATCCTATCACTTTTAGTTCTTACTGAATCATGCTGTAATCATGGGATTACAGATTTAGCTCTAATAAAGAACTTACAGGGCATCTAGCTCAACCTCCTCTTTTTGCAGATGCGGACATTAAGGCCTAGAGAGGTTAAATGACTTGGCTAGTGTCACACAGACAAAATGTGGCAGAGTTCAGATTAAAGTCAAGTCATGTGAATTCAGATCTAGTGCTCTTTTCAATACACTCTTGAATTCAACCATCTTTCTGCGATTCTGATTCATGCTCTCCTGATAATAAAATGACGAGGAAGAAGCTAAATAAGCTGTTCTTTCATTTTGTCAGCTCTATATCAGAAGCACAAACAACTCATAGCTAGGATCATATGTAATGGCCTGGAATGGTCCATAGAACCATAGAACCATAGAACTGTAACTGTAGTTGTAGTAAAGAGCAGTTACAATGTAGCCTTCTTTGTAATCAAAGTATGATATAACAATATCTAACATCTTATTTAAATAATTTTAAATGCTATTAATAATTTTTAAAAGTTGTGGACTTAAAGTTGATAACATGAAACTAATTTGTATTTATTGGGAAGTTGTCAAAGTTGTTGACATAAAGATATATGATAAGAGAAAATTGTAAACATGTTCAATTACCAATTAAAATTTGAAAAAAATACTTGTGATATTAGTTTATTCATAATCATTCCAAGAGGTTTTGAACTTGTTGGAAAGCTATTTAGTTGTTTAAAATACAGGGTGTTCCTAAAGTCTGGACACATAGAAAAAATGCATATTTTCGAGAAATGAAATGAATGAAATTTTTATTTAATTTGAATATTAACAAATAACATCTTCAATATGATTTCCGTCATTTGTGATGCAAAGGTTGATGTGCTTTGTAAGATTCACATGAACTCGATGCAATAACTCCACATTGCTGTCAATTGCCTATGTGGCTAGACTTTAGGAACACCCTGTATTTTGTAAAATACTTGGGAAAAGACAAATAATATTAAATATATTCTATTTTGCTGAGATGGATATACTATCTACTACAAAATACTTTTGTAAAAGCTATTTCATTGTTTAAAGTACTTTGTAAAATATTTTGAAAGAGACAAATGATACTAGATATATTCTGTTTTGCTAAGATAGTGTTGCAGCAATTAGGCTAGCAGCTGCTGTGGGGGTAAAAGACCAACACAAGCCCAACAACAAGAATGCTGCCAGCACAGGTTCTTTGATCTGCTTTACTAAGGAAAGCAACGTTAGGGGGTTAACAATCTTATCTCAATCCAACATACAAATATCATTCACTTATTTCAGGGGAAAAAGCCAGCACTCTGAACTTCAGAGCAAATACAAACACATTACAAACATACATTATAAACAGACTGAAAGCAATTCATAGTTACCAAGGAACCATCAACGTCTGAGTTCAGGAGCCGGGGAGCTCATAACAATGGCTGGCCCAGAGTCATGGCCATTCCTCCTGTGGCTCAGAGCCCCAGGCAAATAGCTCTGTTCTCTCTTTTTATACAACTCTTTAGCCATCATCAAATGTCATCTGAGTGACCAGAACTTAGGCTCTTACTATTGGCTGTGGTCTTAGAAACTCCCCTGAGGACCCTGAGGGCTTCACACCCACAGAGGCTTAGCACCTAGTGGATAGGAGTTTAGGCCTGGGGCTTTTCACCTAGTAAGGCTCAATCAAAGGCATTTAATCAATTTATCATTCTAAAACAGTAAAACAAAGTCCTAACTTGATTGATATTACAGGTAGATATACTATCTGTGTTACCATGGGTATCATAATCTCACAGTGGTCCCCAAAACTCTTCAAGGCCATCTAAATTGCAGATGAGTTGCCAGTTGTCAATGATGGAAAAAGTTTCTTTGCTAGTAGTTCCTGTTAGAGATTAAATCAAAGGTTCAGATCTCCTTCCTCCCTCCTAAATAGAGGTTTTGCAGTCCATAGGAGAGAAAAGAAATGCATTCTAGCTATAGATCTATGATTTGGGACTATAATCCTATCACATCAATTCTAACTTCTCTCCAGGTGTTCAGGCTGGATCTACTTGAACTCTCCTCTTTTTTCTTCTTCTTCTTCTCCCTCTTCTACCTTCTCCTTTCATTACCTTCCTCTCCTCTTCCTCCTTCCCCTTCTCTTCATCTTCTTTCTCAACCCCTTTCTTGTTTTGAGGACAGGTTCAGGTCAGTTATTTTTACAAAAGATAGCAATCTATATCTTTCATTAAAATAGCCCCATAGTCATCTTTCCATTACATTTAACTGAAAATGACTCAAAACCATGCTTTTATGCACAGGATGAAAGGTTTTGTCTAAAGTAGCTCTGCAGTTTCTGCTATATGATAGATTACAATACTTATACTACGTGATTAAGTGTGCTTTATTTGGCTTCCATATGCTTAGCTAGCATTATATGAATTCATTTAAACAAGGTTATTCAAGTAAAAAAAAAATGGTGTCTCTCACAGCAAGTAAAGTTGGGCTGTGAAAAGACCTCTAGGGCATTAGCTATTGTTTTGTCATAAAGATGAGATGGTCTAGTCCAACACAAGCTAGAAAAATCCTTCTTGGTATGCATGATAGCTTTTTCTTATTGCCCAAATAAGAAAGCTAATGAACCTAAGGATCATTTAACTAAAATAATTTTCAACTTGTAGTATAATCCTCTGATAGAAATAATTTTTTTAAAAGTTCTGTAAGGGGAAAGCAAACATTTTTTATTTTGGGTTATTAATTAGTATCTGTAGACATATTTTTCTTCAAAATGTTTCTTACTTTCAGTTATTTATGTTTTCTAATCTATAGATATTTATCTAACTTGGTACCACTTCATTATTTTTCACATTAAAGAAGATGGGCCGGATAAACAAATGAAACTGAATTTATAACAGCTAGTTTTGCTCTTTGAGATCAGGTTGTAGGAATCAGTGAGAAAGAATTCACCTTTTGAATTACCTATATATTTTTAGTGTATGTTTTATTGCTATCCGGAATCTTGTAATTTGGCTATACATGTGTAATATAGTTATTAAATTATATTTTAAAATTTTAAAGAATTATTTGAATTTCTGTGTTATCTACTTGGAACAGATCCCAATTTGCCCTTATAATCCTTCATGACATTAAAGGAAGATAAGAATATGTTTTATTTAACTCTGGGAGAGTCTAATGGAGTGGAAAGAGCACTGGCATTGGAGAGAGGAGGACCTGAGTTCAAAACCTCTGTTCATGTTTTCCATCTGTTTGGAGAAGCCATTTGACCTCTCTGAGCAGGTTCCCTTATCTTTACAATAGGTTTAAGGATATTTGCAATACTTATCTCATAGGATTATTGTGATGACCAAATGAGTCAATGTAAGTGAAGTGATTTGCTAACTTTAAAGTGTTGTAAATAAATATCAGCTGTTAAAGTTATGTAAATGTTTTGGGGGAGTATATGGAATTCTAAACCGGAAAAATAAAAGGTAAATGGAGATAGAGTGTATTTTTAAAAATTAAAACATTTAGTGAAATATATTTATTACCAAACTAAGTCCAGGCTAAAAGCTCTCTTGAATTCCACAGGCCTCAAATTTATTTTTTCCATATTCATCAATCTATCAGTGAGAGTAGCTTATTCTTCTTTACCTTAATTTCATTCATCAAAATTGAAAAGCTGTCCCCCCGCCCCACTCCCCACTCCCCACTTCCTGGCTCTCAGAGATGTTGGGTAAGTTGTTTTCTGCTCACATCAATTCTCTGTTTACTGAAAATTCCTACTTCCTTGAAATTTTAAATAAACAATTGTCATTATTATATATAATTTTTATTGGCTTCCTTAATTATGCTGAATTTTAAAGATTATTTTTAAATGTGCCTTACAAGTTTAAATTCGATTTTACAATGCTTTCATGAAAAGAATTCATGTTTTTCTTTTTTAAGACAAAGTCTTTAATGTCTTCTTTCTCCTTATATATTCTCTCCTTCTCTAATTTATTAGAATAAGAAGTCTTGTTGCTCCTGAATTATATTCCTTAACAGTATTTTGACAATCTGGTTCAGACTCCTTTTGTATTTTATACCAACCTGTAAGAGAATGATCACAGGTATAATTTCTGGTTTACTGAGTCTGGAAAAGAGTCTATTTGCCTCAATCTTTGGAATGAGAATGGCCTACTGTTTTTGATTCGAGGTCACGCATCTCTCTGCCTTTGTTTTTGCTACTTTTTTATGCTTAGTTTGTACAGTGGTCCTGCCTCCTACTTTCTTTACACAATCGACTCTTGGTTATTTGCCACACTTTCTTAATTGGGGGTCATTTTTACCCTGCATCTCCCTCTTCTTCCCCTTCCACCACATGCCTTATGATGCCTCTTTCTGACCTTTTAACTTGTACTTAGAGGATAAGATCTATACTGAAAAAAAATCACAGACTCCAACTCAAAGCTCTGACTTTGGTATGTAATCTGATTATGCTAATATACACTTATAGAGCCCTTTATTGTTTCCAGGCCTAGAAAGTGAAAAGTGGGGTGGGGCAGAGCCAAGATGGTGGCTGGAAAGCAGGGACTAGCGTGAGCTCCCCGCCAAGTCCCTCCAAAAACCTATAAAAAATGGCTCTGAACCAATTCTAGAACTGCAGAATCCACAAAGTGGCAGAGGGAAGCAGGGCTCTAGCCCAGGACAGCCTGGATAGTCTCTGGGTATGGTCTATCCCGCACAGAGCTGGGAGCAGAGGGGAGCGGAGCTGAGCAGAGCAGAGTCCAGTGTGGGCAGCGCAGACCAACCAGACCAGGAGCCTGGTGGAGCGTGCCCTAGAGCCCTGAATCAGTGAGCTGCAGCAGTTACCCGACTTCTCAACCCACAAACACCAAAGACAACAGAGTAGGTTAGTGGGAAAAGCGATAGAGTTTGCTGTTTGGCCACTGCCCCAGGGGCAGCGGAGGTGGGGCAGCTACAGAACTATAGCTGCAGTTGCTTCTGGCTCCGGGCCCACCTGGTGGGAGGAATTAAGTGGCAGATCAGAGCAGGAGTGAAGAGCCTGCTGAAGATCTAAGTCCAGTCCTGGTTGGGGGTTCTTGGGGAAGGAGGAGTGCTGGTGTGGCAGCATTTATTATCTACTTGCTAAATGCCAGAGATTGAAGCTAGGAGTTTTGGGTTATAAAGAGCATTCCTATTCAGATACAAGTTAGATCTCAGTTCAGTCATTTTTCAGTTGTATCTGATTCTTCATGACCCCTTTGGGGCTTTCTTGGCAAAGATATTAGAGTGGTTTGCCATTTCCTTCTCCAGATCATTTTACAAATGAGGAAACTGAGGCAAACAGGGTTAAATGACTTAGCCCAGGGTCACACAGCTAGTAAGTGACTGAGGCCAGATTTGAACTCAAGAAGATGAATCTTCCTTACTCCAGGCCCAGTGCTCTATCAACTGTGCCACCTAGGTGTCCCCAAGTTAGGTTAGATGCCCTCTTAAATCTCTTTCAGTGACAAAATTCTGATTCTCTAAATCTTTTCACTAAACTATGCGACCTCTGTTGTTTTGATTGTTCCTGTCACCATTTTCCTCCATTAGTATATAAGCTGAATTATTTATATATGTATTTACATATGATATGTAAAATCCTATATTTAGCTATATATATGTATACATATATATATACACAGATGTACAAAGATATATACATGTATGCAATAAAAACTATTTTGCATATAAGCCTTTTAGTAATATCCCTTTATCCTCAATTCTGATTTGTGACATTTTCAAGACAATAAAATGGAATCCATTTTTTGTTTGCAGGAACTACAAAATTTACTAGATTCAGTAGAATTCAACTTTAAAAATTATGACCTGGCACTATACTCTTCTTCATGATTTCTTGCTGTTATTAGGCCATTGGATATCCTTAAAAGAACCATTTGCATAATATTTTAGGGTCACTACTGTGGCTTCTTGAATGGTAGATTTCCTTTAAGTGAGGTAAATGTGTTGTGTTGCTTCTCTTTGCTGTCCTTGGGTAGTCTATATTTAGACTATATTTATATATCTATATTTAATGTAAATTGAGAGGTGATCCTATTTGCTCTAAGTCAGGGCTTCTTAAACTTTTCCTACATGTGACCCTTTCAAGCTCTTAAATTGTGGGTTGCGACCCCCTATGGGGTGGTGACCATAGTCGTAGTATTTTGGTTGATAAGGTGAATGCTAAGTAATGTGAATGAATAAATAAAGCATTTATTTATTAAGTATTTAGTAAATCCAAAGCACTAAATCCTAAGTCATGGGGATATGAATAGAAAAAGCAAAATAGCCCCTGTTCTCAAAGAGCTCACATTCTAATAGGAACATATCTGGAAATTTTGGCTTCACGTCAGACAAAAAAGGCTCATGGTCCTTAGGGTACAGCCACAAAGCATATGGTAATGTCTCTTCTTTAATGATATTTCCACTGATGCGCACATACACACACACACACACACACACACACACACACACAATTGTCTTTGTGAATGATTTGCCTGTGACAAGGACTTTGGGAGCAAGAACATTTTTCCTGAGTCCTCTGTAGCTGTGGCTACAGCACACGCAAGAGTAGCTATGAAGATGCGTCTCCAGAAAAGTCACTTCCCAGGGTGACAGTTTGGAGTGGGGGACAGTGTTTCAACAATCCGACTAGCAGCTGTTGTGGGGGGTGAAAGACCAACACAAGCTCAACAACAAGAATGCTACCAGCACGCTGCAAAAGCACAGGTTCTTTTAATCTGCTCTAGAAAGGAAAGCAACATTAAGGGGTTGACAAGTTTACTTTAATCCAGCATACAGATAGCATTCACTTAGTTCAGGGGAAAAAACCAGCACCTTGAACTTCAGAGCAAAATACAAAGTACAAACATCGATAGACCTTGTCTGATTCAAATCCCAATACGTAGTTACCAGAGTTTAACAAAGTCTCAGCATCTGGGTTACAAGCTGGAGGGCTCTTAGCTACAGTTGCCTGAGTCTTCACATGCCACCAAGAGTGAGAGCCCCAAACAAATTACAAACATCGACAGACAGACACAATACAATTCATAGTTACCAACATCTAGATTCAGCCCGGGAGCTCAGAGCAAGGGCTGGCCCAAAGTCACGCAGGCCACTACTGCTGTGGGTAAGAGAAGAAGAAGAGAAAGCCAACCCCTGCTTTTATATCTTTTTCAGGGTCAGGGGTATGACTCACCCATGTGACCTAAAATCGTCACAAAGAGGCGACTTAAACCCATGTGGTCCAAAAGCCTCTGATGTCCCAAACCTATCACTCAAACTCATGTGTAAACTAGGCCCTCCCTTAGTTAGCCCCACCTGGAGCCCCACCTTGGTTACCAATTCACACACACATAGATTTAGTACCTAATCGAGGTTTGGGCCTGGGGCTTAGCACCTAGTAAGACTCAGAGACACTTAATTAATCATTTTAGAACAGTAAGAAAGTCTAGGAGCAGGGCCGTGGACTATTTCCATCAAATTTGGAGGGTGGAGGGTGAAGGGTGGCCAAGGTTTTGCTAGTGTTTTGACTCTGCTGGCACACGCTGCCTCTTCTCTCTTACTCTCCTCTCTTATGCTAGTTTGCCTATCCTGTGTGTGGCAGTTGTTTGGCAGTTCATGGAAACGGCCAGCCTCTTCTTCACAGTTGTCGCTTTCCTAGATGGCGACTGTGAGAGCCGGTAACATACCAACGTCTTGTGATTTCCAGGGCTCGTTTGCCTGTCTGAGTGAAATGGGTTGTTTATATAGGCAGTCAGCTTACTTCTGCATTTTATAATCCTGTGGCCACAGCCTACATCCACCACCTTGGCTTACTGTCTCACAATCACATATAATAGATCTTTCAGGGGACTAAGTAAAAGTACCCAGGAAAGTACAAATCCAGAATTACCCTTGGAAAAATAATACAGTGAACACATTTTACTGATAGTGCTAATAAAGTCATCTTTGTACTTGATAAAGAAAATTACTGTTATACTTTTGTTGATGTGTAGCCTCAGCCCACCCAGGGATGCCGAAAACTGTTGCGGTTTCATGGTGAGGTATGATGGAACCATCTCAAAGAATTCAGTTAGACCACCTCTAGTCCAAATATAGGCGTTTATTGAGATTGACGCCTCTCGTGAAGTGGGCTGAGTTCCAAGAGGAACCAGCAACCTCAGAGAAAGCAAGATGGATTTTTATAGGATAAAGATGCTGACTATATAAGCAAAATTTGCATAGAATATAGGGATATGATTAATACTAAAAAAGGCAGGAGGAGTTTGTTAAGGGATTAGGTAATGGAGGAAGAATCCCAGCCACAGTGGAACTGCACATGCAATTACCCGCTTACCCACAATGCATACAGAAAAACCCATTGGGAGGGAGGTACATATGTATAATAATATTATAAGCCTGTATCTATCATAAGTTCACTTTAGGTCAGTTCTTTGCTATTACTGTGCAGGCGCTATTGTAGGGTATGCCCCTTCAACGGTTTGGTGGTCAAGCATCCTGCTCTATATGCTGGTGGTGCTATTTTCTGATTGGCTAGCTATCGTGGTCCTTTCTGGTCAAGATGGATGATGGGGTTGAGGTTGAGTGAATGGACATACCTGTTTCTGTCGGAATGGGTCTGGGGGCAGTGGCTAGGTAGAGGCAGTGGCTAGGCAGAGGCAGTGGCTAGGCAGAGGCAGTGGCTGGGATCCCATCACATAGACACGCCTGCTGTTTCTGTGAGAACGAAGAATTCAGGGACACACCTGTTGCTCTAGTGAGCAGTGATACTTATACGAAGAAGTTAAGATTTTTTGGGGGCCGGGGCTAGATAGGTACAGTGGGGCCTACAATGGGGGATGGGGGTAGCTCTATTAGGACTCCGTTACTTTCAAACATCCCAAATGTTCTTAGATAATAGAATACATAAAATAGCAGACAAGATGAAGTGTAATGTCACATGGTGCAGACCCAAGAGCAGTGGCTCTCAGCAGAGAAATGATTACCCAGTTTCTCAGAAGTAAATAACAGAGCTAAAACCTAATGTTAAAAATCAGTTGTATAGATGCTTTATCATCTTCAAGTCCATGCCTTCAAAAAGTGAAAAATATCATGGGAGAACAATCTGAATGACCAAAATGAACAGAGATAATCACCTGATTTGGAAAGTTTACAAATCCTTTGAATAACATTCATCATAGGCTTTTTTTTGATACCTTAGAAGAAAATATTGGACCTAAGTAAGGTTCAAACAAAAATAGTCATTGAAAAAAACACTTCTCATTCTCCTAAGTGAGAAGACACAGAAAATGAACTTAACATACTCTATACTGATAAGAGGCAGAGCAGTCAGTATTGTCTAGAGGGCTGACCTTGGAGTCAGTATGAACTGAGTTCAAGTCCTTCCTCTAACTCATACTGGCTATATGACCCTAAGCAAATCATAGCCTCTCAGTGTTCTAAGCAATTCTCTAAACACAGCAAATTGTAGAGAATGTGCTGAGCTGGATTGCTAAAGGAAGTTTCCTCACCTCAGAGTTCCCTATACAAATAATAGGTCTTGCCCCTATCCCAGTCCCCATTTGATTAAATGTGTCCTGTAGTGGAAATCTTTAATGAGATTACACAGAACACACCAGATGTTTTATAATTTAAAGGAAGGGTTCTTGGGACCATGCATTAAAAACGTTCCCTCCATAGACTGAAGCAGAATTCCAAGTTCTAAAGCATGGCAGAAAAATCTATTTTCCTTACTCTCTTCCTTGTCCATACCAAGCTTGGGACACAGAAAGTATCCTGATAGATTCCAAATATCACTGTTAGCATACATCATTTCATTTGTGAAGTGAAACTCTTTTTAATATCCAGTAATTTATTGGAAAGAACGCTGGACAGATATAGAGCCATAAAATCTGAGTCTTGACTTGGTTAGTCTCGGCTTTTGTGAATTTAGGCAAATCATTTAACCTCTTTGATCCTCAGTTTTCTCCTCCTCAAAATGGGATAATAATACTTGCATTACTTACCTCAAAGGTTTGTTATGATAAAAATGCTTTATAAACAAAACCACTGCATGAGTATTATTGATTATTAGATTCTTTGCAGGGGAGTCATTCTAGAATATATTAATCATCCAGCGTTGTCAGTCAGCAAACATTTTTAAGCACTTTCTATATGACAGGTACTACACTAAACTCTGGGAATATGAAGTGATTTTTGTCATTTTTTTTAACTCTATAAAATGGTTTTTGGTAGTTTGATTGGTATGGCACTCAACAAGTACATTAATTTATGTAGAATTGTCATTTTTATTGTATTGGCTCGGCCTACCCTTGAGCACCTGATATTTTTCTAATGATTTAGATCTGACTTTGTATGAAAAGTGTTTCATAATTGTGTTCATACAGTTCCTGGGTTTGTTTTAGCAGGTAGACTCCCCAGTTATTTTCTATTATCCACAGTTACTTTAAATGAAATTTCTCTTTCTACCCCTTGCTGCTAAGCTTTGTTAGTAATATCTAGAAATGCCAGTAATTTATGTGGGTTTATTTTATGTTCTGCAACTTTGCTAAATTTAATAATTATTTCGAGTAGTTTTTTAATTGATTGTCAACTTTCATTTCTGATCAGATATTCACAGATGAAGATATCCATCCCTAATCTCTCTCCTGAGCTCATCACCAAGTGCCTCTTGGACATGTTGGATTGAAAGATCTCTAGCCATTTCTAACTCATGTTAAAAAAAAAAAAAGATGGAACTCATTATCTTTTCCTCTCAAACCTCTCTTCCTCTCAACTTGGCTAATTACTGTCAAACTATGAGTCCCCAAAAGGACTGTCTATATGCTCTGAAGACCATTTATATTTGTAGAGGATTAGGCAGCTCATGATGCTCTGGTCTGGTTAGCCACAGCAGCTCAGGGAAACAACCAAAGATGCGGCTTGAGCTCCTTGAAATAGACACTGTTTTTGTTAGCTCTTTTGCCATTCTCTTCAGGTTGTCTGGCTCTTAGCAAAGCACTCAGCATATACTAGGTGCTTAATAAATGCTAGTTAACTAAGAGTCACATTTACATAAGGGGGAAGAAGTGGACACACTGGGGAGAGAGTGTTTTTAGATGGGAGTAGACTGAAACCTTTCATATGAAGATACACCAGTGATTTTGTAATAAAAATGGAAAATACACAAAACTTTTGGGGCTTAAGTGTAAAATGTTCAATTTAGAAAATGCTTTCGCAAGAATGACCATTAATTGTAAAGAGATTACTCAGCCCTACCGATGTCTTTCCTTAGCCACTAAACGTCACATTTTCTGATGTAGCTCAGAGTTTCAATCTAAATGCAAGTATATCAAGTGGAGTTGAATACTGAATACTTGGACTTTGATTTTTCTTTTAACCTCATCACATGCCTTCTTCTGTCTGAGAATTATGCTGCATAATAATTATTTTTTTCCCTAGCTATGCCATGGTTCTTGGTCACACACTGAGTAGAGATTACTCTCTCCTGTTGGCCCTTTTAAAGTCCAATGCTCACCAGCAATGCCATGTGTGAACCATAGGCAGGCCTGATTAGAACCGCTTGAGTAACTCCTGATCACACTCTATATGAAGTCAATTAAAGATGTCAGGAGGTGGGCTGGACTGCTTTCTTTGACTAACAACCCTTTGGAAGGTGGAAGATGGACCAGCAGGAGTAGGACCTACGGTTCTAGGCCCCCCCAGATTTATATTGGTTTGTTTGTTTGCTTTATTTTCTCAATATAAACTTTGCCTTCCTTTGTTTTAAAAACATGCCATCCAATTTTAATCTGTAGCTATTGTGTTATTGAGATTCTGCTGGCTTCTTTATATAAATAACTAGACCATTCTTCCACAGATACACACAGGAATAAGAAAGTTTACACACTTGAAGACACAAAGTTAATAAATAAACGTGCATCACAGGGGAAATGGTTTCTTTTTTTTTTTACAGTCACATTTAAATAGAGGGTTAAATTTTTGATTAAAAAAATGAAAAATATCTTAAATTTTGGTAGTTGCTTTGTTTTCTTCAGTGTGTGTGTGCCCCTCACCTACTCCTTTAATTGTATATGTGACCGCTTTATGAGAACAGGTTTGTCTGTCCTATATTATGGTTTTCAAGTATTTCATTGAGATGAAAACTATCTAGAAAGCATAATGTATCATTTTTGTCAAATACACTCCATGACTTTTGACATGATCTTTAATATAACATTAGACATTCTTAGTCTAGGTATGTGGAAAAATATAACATTTTAACACTGAAATTTGAAGTATAATAGTGAGACTGTATCTTCTGAATACAAAGTGAAGAGAAGATGTCACAACTATTAAATTAATTAATGTAGAAAACCTGGATCATCCAGTTCTCAAAATTAGTGGTCTGGTTTGGCTGACTTCATTAATTAAATTAATCTAGTAACCATAAAATTGATATCAAAATTTTCTTTCTGTTTAATTTTATCTTTCATCTGGATTATTTAATTCCCTACATTGGGGACCAAAAAATAATTCATCATACAGAATCTACAATGAAATGAAATTTTTAAAAAAGAGAAGCTATCAAAATATTAAACTTATTAATTTTAAATTTAATTATATAATCAATCAATTTATTATTTATTAACATATTTAATTATAATCAATTTAATGATTAATTGTTGAACATTAAAAAGCTATTTAATAGTTGGAATTTATTTGGCACTCTAAAATTTGTCTTGTTCAACAATGTAAATCAAGAAGATGGTGAATTACACAGAATGCAGAACTCCATTGATGTCTGTAGTTGAAAAAATGGGCTTTAGTGAAACAATTAAAAAAAATCCAGATGAGAGCTCTATTATCCATTAACTTAAAATCAAAATTGGATTATCTTGATCATCTTATTCCCCAATGATGCTGGACAACTGAAATATTACTAAAGTTATTATCTCTTAAATTTAGCAATCAAAGGTTATGGAATTTTTTCCTGTTCTTGTAATGTGACAATTTTATGACATGACATACCATGGCAGTGCTGATTAACTAGCCACTTTTATTTAATTTTAATAATATGCTAAGTCTGTCCTCCTGATAACTAAAAATTATTATCTTCTGTTAAGCAAATGTTTCTTTATAGAATAAGAAGAAAATAGTAACTTCTTTATCTGTTTTCCCAAAAATAGAAGCAATAATTATCTCCACAATAGAGGTCTTCCTTCAGTTATTTTGGAAGACCAATGTGATGATTTATCAAATCTTTTTGGTTTATAGCCAAATTAGAATTTGAATTAGATTTAGAACATTATAAAATGAATATGACATCTTCAACTCACGGGATTGAGGGAAGAAATAATTTATAATAGTATGCTTCCAAGAAACATTCATTCAACAGTCTTTTCTGAACACCTGCTATGTTTAAGATTTTCCCCAAGGTTAATAGATTTGTTAGTTACCACTACTTTAGTTTCCAAAATGATTTTCAATAGCCACCTGACTCTTTTCTGTCTTATAATGCGGTATCAGAGAAGCATTGTGACATATTGGATAGATTGTAGACTTTGAAGTAAGGAAGCACATGGGTCTAAGTCCTTATACTGGCGGTATGACCTTGGGCAAATCACCCCTCACTGACAAAGCAGCTGGAGGAAAGGAAAGGAAAAAAAATTCAGGAAAAAAAAGGCTTCTTGTAGCAGGTAGCACTTGAGTTTTGAAAGAAACTAGGAACTTTATGAGTCAGTGATATTTGCAAACCTGAAAGAACTATATACATGCTAGCCATTATTAGCAAGGCACAGAGATGGATGGAATGTTCTATATTAGGGAATACAATATAAAAAAAGTCCTCTATGAATAACCCTTAGCATCTTAGTTTGTCAGTATTGTCCTACCAAGATATAGATATGGCTGTTTTCCATAAATAAAAACAAAAAAGTCAGGATTTTATAATAGCAAATTTATTTTTAGAAAAGGCATTTTTAATTTCTGAACTACTTAATCATTGCCAACCAGCAAAAATATAAGGGAGCTTTATTATTATGCAAATGTATTATGTTTTAGAAATAATTAAATGATAATAAAACATTCTTTTTTCTTTTATATCATGTTGCACTAATGAAGCTGTTACCTCTCAGTATGCATTTTAATGAGTTTAACTAACATTTTAATGAGCTTGACATTACCATAAGCCCAAGTATTAGACAAAATTGAATTTACCATTAAAGGAGAGGGTTCATTAAGAGTTAATTATATTGTTTAAGATGAAATATAATTCATTTTGTGATGCGGCATCAAATAGGGTCCCTATCAGAAGACCTAATATTAATGCATTTAATAATGTCATTCTGTTGACCACAGACACCTATAAATTCTCTTTTCTCTCACTTTAGTGCTTTGCTCATTTTAGTCATTTGAAAAGTTAAAAAAATTCTGTGATTTTATTTAATGTTTCCATTCCATAGAGAAAATGTTGTGAGCTTTTAGTAAAACCTCGAAATAAACTTAGTTCAGAAAGTTTCATGTGGAGATCTGCAAATTTCGTTATTGTCAAAATATCCAAGCCCTGTAGTACATGGCAACTCCCTATACTGAGGCAAATCCCAGGCAGGTTAGTTTATAGCTGTGGCCTTAGAGTACTGCCTAAAATTGAAAGCAATAAAGTGACTTGTCCATGGTCATACAGTTAGCAAATGACAAAAGCAGAATAAACAAGCCCCAACACCATAACCCATTGATATGGGCCTTTTTTCCTCATTGGTGGAGATGAATGAATGCCCTGTCCTGCATGAGGGCTGACTTAAAGTTGGAGAGAGCTCCACTCCCATTAGTCTTCTGGACTCTCTGCTAACTCCAGATCCTTTTGGGCACTATCGACTCTTTAGGACTTCCATCCCAATTGACTGGCTGCACCATCCATACCTGTAATCTTGGCTCCAAGATCAGCATGGCTTGAATTCTTATTCCAGTGGGGATTTACCTTTGGCAGGTGACACCAAGGACAAATATCACAAAGCAGAAACAAATATCTCCAACCCCATTTCTTGGATCTAGTATAAAAGAGGAAGAACCAGGCCCTTTCTTCTCACTCATTCAGTTGGATAATCATGCTGGATGTAGCAGCTAGGATCAGACCCAGAAAGATGGCTGAAAATGAATACTAACTCAGTCTCACCAAATTTAAAGACAATAGGCAGCCAATCCAAGGAGGGTACCCCAAGTACCCAACATGGTAGGTTATACAACAGGGTCCATGTTAGGCAAACTCAGTGAACTCAAAGCTGGGTTACACAAGTGAATACAAAAAAGATCTGTGCAGGATAAATTGGGGATAATTTCAGAGGGAAGATGCTGAAGTTAAGGAGGGCAAGTGGAACTCTGAAGGAATTCAAGGACATTTTGAGATGTAGATGAGTAGGAAGAGTCTTCCAGTTCTGGGGGATAGCTAGTGAAAATGCTCAGAGCTGGGAAAGAGAAGCCTGTGCAAAACAGGCAAGGAGGCCAGTGTCACTGGATCACAGAATTTGAAGGGATTCAGGTATAAAAAGACTAAAAACTAAGGAAAGGCCAAGGTTATGAAGAGAGTTTTTTCAGGCAGTGTATTGTTAATGTATTGTTAATGCAATGGGGCCATTATAGGCCCATGTGACCTGCCTGAGTCACATGAATCTGAGTCACATGGAAGTCCGAGTCACAAGAGCCTGTGGTGGGAGGAGCTTGTTGAATGGGTGGAGCAGGAAGAGGCAGAGCAGGAAGTGAGAGCAGTCAGAGCTGGGAAAGAGAGACTAGGCAAAGGAACTAGGGTGAGTGAGAGAGGGAGTGATTTTGTTTGAGGATGTCCGTTTATGGGAAGGCCCTAATGGAGAGAAGGCTTGGGGATATTGGTGTCCTCTGCATTGATAATGTGTGTAGATTTCTTTGTTCCTATGATGGGTTTGGCTTTCTGGTGTCTGAATACATGATTTGGTTTCATCTTCCAAAGAGAGAGTCTGTTATATTTTGCAATTCAGAACTACGTCAGCATATTCATAGCAGCTGCAACCACTGTGGGTATCACATTGGTGCTGCAGACAGCCAGTTGGGGTGATTGAATAGGGTGCTGATATGGTTAAACTTGTGTTTTAAGAAGATCAATTTGACAGCTAAAGTAGAGGATGGACTGAAATGGGAAGAAAATTGAGTCGAGGAGATCAACCAGGAGGCTTTTGCAATAGTCCAGACATGAAGTGATGAGTTCCTACATGAGAGTGCTTGTAGTATCAGAGGATTGTCACCTGAATGAATGTGGGGGAGTGAGAGGTAAGAGAGTTATAAGTTCAGTCTAATGCCTAGGTTTTGAGTCTGGGTAACTGGAAGGACAGTGGCACAATCAACAATAGTAGAGAATTTAAGAAGAGGAAGAGGAAAGATAAAAAATTCAGTTTTAGACATAATTGAATTTAAGATTTTTATGGGTCATCCTCTTCAGATGTCTAAACAACAACTGAAAATGTCCAGTTTGAGAGAGGACTAGACAGGTATATCTGAGAGTCATATACATATAGATGATACCTGAAACCATGGGAGTTGATGACGTTACCAAAAAAATAGTATAGAGGGAGAAAAGAAGAGAAGATCTCCAATGTTAGCATGTATGACCTGGACAAAAATAAAGCCAAGAAAACAGAGAAAGGAGTGGTTAGACAGATAGGAGCAGAACCAAGAAAAACCAGTGTTACAAAAACTAGATGCAGAGAAGTCAGGGCATCAAATGATGAGGATTGAGGGGGAAAAAGCTGTTACATTTGGCAATTAAGAGATCATTAGTAACTTTGTAAAGAGCCATTTTCATTGAATAAGGAAAGCCAGAATACACAGAATTAAGAAGAGAATTCGAGGAAAGAAAGTAGAGGCATTGCTTTTAGATGACCTTCTCAAGAAGCTTAGCTGTATAAAGGAGAAGAGATATAGGGAATAGGTGAGTGAGTATATCAATTGAGTATAAGGGAGGCTTGGAAATGTCTGGAGGTAATAGGGAAGCAACCAATAGATAGGAAGCAATTAATGACTAATGAGAGAGTGGCAATGATAAAGGGGGCAGTGGCTGGAGAAGATGGCATGGAGTGGGATCACTTGTATATGCAGAGGGCTTGTCTTCGGCATGAAGAAAGGTCACGTCTTCATGTGAAATAGGGCTGAAGGAGGAGAGACTGGCAGAAGACGTCTGAGTGTTGAAAGATGAAGGTGTCCACACAGTACAAAACATTTTCCCATCATTTAGTCAGCAGGGTATGATTGAAAGGTCAGCCAGTGGTGAGAAGGGGAGCCATGGAAGCTGTATTATCAGGAGATAGCCCAGTTTCATTGAGTTCAAGAAGGTGGAAGAAATGAGAATGGAAATGGTGTAAGATGAAATCCACTTTTTACCTGTGGAACAGGCCTTCCAGAGAGCACAGTGAAAGGCTTAGGAAGCTTTAGTGTTTGAGATTGGGGAAAGGGAGTAAGGTGAATTGGAATGAGGGCTTGGTCTGTGCACAATGGGGAATGTAGTTTCAACAATGAAATGTTAGGGGTTCAGAATCCCTGAGATGAGGTGGGTATGATGGGTTAGAAGTTAATCATTAAGGAAGATTTCAGCTATATTATGAATTGGTTGTGCTGTGGAGCTGTAGGTAGCTATAGATAATTTCTGCCATGAATAGAAAAAAAGGTTGCAATAATTAACTTCACAGTTATATATTACTCCTATGTGTTCTCTGGTCATAGAAATTTTGATATTTGTTAAGTTTATCAGAAAAAGAGCAAAAAGAAAAAAGAAAGTTAAAGGGTTAGCCTCTGATCTCATCAGTGGGACTTTGGGCAAATAATTTAGCCTCTCTGGTCTCAGTTTCTTCATTTGTAAAATAAAAGGTTGGGCTAGATGGCCACTGAGAGTTCTTTCATCTCTAGAATCATGATCCAAAGACTAGGTAATCTTTAAACTTCCTTTCTGGTCCAAAATTCTAAATTATAATTTTTTAAAGTAATTTCGGGCTTCAAAAATTATTTCATTTATGGAGAGTATAATACAAAAAGATTCTGAATTTTGATTTCCATGTTTCCTTATGTAGCCTCTCTAGTTTCCAGAATGATAGGACTCAGCATACTACAGTGGATTTGAAATAAAACAATTTTGGTTTTGGTTTCATCTCTGCCACTTATTACCAGTTCCCTTTACCCCCAAGCTAATGTTGTTGTTTTCTTATATATAAAATGAAAGACTGGAGATTGTACCACATAACCCCTAATCTAATCTCTGCAGATCTAAAGTTCCATGATCAACTTGGAAAATGTAATGGACTGGTCGTGAATCAGGAACAGATGGTTCAAGAGATATATTGGCGGGGGGCGGAGCCAAGATGGCGACCAGAAAGCAGTAACTGGCGTGAGCTCCCCACCAAATCCCTCCAAAAACCTATAAAAAAATGGCTCTGAACCAATTCTAGAGCTGCAGAACCCACAAAGTGGC
>CM053626.1:152905924-152942160 GCA_028646595.1 Phalanger gymnotis | reverse complement strand
TAACCTCTTCTGACTGTATGTTTTGGTCTTCTTTGTCACCAAAGAAGGACTCCAGAGTCTGAGACTGAATCTGGGTGTGTTTTCACCTCCTGGCCATGTTCCCAGCCAACTTACTTAAAACCCTTGAGTTTTTCAGCGGGGTATGACTGCTTGTAGACTAAAGAGTTCTATGTTCTATGCTTGGGCGGATGCGCTGTCTTACCAGCACTCCTCCTTCCCCAAGAAGCCCCTACCTGGACTGGGCTTAGATCTTCAGCAGGCTCTTCACTCCTGCTCTGATCAGCCACTTAATTCCTCCAACTAGGTGGGCCTGGTGCCAGAAGCTACTGCAGCTGTAGTTCTAAAGCTGCCCCACCTCCGCTGTCCCAAGGGCAGTGGCCAAACCGCAAACTCAGTCCCGCAGCTTTTCCCACTAACCTTCTCTGTTGTCTTTGCTGTTTGTGGGTTATGAGGTCTGGTAGATGGCACAGCTCACTAATTCAGGACGCTACGGCACTCTCCGCTCAGCTCCTGGTCTGGTCGGTCCGCGCCACGCACGCTGGGAGGAGACTCCGCACAGCTCCGCTCCCCTCAGCTCCCAATTCCGTGCGGGAGAGACCTTACCTAGAGACCATTCAAGCTGTCCTGGGCTGGAGCCCTGCTTCCCTCTGCCACTTTGTGGGTTCTGCAGTTCGAGAATTGGTTCAGAGCCATTTTTTTATAGGTTTTTGGAGGGACTTCGTGGGGAGCTCAGGCCAGTCCCTGCTTTCCAGCCACCATCTTGGCTCCGCCCCCCACCTTTCCAGTTTTTAAAAGCTAAAAAGAACAGTAGAGTTCCTGATGGAAATTAATACAGAAATGTTAAAGGTGATACTTCCAAAAATAAATAGGTAGAGAAAGGGAAAATTTGCACCATTCTTTCTGATAATATTTGATATATTTGCTAATATTTAGCTAGTCCCCATTCTTATTTGCTTGTACGTAACACATTTTACAATCACTGAAGTTTACTGTTTCATAGATGAAAGCATAATGGAAGCCCATCGATTAGGAATTTTTAGGATTACTTAATGTACTTTTAATCTAATTAAACTTTCATACTTTGGGGAAACAGTCTGATATATAGTGGCAAGTTTACTGGATTTGAAGTCAGGTAATCTAGATTTGAATACTAGCTTAACTGTGTACTATGTATGAGTCTGGGAGCTAGCCATTTACTCTCTAAGGACACTGAAGGGACTGAACTGCATGATTTCAAATCTTTCATCCTTCTAGATCCCTCGGGAAGGAAGATTTCCTGTGGCTGCAGCTAGGGGCACAGAATGGTTCACAGAATGATTTTGAACTGGAATTTCCTGAATTTAGACAGATTCCGTTATATTTTTTCACTGGCCGTTTCATAAAAACACAGTAAGGAGAATGGAAAAGGAGGAAAGGGCAAGACTGTGAAGAGTTTTAAATGTCGAACAAATCATTTTATGTTTTATCCTGGAGACAGCAAAGTTTATTAAATAGTGGAGTAATATGACGAGACTTTACCTTAGGAAGATCACTTTGGCGGCTGTGTGAAAGGTGGGGAGGGACCTGAAGCAGGGAAGCCAACCAGCGGGCAATAGCTGTAATTGCGTTAGCAAAGATCCAGGCATGAAGTGATGAAAGCCTGTACCAGGGTGGCTGCTGTGTGAGTGGATACAAGGAGACATATGTGAAAAGTGTTGTGAAAGTAAAGAAGAATAAGCCTGATGATAGATGGGATATATGTATTGAGTGGAAGTCAAGGGCAACATTGAGATTGTGAACAACATTTTGAGGGGAAAATAATGAATTATGTTTTGGAAATGTTGAATTGGAAATAACTATGAGAAATCCAAGAGGCAGTTGGAGATATGAAGGGAAGAGAGAAGTTAAGGCTAGATAAACAGATCTGAGAATCATCTGCATGGAAATTATATAATTTTGTAATTATAAGCATTTGCCAATTCAATTCAACAAATATTTGTTGTGTCTCTGACAGAGAATTATGCTAGTAATTAGGGGAGATGGAAAAGTAAGACATGGTTTCTATCATCATGGTGTTTTCAATCTGTTCATCTTTTAAATGTAGTACTGTCTGATCACTTAGAATTTTGAAATGGAAATTCACTACCAGTCAATGTTGTGAAGGGCCAGTCATAAAATTTTATTTGTTCTTGAGCTAATTAAGAAAAGTATTAGAGCTTCCAGGGAAAAGAAGGTATTGGTTTTGCTATACTTTGCGCTGTCAGATTAGATCTGGAATATTGGGTTCAATTCTGGGTGCCACAGTCTAGAGAGGACATTGTTATCTGGGAAATCTCCAGAGCAGCCAAAATGATGAAGGGCCATGTGAAGATCAGGTGACAGTCTAGGAATGTTGAGTCTTTAGAAGACTCAGATGAGACGTTATTTCTATCTTAAAGAATTTGAAGGACTATTATGAAACTTGTTCTCTTTAGCACCAGAAAGCGAAATTGTAGGAATAGTGGTTGGAAGTTGCAGAGAGACAAACAGAGGCTAAATGACTATTTATCCTCTTTGAGGACTTTTTATGTTTTTGCTCTGGGGTCGAATAGAGGGCATTTCAGTGTCCCTTCCAAATCAAATTCAATCACACAGTGTGATTTAGTTGTGTAGTTTCTCATTAAATCAAAGGAACTAACTTAAATAGATCCTACTGTTACATGGAACCAGGTAGACTCTTCATTTTACAAATGTAGCAACAGCTTCCATAGCCCCTCCCACAGAGATCACTGTACTGTGCATGACTATTCTATATCTTTAAAAAAAGGATAGAATCTAAAGAAAGTGGAAGTTAAACTGTTATCTGGAGAGTCAAATGACAACGCTAAAAGAGACTGGGGAGATGACAGCAACAACAGCAACAAAACAAAAAAGAGAACTGTTTCCTGAGTGACTGAGTTAGCTATATTCTTTAAGAGAGCCCATTATGAGAGAAGTGAGTACCTCTTGTGTCTTGTGAAGAAACAGTAAGACCATTTCTGAGAGACAACTTTTCATTACCATCCTATGAGAGTGTGAATGCATCTTTATCAATGGAAAAGTCAGCAGTTGTAGTTGAGGGTTAAAGGGCACTCTGGCTATGATCTTTCTCATTGTTGAAATATTTTTGTATTGCATATTACACTGTTAATAAATAGTATAGCCGGCAATATGGATGCTTATTTAAGCTTTTGGGACTTGGCAGATTGAGAGAAAAAGAAAGCTTATGGGAAAAATGTTTCTCTAGATTTTTAGGTAAATACACATCTGTGTGCATATAAATGTAAGTATATTTACATATACTTGTTTACACTTATATACGTATATATGTGTGTACACACATATACATAGAGGAGTCCCATGACCCGACATGCTAATTACCCTGTCAACAAAAAAAAAAATAGTTTAATCTGATATGACCTTTATGCTATTGTCCTCGATATTCATGATCACTGCTTCCTTTTCTCAGTGTATTTCAACCAAACCTTTGATGATTGAGTCTAGAATTTTTCAAGGAATTGAGGTCAAGCTCATTGGCCTATAGTGTGCAGATCAGATTTTCTGTCCATTTTGCAAACTAGGACATTTGTCCTACACCAGTAGCACAGTACATTTCCTATTCTTTACAATCTTTCAAAGATCATTGATATCACCTTAGCAATCACATTTTTTAAAGTACCTTGAGATGTAGTTCATCTAATGCCAGTGACTTGAATTTATCAAGAGCATCCAGGTGTTCTCCCTATTCCATTTTTGGGATCAACTCTCATTGAGCTTGTTTTTGTGATTTGCTTTCTAGTGCAAAGCTTATTCTCACTGGTAAAGAAAGTAAAAGGTGATCTGGTCTACTTTTTCTCCTTTGTCCCTTATTATTGCTCTTCTTTCAGCTCCTAACAATGATCTTATCTCTTCTTTCTTCCTCCTCTTTTCTCTGTGTTAAAAAAAAATCTCTGAAATTTTTCATATCCTTAGTATTCCTCTATAGCCTTTGCAAATTATGAATATATGGGAGATTAGTGTTACAAAATCATACCACACATTTGTATAAATCTTGTTTCCTTCCCTTTCCTTCCTTCTTTACTTGTTTTTTTTTAAATTCCAATTTAGTTGCTGAGTTCCTTGTGTACTGACATTAGTCTATTTTAATAAACCACCTTTTCCCTCTTCATCTGTATATGCCTTTCAGACATTGATTTTTTAGAACTTTTCATTTCTTTTATACCAACTTTCTCCACAGAACTGTACTCCATGAGACCTTAACTACTTTTCTTTTGATCTCTTCAGAATCAGTTTTCTGAAATATATATATATGTATATATATACATATGTATATGTACATATATACATATATATGTACATATGTATCTTTTTCTTCTCTATCAATAACTCTAAGGTAGAGTGATACCTGAAAAGTTGTCATCATTTCTACCCAGCACCCAATTCTTTCCTTTTTGAGATAATAAGATTTAGGATAGAATTATCTTTTGTTACTCACATCAAGAAATTATTAGCTTTGCTCAGTGTAGTAGGAAGGCTGAATTTATGATCTCGAAGAGAATCATGTATATATCTGAATGGTTCGAAATCGTTGAGTTTAAAGAACTCTCCAAGTAAAAGGCATCAAAACATCCATTTAGGCCCCACAGTGACAGACCCACGAACCATCCTCCCCATTCCAATATTGGGGTCATAAGCTTCCAGGCCCAGTAAGCCCACCTCACAAGAGTAACCAGGAGGCCACGGAGAAGCATGATGGCATTAAACCAAATCATATTCATGCTTCCCCTCTCTGTTAAGGGGATTACCCACTAGCCTCAAGTCTTTGCTTGTGCTTCTGGGTCCACACATGGGTCGGCTCTGCTTCTGCAGCTCCTGCTTCGGCTTTTGCTTCAGCTTCAGCTGTAGCTGTCTGTTGGCTTGCCTCTCCTTGCAGCCAAGCCTCTGGTGTCCTCATGCCCTGCCTCAATGACCAGAAGCCATTGGTTCCCGAGTTGGCCCCTCTTAAGTCATCAATCTACACCCACACAGGTTTTACACCTGATAGGGCTTTGGGCCTGGGGCTTAGCACTTAGCAAGATTAAATGAAACAACTGAATCACTCAAAGTAAGCAAAAGCCAAACTCCTGAAGTGCTACGGAACCCATTTTGCCTTACTGACACACTCAGTGAAAAAGTATCAGTCTATTATTTAAATATTAGGTGTAGAGTGTTCAGGGAAGACAAGTATTTCTGATGTGAGGGCTGCCAAGCCTTTTTTTGGGGGCTACTATCCACCTTTGGTCTCCACCTGATTCACCCAGCTCTCACATGTGGCTCCAGGAAGCTGTAGCAGGCACAGTGGCTGCACCTTGATAAATCGTTTTGACAGATGGGATAAACCAAATTGAGGGTAACCAAGGGGTCACGAACCCCTCGATGAGTTTTAGGGGGTATACCTCAAGCATGTGAAGACTTCCCTTGGGGGAATGAGCAGATAAGAACAATTTTTTCCAATGGTCATGCAGCTGGCAGATGCAGGCATTGTAGAGTGCTTAGAATTTGTTTAGACATAAAAGATATCAAGGTCATCCACTGCATCCTGAGTCATTGTCAATCATCTCGACTTTTGTGTTGCCACTGGACTTTGATAACTGAAAGAGAGAATGAAGACATGGAGACCATCATCAGCATTGTGTCAAAAGAGGACAAACTTACTATTCTGGGTGACTTTAATGCCAGAGTAAGCACAAACTATCAGACATGGCAGGGAAATCATTGGGAGGAATGGAGTCAGAAACAGAAACAGCAATGGTCACTTACTACTGAAGACCTGTGTGTGTATCATGATCTTCTCATCACCAGCTCTGTCTTTTGTTTACCTAAACGTGATAAAATTTTCTGGATGCACCATCACAGCAAACATTGGCATTTAATAGATTATGTCATTATAAGAAGAAGAGACAGGATGTGAGAGTGATAGAGGTGATGTGTGGCACAGAGTGCTGGACCAGTCATAGACTTATCCTCTCCAAACTAAACATTCACATTTAACAAAAACAGCAGCGCCAAGGTAAGATGACTATGAGAAAAGGTGATGTCAACAGACTAGAGCACTTCTCCAAGTCCGAACAGTTCATTGCAAACTTGGAGGGAAAGCTGAGCCAATCTATGGTTGGCAATAGTGGAACAGAAAAGAAGTGGCCAGCTTTCAGAGATTTGATGTACCACATTTACTCATCTGGGCCAGAACACTTGCAAACATCGCAACTGGTTTGACAAAAATGATGGAGAAACTCAGAAGCTGCTAAGTGAAATACAAGAAAAAACAGGGTTCACCAGCAGGATAATTCATCTGTCCTAATAAGACATTGTATAAGTCCATAAAAAGTTAAGTGCAAGTGAAATGTAAAGAGATCCAGGATATTTGGCTCAGTAAGAGGCAGATGAAATTCAGTTTTATGCTCATAGTAACAATCCAAAGTGATTTTATGATGCCCTGATGGTCTTCTATGGTGCATCTCAACTACTGAAGCCACATTGATTATTTACAAGGACATGATCCTGGAGAGATGGGCTGAACACTTCTGTACTGTTCTCAACAGATGGTTGTCAATCAGTCCTGAAGTCATTAACCATATACCTCAGGTTGAGTTCACTCCCTTTCTAGTAGAATTTCCAACTGAAGAAGAGGTTTTAAATGTCATTAGGCTCCTCTCCTGTGTTGAAATGCCTGGTGTTGATTCTGTTCCAGCTGAGATTTACAAGGCAGGGGTTCATTGCTCACACAGAAGCTGAAATCTTCCAGGTTATATGGCAAGAGGAATTTATCCCCCCAGGAGTTCCAAGATGCATCCATTGTCCTGTGACAATCACAAGGGGAGGGGAAGTCTCTCTCTTAGTCATTGCCAGCAAAATTCTTTCCAGAGTCCTCCTTAATAGGTTGATCCTTAACTTAGAAGTTGGTCATCTACCTGAGAGTCAGTGTGGCTTCAGAAAGGGCTGAAGAATGGTTGATATGGTGATTACTTCTTGACACCAGGAGAAAATCCAGGAGCAGATAGAGATCTGTACACAATGTTTGTTAGTGTGTAAAAGGCCTTTGATACCATCAGTTGTGAGGGCCTGTGGAAGAAATGGTGAAATTTGGTTGCCCAAAGAAATTCATCAATTTTGTGTCAGTTTCCATGATGGCATGCTTGCCCAGGTTCTGGATAGTGGACAATGCTCTCATGCTTTCCCAATCACCAAAGGAGTGAAGCAGGGCTATGTGTTCGGTCCTTTGCTCTTTAGCTTGCTTTTTTCTGATGTTGTCAGATACCTTCAATGCAGATGAAAACAGCATCAGGGTCAGCTACCACAATGACTGTATATTCTTGAACTTGAAAAGACTGTAAGCTGAGAGTTGAGTGGAGGAAGAATTGGTACGTGACTTTCTGTTCACAAATGATTCTGCAGTCGATACGGCTTCCGAAGATAAAGCACAGCAGAGGATGGAGCCATTATCTGCTGCTTGAGCTAATTTTGGCCTAACAGTTAACATCAAGAAAACACAGATTCTCCACTGGCCAGCACCCACACTATCCATAACTGGAACTATCAGATACGACAAATGGAAAGGTTTTAAATGCTGTGTATGAGTTCACTTCCCTTGGCAGTATACTTTCTAAGGATGGCTACACAGATGATGAGGTTGATATACACATTGCCAGAGCTATCTCGGTGTTTGGGAGGCTACAAAGGAAAGTGTGTGAGAGAAGAGGTATTAGGCTGACTACCAAACTAAAGATCTACAGAGCTGTGGTGCTGACCTCATTGTTGTATGCCTGTGAAACCTGGACAGTATTCAGCGCCTTGCCAGGAAACTGAATCCCTTCCATTTGAATTATCTTAGGAAGATTTTGGAGATCACTCGGCAAGATAAGGTACTGTAGGACCCTGTGGTTCTTTTACGAACTGAATTGCCAAGCATTCATACTCTACTGCAGAGAGTGCAACTCTCATGGGCTGGCCACGTTGTTAGGATACCAAAAGTACGTTTGCCTTAAAGACTATTTTACAGAGGACTCACTCAAGGCAAGTGTTCACACAGAGGTCAAAAGAAGCAATATAATGACACTCTCAAGGTCTCTCTGAAGAACTTTGGAGTCTGTTGTGAGGCATGGGAGACACTGGCAGAGGACCACATCAAAGAAGTTGCCATACTCTATGAGCAAAACAGAATTGCAGTGGCTCAAAAGAAATGTGAGATATGCAAATTTAGAGATACATCAATTCCAAATCTCCATATTGATGATTTCTGCCCCACCTGTGGTCGAGCCTTCCCAGCTCATATTGGTCTGATCAGCCACTGTACCTTGACTGCAAAAATGACGTCATTTTGGTCCTCTTCATGAACAAAGGACAACAAACAAACAACCATTTAAGTATCTGCTTTATCATACTGTCAGTACTATATAATGGCTCTGTACCAGGATTGTTATCTGGTTTAATGTTTTGGTGTTTTTTTTTTTTACAGATTCCTCAGCTATTTCCTCTTTTTGTTCAAATGCTCTACAGTAAATTTCAATGACAGCACTCCTTCTCAACTTTTATCCAAATAAAGTCTGCCAAGTTTACTCCCTCTAGTTCCTAGATTTCTTCATAATGCATACATCTTCAATGTACAGTGCTATTTCCCTGACTGCTTTGAAAGAGTATTTTTCAGAAGTTCCAACTATTAATCAAATGATAAAAAGAGTAAGAATTCTGTCAGTTTTGCTGCTTGTCTGAAGTTTCTTAATAAGATTTTGTAAAGGCATCAGGTCTAAAATGAGGATTCTGGATTACTTATGTATTTCGCTTATCCGAATATATTTTAAATACACATATATGTATTAATTAATTAATATATATTATGTTTATAGTGATATTTAGAAACTTCAATGGATCTATGATTTCATTGATGCAGCTACGATCTGTACTGGTTTAGATTTCAACCATCAGCAAATGCTCAATCATGGCTCATTACAAATTCTCTCTCTAGGTCCCTTGATAATTGTGTTTCCAACTGAAAGCATGGGCATTCTATAAGATTTCACTTGCTCCTACTGCCTGTCATCTTTTAGTTATGTGCCTATCTGTTGATGTCCCTTATGCTACCTATCCTGCAAGGAGCCAAGATACTATGACATTGGGACTTAAAGCAGTTTTTTATTGGAGAGCATGTAAGGAATAGAAAAAGTAATAATTGTAGACAGTGCATCTCATTGTGAACTCCTTAGCTCCCAGGTAGTTGTGGTAGTTCATATACTTTTTTTTTTTAAAGAATCATGACATCAACGGATGAAGTCCTAGTAGCTTGATTGTACTGCTCTTGTGGTTTCTTGGGCCCCTTCAATGTGAACTTCACTCTCATTTCTCTGAGGTGGGCACTGGCCTTTTTCCTAGCTCCTAGACTGTTATATGGCTTCCTCACACTTTGCTTTGCCCTGTTCTGACGTTTCTGATTGGTTCAACCACTTCTGAGTGCCCAGTTTTCAGCTATGTCCTCTCATTCATTCTCTCTCTCTCTCTCCCTCCCTCCCTCCTTCCCTACTCCATTCCCCTCGGGTGCTTTCTGGGCATATGCTCTGGTTCATAATGTGAGAATGAGGGCCCTTTCCTATTAGCACATTTCTTTTTTTCTCCTGACTCCCTCTTTTACAGGGTTTTGGTGGTAGGGAGGAAAAAAAGAAGTGTGACAAGACAACTGCTCCTGGCTCTTGAGTGTTTGCCATACACAGACACATACAGAAACATGTAAATATGCATACATATATGTACATTTTTGTTTGCATAGATAATAGAAGGTTGGCAGTATTCCAGTAAATCATTAAACTCTTTGTAGTTAATGAACTTAGGTCTCTTCCCTTGATAGGAAGAAGCAAACAAACATAATCATGTACATTCAGTGCATAATTACATTTGTGTAGGGATTTGCTTTCTATCTAAGCAGCAAGGGAGTGGCTCTGTCCATGGCTCCTTTATCTTTGGATGTCCCTGACCACAACTAGGTAGCATGGCCACAAAACAGAAGCAGCAAAGTAGGTATTACAGTACATAATAATAGAAAATGTTATTTTCCACATACTGCTGGGTATATTCTTTGGGGGTGGCCCAAGATGCCTTCAGATGTCTTGGAGAGTAGGGAATCAATGGAGGAAAACTATTGTATACTCCATCCTCAAGTTTATGATTGCTAGTATTCTTTAAGATGCAACAGTGAGATTCAAACCCATTAAGATTTTAAAGTTGTTAAATAACCCTTCATAAAACATCCCTTAGGCTTTTTAATCAAGTTATTAGGATCTCTTATAGAACATACACTCAGTAGCAATTCTTTATTTCTAAACTGTTTTTATATTGCATATATCAAAAAAGAATAAACTCCACATGAGGTAGAACTTAATAATTGCATTTTCCAAGGCAAAACACAATTTTCCAATACATTGTCTTCTATGTAATGTCACTAGTACATTTTTCTTAGTTTCCTTATTTTGTTCAGACTATGATTTCAGTCATATAGAGCAATAGTGTAAAGCTCAAATAGAAATGAGAGACACCACACAGTACATAAGGATCCCTGTGGGCTACATATGGATGTAGAAAACTGCACATGTTTATATGTAACTTTTTTATATAACTGTACCAACACATTATAATCAGATAGCAACTGTGTTCTTTTCAAAGAACATACTCCAGAGTGGTGTTGGCACATGTGTCCTGAGTGTATTTGACGCCTCTGAAGTAGGAAACTTCTAGAGGAGAAACTCAGTCAACCATTCCAGATAGATCACTGCTCTGCCGCTTATATCTTTAGAGAGTTGCCAAGGTTACTGAAAGTTTAAATGACTTTCCCAGGGTCATGAAGACAGTGCTCGAACCCAAGTCTTTCTAATTCAGAAGCTAGCTTTTTATCCACTATACCATGCTGCATCTCTAATGTCAGGTTTTGAAATCATTGCCATTGGTCTTTTGGACTTCTGCATTCATAAAATTTGTTTGGATATAATCATTGTTATCTCTTCTCTTTCTTGACTGTCAAAGTACAGTGATGATGTTGAAGATTTATGTTATAATGGGCAATGATATTGCTGAGTATTAATTGCACTATTTAGAATTCATTAGATAGGAAAAAGAAAGAATATTATTGGGTCTTTGGTGTAGGTAATATAACTTTGTTCTCCTATCATCTTTTGTAAAATAAATGCTTTATTAATGATTTTAAAACATTTACCACTACCTTTTCTTATAATAATCAAGTAGAAAATTACTGGGGAAGCATTGGTTTTGAGGGGATGTCTACTCTAGCAACATTCATCTCAATATGGTAAAAACAATGTTAATTTTCTGTAGTGTAGATATATCCAAATCAAAATTATAATGAATGAATTTGATTAAAGCTCCACTAACATGTGGAAGGTAGTTTAAAAAATGTTGACATATTCACATTTTTTAAAAACATCCAGCCATAGCAAAGTTAAGCTTTGATCTATGTCCATAGGAATATTTAAGTCTGACCTCTAGTGGTCAGTGCTAAAATTTATTTTCTTGTGGAAAAATAGGCCAGTTGAAATTTCTCATTGTACCTTCATTTGGAAAGATGGTGATGAATTAGATAGACCTAAATTAGGTTATGAATGGCTTTCCCCCATCCGAGATTTGTTGGATTGCAATGCAGAAGTACAAAGGTAAAGCAATAGTACTTTCAAACTAAATGACATTTTTGACAAGAAAGGTTGTCCTTGGACTTCTTCCCCTCCCAGCCCTCATTTCATCAGCAGGGGTAAAATTACTTTGAGACCCTGCCAATGGGTAATAAATAACATATAAATTCCAGGATACCCTTGCACTGTAGGGTGCCCTAATGTGTAATAATCCTTAGACTATTGAGTTTATAACTCATGACATCTGGCAGTTATTGAGCATTGTAATTCATGTTGATCCCCATTCCTCATATGAGAGAGATATTGGAGCAATAACCAAAGATATTAGGGAAGTGTGGGATGACTGGAAGATGCTCATGAGGCTGGTTACCCTTATGAAATTTTTCACAAAGCTAATGCTTTCAGATAGGGGTTAATAAAATAGGAAGAAAATAGTCATCCATTTGAAGTCAAATGATAGCACCACATTAATATTCATTTTATATCTATTTATATATCCATAATTAAGTCTGATAGAGGCAGACAGTCAACATATATAAAATAGATTATATTGTTTCCTAAAGTCTGAATATTTAAAAATAATAATACATATGTGTGTAACTTTATTTTCTCTCTTTCTAATCTCAAACATTCATTGTCTTTAGGGTAAAGAGACTTGAAAGGCGATGAGTAGAACAACATAGAAACAAAATGAGTCAACTAGAATATAATTATTTGAAGTCTCCTGACAGACCTACTTCTACCATACAGCTTTGATGCTTTGACCATAGACTAGGGACTCATGGGATATAGACTAGATTGAAAAATTAGAAGCAGACAGATGGTTATTTGTAATAATCATGTAAATGTAAATCCTATAAAAATGTTGTGGGATTTTGGGGTGTGAATGGGTATGTTTAGAGGCCAAAAGCTGATATAGGGAAAAAATACGATTATAATTATGTTATGAGGTTTGAGATAATTTTTTTGTGCTGCCCACCAACCTGTGAAGCATTATTAGATCTCTTTACAATAAGCATAGGAAAGAATCAATTTCCTTTCTTTATAATGCCTGTAGTCTCTGGGTTTCAGTTTGACCAGGGCTGGAATCAGGCCTAAACTCGCAGGCGCTGGGAAACAAGTTGTCTTGGTGGCCAAGTCTGGTTTTTTTGAACATTTTTGTTTTGCAGCAGAGCAGGTGCATTGCCCTAAAAATGTTTATCTTAATACTGACATTTTTATACACAATCACTATCAATTCATGCACTTGGTCACACTTACTAAGTTGTCTTCCAGTACATGTATGACACTTCAAAGATATCTGTCTCATTTGAACAGTTTCAAGGACAACAGTTCATTTAAGGGTGAAAATGACACTGATAAAACTTTAATTAATCTCAATCCACAACCTTCTCATAAACTCTTGGATATGGAGTACATATCACTGTCAAATATTAGACCCCTGGCTTCACAGGGAATGTGTCTTCCAAATGTTAAAGCAACATGCCAAATGCTGGCTTCTTAACTATGACCCAAAGGAATGTATGCCAGAGACAGCAATCAGATCTGTCATGGTCAGATGTCACTGGTTTTTTGTACCACATGTGACACATGAGTTTATGAGTCATACCCAAAATCTCACCCTCAAGGGGATATAGGCATGACAAACTTTACATAGAGTGTATGGCAGCTTCCACACATTTTCAATGCATTTCTTATCAAGTTTTAAATGTTAACTGAAAACATGAACGTTTTTTTCTCTGTGTGGCATTTGACATTATAATGTGAATAAAGGGAGAGCAGGGCCGTAAAAGATACTGAAATAAAGAATCAGTCATTTTAGATTTTGCCATACCCTTATAATTTTTTTTCCCACTTTTGTAAAACAAGCTTCCCATAATGCCAGGGATTGAGTTTGAACAAGGCACCACAATATTGCTTATTCTACCTTTTTCTGATCTATCCAGATAATTTGCCATGTAAATTAGCTAGTACAAGTGGATCTTTTCACCTCCTTAATCAGGGCTGAGCATGTCTCACTTTGGAATTCTTCCGTGTTGGAGATGTTCCAGAATATCAGCTTACACAGCAGGAGGAGGATGTCTCCCCACTATGTCAGAAAACTCCAATCACCCTCCTGTGCAGGAGAAATCTCCAGAGATTTATTCCCTGATGATGATTTGTATACATTCACATTGTAACTAGTTGGTCTTAATTGTTCTGGATACACTGTACAAGCTCATACTGACTTGTAATGTATTGGTTTCTAGAGAATGGAAGTGTTTTTTAAAATAATTCTTTTGTACCATATTAAATAAAAGTTTCAGGAATATTCTGAATTTTTCTTTTCTTTCAGTCTTTAAGATTAATTATGGCCCATGAACAAATTGATGCTGTCTTTATTTTCCATTTAAGTGTAAACTCACATAACTTATTTTCTTTACCTGCAGATTTCTGAATTTCTTGATCCTATTTCCTTATGATTTAAGACCAGGAAATGATTACAAAGAATTACAGAACCTTTAAAAAACATTTAAAAATTTCATTTCTTCTTCAAAATAATTTTAAAGTATTTATTAATATTTTCACATGATTATTAATAAACCTTTTGGATGGTTTTACCAACTCCATCAATCACTTCAACGAGTCAACTTGTTCCAAACAACATTGACCACTTCAACCTTCCAGAATCTATGCCTCATCCTAAGTTCTGCTTCTTACTCAGTGAAATCACCATTTTCCCAGTCACCCATGCTCAAAACCATAAAGCCTTCTTTCATTCTCATCAAGTGTTACTTATTCTTCCTTCAAAATGTCTCTCAGACTTGTTCCTTCTTTCATAAAATGTATCAACACTTCTCTACTCCTAGCCCTCAACAGAGTAGAACAAGATTATTACTTCAATAGCCTCATTTATGTTTATGCCTTTCAGTCTTTTGCCTCTGCAATCCATCTGCATAGCAATTTTATATTACTTTATATTACTCTTCCTAAATATTGGAAGGTGGGCATACTGTTGGACTTGGATAAAAAAATAGAATCCAGATGGTTCTCTGTCCAGTGGAAAGGGTTGCGGTGAGGAACAGCGATTGCATGAGCATTTCTCCCAGAGTATTTAAGAATGTCAGAGTGATATGTTCATATTGACCTATTCTTGTAAGACAACATTTGATTAGAGACATTTGACTTTCTCAGAGTAAGTTAATGGATGCAAAGGAGAGTCTAGGTGAGGTTGCTCCTTACTGAGCTAAGGTGGTAGCTGTGTAAGTGGAGAGAAGAGATTGGATGCATGAGGTGTTGCAATATCGACTTTTGGCAACTGATTATGTATGTGGAGTGAAACAGATTGAGGTTTATGGTTTATAAAGTAAACTCTACAGTTTTCACATGTTAAAAACACTTTTAACATGGTATATGGCCTACTTTTTTGCTGGTGATTTATTTTAACTTCATTTGTCAATCATTTCATAAGATTTTGACATTCTTTAATTCTTCATCATGAACTACTTTTTTTTTTATCATGTTGCATATTTAATCTTGCTTTCCATGAACAGTCCGTTTTTCCAAGTCTAGTCTTGAGTGTAGCCCATAGGTTTTCAGGTGAGTTCCCAAACCATTTAATCATGTTTTGTCCATTTCGTGGATAAACTTGTATAACCTTTTGTGAAACGTGGCATACTTTTCACTATTCATTCCAATTTGGGAAGTGATAGTTCAGAAGAATTGTGCTTTTTAGCACATCAGTATATTTATCAGAATTCACCATTCCTTCAAATAAGAGAAGACTACCCAACCCATTAGAAGTTAAAACAATCACAATATTTTTTCCATAGATGTTTTCCAGTCTAGTAGAGATTCACCAATCTTATAAGCTCACCCGAAATTCCTCTCTCACTATTTGTTGTAGCCTTAAATGAAAAAGTGAATTTCATCAGTTAAAAAAACAAACAACTTTTCCCAATCTTAAATACTTCAGATTTTGCACTATCTTGCCCATGATAAACATTTTTTTCTTCACGTTAATGGTCAGTAACTGTTTGTTTTTATTGTTCTCAGGGTTCTTCCCTCTTCTAAAAGATTGTGCTCACTCTAGAGGAACCTCCCATCTGCCAGGTTCTTTGAAGATCTTTTGACTGTTTTCTGGGATCTAATTAGGCTGTTTCTCAACAAGAGCTTGCTGTTTCTTGGCATTTAATTTTTTTTTTTTTTACTGCATCTTCCTTTGTGCTTCCAAGCGATTGATTGTTACATTGTAGACTTGATGGGTTGAAATGCTTGGCTTAATCACCCCAGGAACCACTGCAATACCTCTAATAGTCATTGAAATATGATCCTTAAGTGATACAACTTTTGCAAATTTTCTTGGATTAATATCTATCTTAAAAACCAGAGAATTAAAAACAAAACCAGAGGAGCAGTGAAACGTGTGAATGGCGTGAAAACTAGTACTCAACTGATAGAAGATTATCTAAAGATATGGAAAGCAGCTCAAGTTCAGATTTCTGTGGTAGCCCACTTAAAAAAAAAAAGCAGAAGCACACAGGCATGTCTGTCTCACAAAATTAAACCATATCAAAATTATTGATGGTACTAAGTAATTCACATAGCACTGTAACACTAAGTTCTTCAAACCCCTTTTCTCACAACATCCCTATTAGATAAGTAGTGTAAGCACTATTAGTCCCAATTTACAAATGAGGAAATTGAGGTTCTTTGAAGTTAAAGTGGCTTTCCATGATCATACAGCTAATAAGTCTCTGAAGGAGATCTTCCAATCTCTCACCTCCAAGTATAATATTCTATCCATGTTGCCAGGTTGCTTTTCCAAAAATACACACATCGTATATTTGATAATTAGTTGTCAAAGCAAATATATAAGTTTTGATAGCTCTCATTGTTTATCTCTTGGATACATCTGAGACTATTGAGTATACTTTCTTCTAAAGTTTCCTTCTTTTGCTTCAGAAACACCGCTAATATCTTGGTTTTCCTTTTAAGTCTATAATGATTCATTTCCTTGTCTCCTTTCCTCTTTAAGATCCCTGGGTGTTATGTGAGGTTCTATCACTAGCCTCCTCTTCTGACTTGATTCTCTTTCCAATGTCAATCTTACCAGCCTCCATAGCTTCAGTCATTATCTCTACTCATTTGATTCTCAAATCTATATCTGTAGCTACTTCTGTTGATGTTACTATAATTCCCCTGGTCACCTAATCTTAAAAATTACTCTTCCTTCTCTCTCACAAATAAATTAATTACTAAACTCTGTCAATTCTGTTGACATCTTTCACAATTCTCCTCTCTTTTTGATTCTTATTGTCATCACTTTATTGAGGCCCTCTTTACCCCTGGGTAATGACTTTCTGACTAATTTTCCTTCCTATAGTTTCTTGTTTCTCTCATCTATCCATTCCTTCTGATGAATCAATCACAATAAATATTATTTGAATTGAATTAAATTTATACTTTGCTGTCAAAGTAAACTTCCTCTCATATGTGAATTTTATTTCAACTCACTTCCTCAAACAGTAATTTCCAGTGGCTCCCCTTTGCAAGAAGATAAACAGAAACTCCTTAGGCGGCATTCAAAGTCTTCTACAATGCAGCTCAAATCTATGTTTCCAAATTTGTTTCATACTGATCCCATTCTAGCAATCCTCATTCCTGCAAAACTAGACCATTTGCCGTTCCCCTAATCTTATCATGTTCTCTCCCATCCTGGTGTACAGACACACACACACACACACACACACACACACACACACACACACACACACTCTTCTGTGCCAAAAGCATATTCTCTCACCCTCGGCTTTTCAGTATTTTCCTGTCAGTGTTGCAACAATTTGGCTAGCAGCTGTTGTGGGGGTGAAAGACCAACACAAGCCCAACAATAAGAATGCTGTCAGCACAGGTTCTTTTGATCTGCTTTACTAAGGAAAGCAATGTTAAAGATTTAACAGTCTTATTTCAATCCAACATACAAATATCATTCACTTAGCTCAGGGGAAAAAGCCAGCACCCTGAACTTCAGAGCAAATACAAACAAATTACAAAGATACATTATAAACAGACCAAATCCAATTCATAGTTACCAAGAAGGAATCAGCATCTGGGTTCACAAGCTGGAGGGCTCTTAACTACAGCTGCCCAGAGTCTCCACATCAACATTCCTCCAAGAGTAAGAGCCCCAGGCAAATAGCTCTGTTCTCTCTTTTTATACAATCTTTGGACTTCATCAAATGGCATCTGAGTGACCAGAACTTAGGCTACTACTATTGGCTCTGGTCTTAGCAACTCCCCTTAGGACCCTGAGGGCTTCATGCCCACATAGGCTTACGACCTAGGAATTAGGGATTTGGGCCTGGGCCTTTGCATCTAGTAAGACTCAATCAAAGAGAATTAATTTATCATTCTAAAACAGTAAGAAAGTTCCATCTTACCAGTGCAGATAGTCAGTAAACATTTATTAAGTTGCTACCATAAAATACAAATAAAAACAAAAAAGAGTCTTTCCTCTCAAGGAGCTTACAATCTAATAAGAGAAGACAATACACAGAAGGAAACTGAAAAGCTACAAGGGGGAAAGAGGGAAGAAAATACACAATATTGGAAAGTTCAGGAAGTCCAAAAGCAAAGTACATGATAGGAAATGGGGAGAAAAGCCGTGCTGAGCCCTCTCTTTAATTGGAAGCCTTGGAGCCCATGACCCTGCCCTCTAGTCACAGGATGAAACCAGAGAGTCAGAGGGAAGGGTGCTGAGAAGAGGTGATGGTCAAGCAGATTCAGTCCTACAGCACAATGAGATTTTCCAATAATGAGTTGCCTGGGGAAGGAAGGCCTGTTGGAGAGTTCCAGAGAAGTCTACTTAGAGAGAGTTCAACTTCCTTGTATAATTTTCCTTGTTCCTTTAGTCAGAACTGAGTCTTCCATTCTCAAATCTCATGTGATTCTGTGATATGGAACCTCTTGTAGCAGGTATCATGTTCTAACTTGCAATAGTTATTTTTATATGTCTTATTCCACCTACTATATTCTAAATTCTGCAAGGAATTTTTATTCTCTTTATGTTAGTACCTATATAATTTCTTGCACATAATAGGAGCATCATTTTTTTTTCCTTCTTGAAACTGATATATGGGAGGGGCAGGGAAATTGGCCATTTAGAACATATTTATCATGTCAGTTTACAAACTTAAGCTGTTCCTGGATCCACTAAACTTTTTTGAGAGAAAAAAATTCTGTCATATCATTTTTTGTCACAGATCAAGTTTAAAAACAAACAACTTTTTCTTTTTTTCCCAAAAGATTAAGAGAGCCAAGAACATGGCTGACCGTGCTTCTTTTATCTCACTTTTCTGCAGTTAAAAAAAGACCATTCCAAGTCCTTTTATCTGATATATATGTGTCCTTCCTAATCTGGAGATTTATTTTTGTTGTTCATTTATTGCTGTTCATCTGGGAGAAGCTATGTGTAGCAACAATGTGGCTAGCAGCTTCTGTGGCTGTATAAAACCAACAACAACCAGCACCCAGTAGGCTGCTAACACAGGTTCTTTGATCTGCTTTACTAAGGAAAGTAGCTTTAGGAGGTTAACAATCTTACTTTAATCCAACATACAAATATCATTCACTTAGTTCTGGAGGAAAAGCCAGCACCCTGAACTTCAGAGCAAATACAAACAAATTACAAACACACATTGTAAATAGACCAAATACAAACCAACATCTGGGTTAGCAAAGCCGGGGGACAGTTACAATGACTTGCCCAGAGTCCCATGCTACTCCTCCAGTGAGTAAGAGCCCCCAGGGAAAAACACCAACCTCTGAGTTCATATATTCTGTTCAGGGTCACAAGATGTGACTCCAACCCATGTGACCTAAAATCATCACAAACATGAGACTCAAACCCACATGGCCTAAAAGCTTCTGGAGTTGCAAACATGTGACTCAAACCTATGTAAACTAGGCTTTCCCTTGAGGCAAGCGAGTCATCAAAGACTCCTCATCCAATCAAAGAAACAAAGGCCAGACTCATCAAGGGCACTCAATTAAATAAGTGCTAAAAGAGAAAACAGTAAAAGAAAGTCCCACCTTAATTACTGGTACACTATGGAAAAGAAGACAAAATACAAGAAGGAAACTAATCATTGGATTCCACCTTTTGGTCCCAGTGACTTATTTTCCTTAGTTTGCTTTGCTTAATTCATGACAAAACAGAATTCTCTGAACATGAACACAGAGTCATAAAACAAGAAGGGTCCTAATAAGTCATCTAGTTCTAGCATAACTTCCTCTATGCATTGACACACAAAAAGCCACAGGAGATACCTTGTGCATGACAATTGAGATATTATCTTCTTTTTTTAAAGCTAATACCTAGAGGTTAAGGGTGTGAATTTTCCTGACTTAGCTTATTCAGTATATAATAAAATTTTCTTAAGTAATGTAAAATCACGTTTCGGAGCCTGAAGGGACTTTGGAAATTATGTAGTCCAACATGCTCATTTTATAGATGTACAAACAGAGGCCCATAATGATTACTCTCCTGAGTCACTCCCAAAAAAGGTATTGGGCTGAGTCAGAAGACCTGAATTGAAATCCAAATATCCTTTTAATTCAAATCTTCTGGCTCAGTCCAGTGCCTTTTCCCTGCTTCTTACATCTGGAATTGATTGTGTGTTATTATTGGATTTTAAATGCAAAAAGACATCACATTTAACTTACAATCACTTATGTGAAGTTTTTGAAAGTACTTTGAAAATAATAAAAGTGATATACAAAAGCAAGCATTTTCATGAGCTGTGTCTTCTAGTTGGATTTTAGGCTTATCCTGATCTAGTTGCTCCTTTGGATATATTTTTAGGATTACTACCTTTGTAATCCATCAAAAGATATGGTGTGGCTGATTATTATCAGCTCTGGGTCAAGAACAACCTTTTCTCCCTACCTTCCTTGACAGTGCCTTTATGTTTTTTAATCTGTTTGTGGAAGGGTGTAGGTTACTCAGGTACTCACATGCACATGTCATTCCATCAAGGTGGATAATTTCTAACCTAATGGAACTCATAATCTGTCTGTGCCTTCTCATCCTTTGTTACTCTCATGTACATCAGTTCATAGCAAATCTTCTATAGATTATCCAGCTGACATTATGAAATCCTTTCTTTGGGCATTTTGGCTTGGCTGTCCATCTCTGGCTGCATGACTGGCATTCTTCCTTTTTGGTCCTCCATGTCCTCACCCTGCCTTTCGTGTTGGATCATAATTCATAACTGGTAACACATTGCAAACTAATTTTACCCACCATGGATCTTTCTAATGCCCCTTTGGAACCTGTAATTTTGATTCTTAAGAAATCATAGCTTTCCATGATTCACAGTTATAAAGTTCACCAGAAGAACATTGGTGTTTAAAAGATGGATTTATGCAGCAGGAATCAGTCCTGGGAATCATTGAAAATACTTCAAAGTTTTCTTATTGCAGCATTACCACCATTCTACTTCTGGCATTCATCAGCTTACATCGAGATTATTTCAACAGCCTTCTTATGTGCTTCCATGCCTTTCAGCCTTTCTCTTTCCAATTCATCTGCCTAACAGGGTTATGTTAAGCTTTCTAAATATTGAGAGACTGAGGTACTGTGAAACACAGACCATCATGTATCCAGCTTAGAGAGCTGGAGTGAGGAGCAAGCTGATTTCACCGGCATTTCTGCCAGGGAACTGAAGCTATCAGAGAGAAGGGAGAGATGACTATTCTGCTGGCTGATTTCTGAACTTCAATCATTTTCCACCTGCATGACTTGTCCAAGAGACACACTAAATGCACTAACTTCTAATTTTCCTTTCCAACTGCATTTCATAATCTGTAAAATATGCATCTTTCATTTTTCGTCTTTGTGAATAACAGGGCTGATCTCTTTCAAGTGGCTGTGGATTTCACTGATATGGACACTTTAGCATTCTGGGGCTTGACGAAATCATTGTAATGCTGTCCACAAACAGGAGCATCTGGAAAACTTGGACTTTTTCTAGGGTCTAGATTACTATAATTTCTTGTTGCATAACACTCCATTCCTCTTATGAAGTAGAAGCTTCCAAAGACACCGAGTATAATACCATAGTAACAAGAGAAAGGCTTTCTTTCTCTCTGTCCTGCATTACATTGCACACCTGGTCCTGTGATCTATATGTTCTCTCTGACTTTGTTAGTAATTACTTTGGTGTGCAATAGGGAAGAGAAGGAAAACAAAGTGAAAATCAGAGAAAATACTCAAGGAAATTGATACTGACTGACATGCTAAGAAGAGAACTTGTTTTGAATGTATTTTTGACACTCATCCTCACCAAGTCTTTTAACTATTGCTCATAATTGGGACTCAATGATGGCACATACTTTCAATGGGCACGTTTATTCCTATTCTAGTTCAAATCTGTTCAATGTAGCTCCATTCAACAAACATTTATCAAGTGCTTACTGTGCCTAAAGTGCTACACTAGTTGCTAGTGGTATCAAGATAAAGAATGAAATAGTTTCTGCCTTCAAGACATTTATAGGCTAACAAGACCATTCAGAGTGTGTGTATGTGTGTGTGTGTGTGTGTGTGTGTGTGTGTTTATTTGTGTGTTAGAGGTACACAGGCATGTATCTTTGTAATGTGCTAGAAATGATTCCTACTTTTCAAGGGCTCCAAGATGGAAATTGTGAGGAACAAGATGTAATCTACTCCTATTAACTGACTGAGGGACATGAGAATATCAAATTGGGATGAATGAATCAATGGAGAAATGTTAAAGCATTTATTAAGCATATGTTATATATCGGGCACTGTACTAAGTGATACAAGTAAAAGTAGGCAAGACAGTCCCTGGCCTCAAGGAGTTTGAGACAGTTAAGGGGCAGCTAGGTGGCGCAGTGAGCAGAGCACTGGCCCTGGAGTCAGGAGGACCTGAGTTCAAATCCAGCCTCAGACACTTGACACACTTACTAGCTGTGTGACTTTGGGCAAGTCACTTAACCTCAATCGCCCTGCCTTCCCCCTCCAAAAAAATAAAGAAGTGAAAAAGAGACAATTAAGAAGGGGAGCAAGGAGGGAGTGTGGTTAGAGAAGGAAGGAAGAGGTACTGCTGCAGCAGAGTTCTGGTTCTGGAGAAGACAGCAAAATCTAAGCTATCAGTGCTCAGGGCTCTAGGAATGGAAGTTCTGGTGGGAGGAAGATGAGGAATAAGAGAATGATGGTGAGAGTTCAGGTGACATGGATCGCAGATGTCTAAAAAGTGACATGGAATACTGGTTCCAGGTAAGATAAGGCAAAAATTCACATGATGTTCTCTGATTTACTCAATGTTAGCTAGCAAGGGAGAAGTAAAGGATTTTATTTATAATTCCAGAGATATAGGGCCTTTGAGGAATGGATGGAGAAACTTTCTTGGATGGTGTCAGGTATAAAAGCAAAAAGCAAGGCATAATTAACACTTACAGGATATATGCCAATTATCTGGCTAGTGTCAGGAGAATAACCTTGGTTTGTTCTTACAAGTGAGGAATCAAAGGCCTTACAGAATGCTTTTCTTCTGGGTTAATACCTGTGAAAACCTAACACTGATTCCATAGGGGAAGAGAAAGAAAATTTGCATGTGCAAAGATCCTTGAAAGGGGCCATATTTATTTCATTATTTATTTATTTATTAACATACATGCGTGTGTATATGTCTATACATATACGTATTCTATAGTAAGCACTATTGATTTATTTATATTTCTGAGTAAAGAATAAAACTTGTGGTTACAAAACTTTAAGAAGTAAAATCATATCAGTATACACATAAGAAAAAAGGCTATAAAACTACTGACATCAAACATTATAAAAAGCATTGGAGAAGTTCAAGGTTAGTTGACCTGTCAGAGTCATGGATGACATCTTAGTTTGGCCAATGTACAAGTATTTTTGTATTAACATTTTCTAGAAGATTTTTATCATTCTTATAGCAACTTTAAATTGATGTCTTTTAGTTATCTATGTATTTATTTTGGGTTTTGGCTCTCTAGATAACCTGAAATAAAGAGAATGATCTAAAGAGATAAATAAAAGTAAATTTCTAAAACCCATGCAAGCACCAGAATATTTTATAAATTGTGAAAGTATGTAGTCCATAGTTGTATCATTATCTGTCTACCCACAACTTCAAGGATGAGTGGTCTGCAAGCATGAAATTATGGTGGATGTTGGGTCTCTAGGCCTCATTTGTAAATGAGAATCATTCTTTTCTGTAATTGCCACAAACATATGTTCTTTTGCTAAACGGTAGTAACCCATGCCTTCCACCTTATTCTGCTGCTATAGTTTTCCATGTTATTTGTTTTTATCTTTGTGTCCTACGTCAAAGGACGCTATTTTCAGTAATTTGTATTGTTGTGGTCAAGATGGAATTGTACATGAATGATTTGCATTAATTATAGGTAGCTTCTGCGTTGCTTTTTGGCTTGTTTTTGTTAGGAAACCAATTCTAAAGACAGCTTCAACTTGCCAGATGTGCCGTTTTGGAACAATTTGGGTCCCTGCCAAAACACCATTTGTTGACAGTCTCAGCCATTGTAGGAGTACTCATCACCCTGTTACCATGTTTTTGCACTTTTCAGCATTGTATAAATAGGCAGCTGTTTAGGTATTAGAATACAAATTAATCACCAAAGCATAGAGGATTTACCTGATTGAAAGAAACAACTTATAACCCTACAACTGAATATCATATTTAAATATACACATGCCTCAGCCCATTCAGAAACAAACTTGTATGCATGTCAATCACATGTTCTTTCCTAGAAGTTGAGGGGACAGAAGATAAGTATTTCTAAGTGTTAAACTTTAAGATTTTTTTTAGCTTCAAAAGCAGTAAATTAACTCTATAAGATGAGAAGGACCAATTTGTGCTGAAGTTTTCTTGATTGTTCCTTCAATGACAGACCTTGGAATTTTTAAAAAGGTTATGATTTCATTAAGATGGAAGACCCTGTTAAAGGATATGTAGCAGAAAGGCAAGAAGGGGAAAGCCTGAAAATTCTCAGTTGTCTTTCTGGAGCTATTTTCAGGAGACGAATATTTATTTATTTGGAGAACGCCAGTTAACCTAGAGACTTAGACCAATGAATAAGGATCATAGGGAAGTAGATATCATTATAGGACCCTGAAGCCAGTTAATTTACCTAATCTCAATTTACAGGAGTGTAATTTACTTAAGAAACTAGTTCCTTGCTTAATTTTGTTTTCAGACAGCTTTTATCATTCATGTGCCATTTTCCTCAGTTATTCATTGGAATACCAAACTTGTTAAGGCTAGAAGTATATTAACAAATTGGGAAAATAGTTATAGTCATGACATTAGGCATATCAGCTTGACTGCCTTTTGAAACTGTTCATTTTAAAATTTAGATCCTTTTAAAAAAATTACTACATGCCTAATAAAATTGCAAATCTTCGATCCAATAAGGAATGAATCATTTCTCCAGGCAGTTCACCTACCCAGAAGAAAAAAAGAAACCTGAAAGGAGCTAGGTGACGGTTGGAGAGTCAGGTGTGCCAGATTTTCAGAGGTTACAACTGAGGTCCAACCTGCTGTTCTCCTTAATGAAAGGAAGGAAATGTCAGCCCGACAAAACTGCTATAAGGGATATCCCTCCTCTGCATGTCCTGCTGCCCAGATGTCACTTGGCAGGTGGAGTTACAGAGTGGATGAAAATGAAGGCCTGTGTATGTGGGTGCTAGTACGGTAAAATGGTGATCAATGAATCTACCTTCAGAAGTTTAATGAAAACAATCCATATCCTGTCTGTCTTCATGTTATAAGAAAGGTGCCTCATAGAGGTTTCTCGATGCTTGCCTCTATTCTGAGTTTTAAAACATATGTAAGTTGCTTTCTGGAGTTTTTTCTAATGTTAACAGCCAGAACAATGATTTGCCAATGATAATCACCTGGAAGCTTTTACTACAAATAAATGAACTCAGTAAACACATTTTGTTTAGACTTCAGAATGTGAAAATCACTGTCAATGAGATTTTTGCAAAAAAAAAAATTCATTTTCTTTTCTCAGTATTAAGAGATGACTTCCGGCAAAATCCCACAGATGTTGTTGTGGCAGCTGGAGAGCCTGCCATCTTGGAGTGCCAGCCTCCCCGAGGACATCCAGAGCCCACCATCTATTGGAAGAAAGACAAAGTTCGAATTGATGACAGGGAAGAGAGAATAAGTGTGAGTCAAACTGAAATGACAGTTTACAGCCAATGTATATCAAAATTGTATAAAGATGAGTGTTTCATGCCTGAACTTATCTCTTAACAAATTAATCACATTTTATTATCTGCATAAAATCAACGTGACTCTCCATATTCCTTTTAAAATTTCAATGACAAATCATTCATAACCAATGAAGATGTAAGAAATGTTTAGAAACTATATGAACTGAAAATAATCATTAGAAAATGATTTGTTTTAGTTTGGACCTGCTATTTTATCAGAGTGGGGAGTACTTCATCTGTAAACTTCACCCTCTGATACAGATTAACTACTCATCTTTCTAGTCTTAAGGAATTACGAGGGCACTGAGAAATTGGTGACCTACACAGAGTCACACAGTTTATGTGTAGTAGAGACAATAATTATACCAAGGTCTTCCTAACTCCAGAGTTGACCCTCTCTCCACTAAACTACTCTGTACCTTATAAGACGTAAACACTTATGATGAAGAGAATTTCAATCATTGTTTTTCTTAAATTAATTTTCCCAGATGAATTTTTGTGGTATTTTTATGTGAATAAATTAAAATATTTCAATAAATTTTTTAAAATTCCTGATTTAACTACTTACCTATTTTAATGCATGAGAAAAATCCATGTTTGTAAAGTGAAAAAAAGATTGACCAGGTCCAAATCATTTTTTGTATTTTATTGAGTTGACTCACCTGAAGATTTCCTGAAAATGATGTTATTTGAAGCAGTATTTAATATAATTCTCATGCTTTGAAGTGGAATTTCATCTAACTTATCTTCTCCCTTTGATTGAATTTTGGGATCAAATGTAAACAGTCAGCTATGTCACTGGGCCTATTCATGGTCATCTTTCATTTTTTAACAGGTGGATTTTTCTTATACATAAACTATGACCCTATGACTGAATCAGATCCAGGAAGTATAAAGATAATAAGGCTATTATTCCTACCCTGGCTGATATGTTGTTGGAATCTTCATTGCTAAATGGGGTTTGGTCTCCAGTAAGTGTGGAACGTAGAGAAGAACAGTCCTTGTTCATGCGTTGAGTGCTTACAAAAATATTGATCAATAATATATCTTGGGAATGTAGTGTGTGTAGAGTGTGATGTAGAGAGGTTCTGCAGAAGAATAGTGGATATGGAGAAAAGACGAGTAATTGGGACAATTGATAGGGGTTTAATTAGGCATCAAATTAAGTCGGAGAAAGGCTAGATCTGGGATCTATCTGGAGAAGGCCTATTCCAAGGCACTTAGGACACACAGGTAAGATATATTTGGTAACTTTGTCCTGTGCTGCACCTCTAGTATGCATTTTGAATTATTATTGATTCGTATGAAGACTGGGCAGTGAAAACAAGGATATCTGTGTTTCCCCCTAAATTTTAAGGATCTGACCAAAGGATCTTTCTATAGAGTATCTTCTTGTTGAACCTAATACTCAGGCCCTCCAAATGTTCTCTGTCATCCTTAGTATATGACTCATTCACTCCATATTTGGTCTTAAAAAGGAAAAAAATGCTGCTGATTTGATTATGATATAAAGATTTTAATATATTTCTATAAATATTAATATTTTATTTGAAACAGATCCGTGGTGGGAAACTGATGATTTCGAACACTAGAAAGAGTGATGCAGGCATGTATACCTGTGTTGGCACAAACATGGTGGGAGAAAGAGACAGTGATCCAGCAGAACTGACCGTCTTTGGTAAAGACATCTTTTAAAATTATTATTTTGCCATAGATTGTAAACATTTAATCTAACAAGAAAATAACTAGGGTTGCTAGGGTTAGTTTACAAATTGTAGAAAATATTTTTTATGACCTGTCTGCAATTCGAATAGCAAATAGACTGATGAATTAGGATGTAGTTACAGTGTTGTTTAAGGGGCATTGTGTTTCAGATTTAATCTGTGATCCCTGATTAAAAGAACCTGAAACTTTAATAACCTGCTTTATATGCTCTAATTTGTGCATTTATCATTTTTGGCCCATACCTTTATCAAATATTTGAGGGAGCAGTTTGGTTAGGACTGAATTTAGAGTCACACTAATCAATTCAAGGCTCTGCCTCTGACTATGGGCAAGTCACAATCTCTCTCGTGATTATTTTCCTCATTTCTAAAATGAGAGAGTTGGTTTAGTTGATCTCTCAGGTTCCTTCTTGGTCTAAAATTTTATGATTTTATATTTGGGGTTTGGGTGGCCATTTTGGCTGCCATATCTTTTTAAAAATGAATTTGATATCTAGTACAGGGAAAATACAGAGATAGAAGATCTAAGGGAGTTGTATATTCTGTTCATCTTTAATGAAACGAATATTAAGACATTTCTTATATTTAATTTACATACAATATAGACTTCTTATAACTATATTTTAAAGCATATATTTTATATGCTTTAGTTAAATAGAAATTTATTTGTGCTCATAACACATTTTGATTTTAAAATTGTCAGAGTTTAAATGAGTGATCAGAAACCAGGCAATGATTCCCATTTATGATTAGGCATTTGTGACTGATCAAACATGAAGCAGGGGGAGAAGTGCTATAAAAATTGGTATACCTTTTGAATTTCCCTAGGTAAGTCTTGGGTAATGTATAATAATTCAGTTTCAGAATCATCGAGGGATCCTGATGTGAAGAGATTAGAATTTGGGCTCCAAAGTTCAGAACTTAGGTAGCAGATTCAAAGAGGCTAATTTAGGCTTTGGGTCAGGAAAAATGGGGAATGGGATGCTTAAAAAAGTGACAGGTTCTCCCTTCCCACCCTTATCTCCCTGGAGGTTTTCAAGCAAAAGCTAGAAAGTTGGGTAGGTTGTAGTGGGTATTCCTTTTGTGAATGAGTTGAACTCAGTTGCTTCTTAGGTCTCCTGCAACTCTCACATTCTGCAATTGTTGCTGTGGGAGGGAGGTTAAATTTTGAGAAGAGCAAAACTGTGGAGAAACAGAAGTAAAATGTTAGAGAGAAGAGAGAGAGCATTAAAGAGATTCGGAAAACTGAGAACGTTTCCTTATAGTAGAAGTCAATACTAAGAAATCTTGCTCGAGTCTCAGGGTGAATAGGTAGTTTCTCTTATAGCAGAAATAATGCAGATGTAAACTCCATACATTTTAATTTTTATGCTTCAGAATGTCATGTACTTCAATGAAAGTCATTAAAGGTGCCTACTTCCCATTGACAAACAGGGGATTTGACATTGTGTGACTGTAAAGGCCTATATAAATCCCTAAGGAGGGTCTTCCTGCTCTAAGGGATTCTGTCATTGTATGACTCGGAAGTCATGGCAGAAATATTTAAAAATTTTCTATTATTCCTATTACATACAGAGGGTTAAAGTTATGTTTTCTGAATATATACAAGAGAGCAAGTCTTTCTTTTCAGTCGCTTTGAAAACTGAGTAATATCTGGTAACATTCCCTATGAATACATAGCAGCTTGAAGTCCAAAATGGCAAAGCCCTGGGATAACCAATAATTTTTAAAGAAATCCGAATAGTAAAAATACAGCTATTCCAAGTCTGTGTGCAAATTTCCATCCTTGAGAGCTCTGAGAAGTATTAGTTTGGCCTTAAATTTCTTTAGTCAGCTATAATATCCTAAAAATAGGCTTTAGTCTATAAGTAGTAAAGTATAGCTTTGTCTGGCACTGTGTAAAATTAGTGGGCTTTGAAAGCTGGCTTCGTGAGACCACATATTACATATCTTCTATTTAGAGGAATTTGTACTTAGTTTTATTCTAACCAACCAAATGCTTGGGGTCTTTAGGAATGCTACAGTGTAGGAGCATCATTTAGTGCTGAAATGCAAATAAAAGAATGGGAAGAAAATTGCTCTTAGTAGAAAGTTGAAGAGACAATATATATTTGAATAATAATAATAATTGTAAGAAATGTAGCATCATCGGAATAATTTTCCTGTTTCTTCTTCTACACCATTGTTAAAGAAATACGTGATCATGCTCTTTTATTTCTAGCATACACAAGTGATGTAGAAATTCACCGATGTGCAGCTATTCTCCAAGAAATTTGAATTTTATTTTTGATAGATTAAGGTCAGATTTCCACAGAAATTATAGATTGAATTAGCGATCATAAGGCCCTGAAGTTTTTAGAGGTAATACTTCTAGAAAATTGCATAACCGTATATAACTATAATAAAAAATTTGTAATTGTAAAATAATTCTTGTCTATGTTCACTTTAAGTCCTTCACAATGTCCCATTCAAAGTTCCAACCGTATTATTCATCTGCAGGCTCTCCCTTGGGTGATCTCATTGGCTTTTGTGAGTTCAGTTATCTGTATTCAGACAAGTCATACTCACACCCACCCACATACACATGTGTGTGTTTATACATATGTATGCATGTATATATAGATATATTTATTTATACCCTTAATGTCTCTCTGGATTCCTAGTACTATATCACTAACTCCTGTTTGAATATCTATCCATGTCTCATAGGTATCTCAAATTGAATATATCCAAACAGAATTCATCATCTTTTCTCCAAAACCTTCACCTCTTTCAAATTTCCTTTTTAGTGTCAATGGCACTACCTTCATCCTAGCTACATAAGCTCACAACTTAAGTGTGGTCCTCTGTTTCGACAATCCGGCTAGCAGCTGCTGTGGGGGTGTAAGACCAACACCAACCGGCTCACAAAATGCTGCATGCCCCCATTCTTTTGATCTGCTTTGCTAAGGAAAGCAACGTTAAGGGGTTAACAATCTTACTTTAATCCAGCATACAAATAACATCCACCTAGTTCAGGGGGAAAAGCCAGCACCCTGAACTTCAGAGCAAACACAAACAAATTACAAATATGGACAGACCAAATACAATTTATAGTTACCAAGAGAACCATCAACATCTGAGTTCAGCCAGAAGGCCCTTAGAGGGGCTGCCTAGAGTCCCGCATCTCCAGGAGTGGGAGCCTTAAACAAATAGCTCTGTTCTCCCTTTTTATGCAGTTTCAGACATCATCCAACGTCATCTGAGCCACCAGAACTTAGGCTCCTTCAATTGGCTCTGGTGTTAGCACCTCCCTTCATTGGCCCCACCTGGAGCCCCACCTTAGTTACCAATTCACACTCACATGGGCTTAGTACCTAATAGATAGGGGTTTGGGCCTGGGGCTTAGGGCCTAGTAAGACTCAGTCAAAGACACTGAATTAATCAAAGGGAACAAAGGCCAAATTCTTCAAGGATCCACAATATATTCTCTACTCCTCATTCTCACCCATCCCATATATCTACTCAACTAATTATATTGTTGTTTCTACCTTCCCAATCTTTTGTATACATTTCCATCTCTGCAGTCACACAGCTACCACCTTAGTTCAGGCTCCAGGCAGCTTTGACCTTTGCTATTGCAATAGCCTTCAGGTTCATCTTTTTGCCTCAAGTCTCTCCTCACTCCAATTTATCCTTCACTCAAATGATATCAAAGTGATTTTCTTACAGTGTATTTCTGACCATACCACCTCTTACTCAGGGAACTACAGAGGCTCACTGTTATTTCCAGGGTCATTAGCCCTCTGTCTGGTACTTAGAACCATTCACAATCTGGAACCATTTTATATTTTCTATTCTTCTTACACTTTATTCCTCTCCGTAGGGTGGAGGTTTAGCACAGGACGAGATTTTAAACTATATTATAAGGCTCAGATTGTTGTTCCTTGTTGTTCCTCGTACACATCACTCCTTGTTTTTATCTCTCTGCAGTGACTGTCATCTATGCTTGGAACTCTCTCCTCCCTCACCTTTGCCTAGGCCAGGGGTGGGGAACCTGTGGTCTTGAGATGACATGTAGCCCTCTAGGTCCTCAAGTGCAGCCCTTTGACTGAGTCCAAACTTCACAGAACAAATCCCCTTAATAAAAGGATTTGTTCTCTAAAGCTTGGATTCAGTCAAAAGACTGCACCCAAGGACCCGGAAGACCACATGTGGCCTTGAGGTTCCCCTCTGTGGCCTCGACCTTTCTGGTTCCCCCAGTTGCTGGTTTCTCCTATGAAAATGCCTCCTATTTATTCTGTACATATCTTTTATATACCTAGATATTTCCATGTTTTCTTCTCTATTTAGAATCGGAGGTCTTTGAGAGAAAGGACTATTTTTATCTTTCATGGTATCCCCAGCACTTAATCGCAATGCTCGCACAGTGCTTGTAAATGCTTAGTAATTTTTAACTGGCTGATTGCTTATGGAATTAATTGAAAAGGCTCTGTAGTGTTCCATAGTTTGATAAAATCAGCCAAGTGTAAGTTACATACAGCTGAAAGACATCACTATTTACAGGAAGTACCTCTTTCAGTTTGACACTGACCTGGAAACACTCCCTGACAGGTATACTCCATAACAGATTTTCTTGTGGTCACAAGTCTCCCTCTTTTAGGCCTCAGTTAATATTAATAATTAAAAGATCCTCAAATAAAGTTATATCTTCTATCTATCAAGGGATTTCATATCACCTTAACACACTATGTACATGAAAGACATATTATAATAGAGCTTTAATATCAAATATGCTCTACAAAATCTATTTTTTTAAGTGCACTAAGTTTATTGGGATCTTATCTTCTCTGTATTCCTCAGTCATTTGCACTCTTTAAATGATGTGTGCCACTATGGAGAATTGTTTGTTAACTTTTTCATTAATTATTTTCTTGATTCTGGAGATTATTCTGAATTCTGCAGATGATAAGGTAGGTTTGTGAGTTGACAGTTATCAACATTTCTCATTCACTCTTTTCAGTAATAATAATATCTGAGATTCTCCTTCATCAAATATTTAATACTGTATTATTAGAATTCACACATGCATCATTATTGATGGAGAAAATAATTAGTTGTAAGAATTTTGAAAGGTCGTTTGCATTTTCACTTATCTGTTGTTTTCCTTCTTAAATATTTTTGAATTATTTGGCTTGAGTCTCATGCCATGGTTTCTTTAGTCTGTTTTTCCATGGATTTCTCAGTATAATAGGAAGTAATATGGATAATAATCCCTTCTCATTCTTCTCTGAAATATTTTTCTAATAATTTAAATTTATTCTAAAATAGGGTTGCATTTGAATTTGATTTCTTTCCATTTGACAAGGAAATCATGCATTTTATAGTTGAAGGAGTTTCAAGGTTCTTCTGGCATCTTGTGGCAATTGCTTTATAGTCAGTTAAATTTCCTTAGGCATTTTAAATATTCTAGGTTTGTGTCTGTTATCAATTTAACATATTCGGCATTGTAACAACGTTACTTGCAGCTACTGTGGGGGCACAAGACCAACAATGCCAGCACACAGAAGGGCTGCTAGCACAGGTCCTTTGATCTGCTTTTCTAAGGAAAGCAACTTTAAGGGGTTTAAAATCTCACTTTAATTAAACATACATATATCATTCACTTAATTCAAGGGAAAAAGTCAGCACCCTGAACTTCAGAGACAATACAAACAGAAATTACAGGCTTACGTTATATTAACAGAACAAACAACACAAACCAGTCTATCCATAGCAATACATATTTAGTTACCAGAGAGAGAAGCAGGGACATCTGGGTTTTTCAAAGCCAGCTACCCAGAATCTTGTCTGGCCAAATCACCAAATCTCTTCCAATGAGTGTGCTCCTAAAGGCAAAACGTTAACCTCTGAGTATATATACATATCAAAGGGCGTCACAAGCATGTGACTCAAACTCATGTAACCCAAGACTGTCTTGTGACTTAAACGCTTCCTCAGGGTCAGAGGACGTCACAACCATGAGACTCAAACCCAAGTGAACTAGGTCTTCCCTTTAAGTAAGCAGGTCATCAAAGACTCCCTATTCAATCAAAGATTCCTTAGTGCTGAGAAGCTCTCCAAAACAAAGACAACAAAAAGTCCACTTTGTTTGCCATTACATTTGAAAGGTAAGACTGATCAAAGGTATTTGACTGCTTTAGCATTCCAAAAGAGAAGATGACCAAAAAGTCCCACCCTAATTACCTTAACAGACATCAGACTAGTTCAGCTCTCCTCTACCCTCTTCTGTATTCTCAGATCCCTGGCTCCTTTTTCCCATCATTACCTATGTCTCTTAAAAGTTAAACCTTATTGAGTTATATGTGCCACACCCAACCTGTGCTCCAATTCACATGTTACTGAATGGAGCTGAAAGTTATACAACTGAGTCCACTCAAAATTTATATTCTCCCACCTGACTGCACAAGGAAGTCCTTTACACTTCCCCTAATTGATTTTCCTCCTGACTACAAAGAAGTAATTCCAAACCTTGTGTTTCACTGGCATGGCTTTTGAGAAAATAATTTTGAGAATTATGACGTTGTCAACAAGTCTAGTCAGCAACTATTTATTAAATGTGTCCCATGTTCCAGGCACTGTGTTAAGAGCTGGGGATAAAAAGAAAGCCAGAAAAACAACTAAACCTAAAATACTCAATCACTCAGGGAGGGGTTCTCTAATGGAGTATATAAATATCTTTGTACAAATGTACAGATATATACAGGATTACATGGAAGTAATCTCAAAGGGAAGACACTAAGATAAAGGACAACTAAGAAAGGCTTCTTGTAGAAAGATGGACTTTCGCTGAAACTCAAAGGAAGTCAAGGAAGCCAGTAGGCAGAGATGGGGAGGGAGAGACTTCCGGGAATGGGAGACAGCAAGAGAAAATGCCCAGAGTTTTGAGTTGGCAGGTCACATGCAAGAAACAGCAGGCTGGAGAGTGACAGTGGATCTCAGAGCAGGTGGGGGTAGAGGGGAGTAGGTTGTAATAAGACTGGATACATAAGAAGAGGCCACAGGATTTTATATTTGTTTGAAGATAATGGGGAGCTACTAGAGTTTATTGAATAAGGGGATAGAGGTTACATGATCAGACCTGCATTTCAGGAAAATCACTTTAAGGGCTGAGGGGAGGAAGGACTAGAGGGTGGAGATGCTTGAGGCAGGAAGAAAAATCAGTAGGCTATCGCAATAGGATCAAGCATGAAGAGATGAGAGCCAACAGCTGAGATGATGAGCGTCAGAAGAGAGCAGGGGATGTGTGCAAGAGATGTTACGTTGGCAGAAACAAGACTTGGCCACTGATTAGATGTAACGTAGTGGAGGGAGGGAGAGACAGAAACAGAGAGAGAGAGAAAGAGACAGAGAGACAGAGAGAAAGAGAAACTGAGGATGACACTTAGGTTGGGAGCCTGAGTGAGTGGAAGAAAGGTGATATCCTCAACAATAATGGGGAAGTTGGGAAGAGGTTAGGATTTTGGGGGACATACAGTAATTTCAGTTTTGGACATGTTGAGTTTCAGACGTCCAATAAGCTATGTGAGACTGGAAGGCAGAATAATTGTTAGGGCAGGACAAATAGATTTGAGAACTAACTATATGGAGATGATCATTGAATCTAAGGGAGCTGATGAGATCACCAAGTGACACAATATAGAGGTAGAAGAGAAAAGGTACCTGGGAAAGAGCTTTGGGATTCAGCATGGTTAACAAATGTGATTTGGATGAATATCCTACAAAAGATACAAGAAGTAATAGATAAATAAGAAGAGAACCAGGAGAGAGGAATATCTTGAAAACCTAGAAAAAAAGAATATCAATAAGAGGGTTGTTCACAAGAAGAAGTCCCAAAGTTTAAAACAGTTTTAGAAAGAAATGTATTGGGTTATTTGGTAGAGGAAAGCAATTCAGAAAGGAGGTGGGGCTCCCTCTCCTCCAGGCTGTAGAAGATTTATGGTATATAGGATTTAGATAAGTCAAACTAAACCACAGAACCACCCTTGCCCAGTAAAGCAATTTTGCCCAGAAGGCAACTTGAAAACAAGGTAGATTGAGATGAGAATTCAATAAAATTTGGGCTAAGCCAAAATACAAACTTAGGTGGACCCAAAACAATTAGTGGGTGTGGTAAGCCCAAACAAGAATGAGATTTAGGTGGCACCAAGACCTAGGGGAAACCAAAATTCATTTGTAGCTATGTCCAGAATTCCTGAGAGAGTTACTGGTGTCAGGTGACAATCTGGATGCAAACAACCTTTAGTTACAAAGGGTTGGATTTAAACAGGGTAATATTTTTTCTAAACAATATAATAAATCCAAATAATAAATATATAAATATAAAGAATTTTTCCCACACGGTGATCAACAGTATCAAAGGCTACAGAGGTCAAAAAGTGTCAAAAAAATTTGACACTTAAAAGCTCATTTCTAATTTTAGAGAGAGTAACTTAATTTGAGGGGTATTTTTTTTTTATTTTTGACATGTTTGGTTTTCAGCATTGATTCTCACAGGCATTTGAATTACAAATTTTCTCCCCATTTCCTCCCACTCCA
>CM053626.1:152883275-152905424 GCA_028646595.1 Phalanger gymnotis | reverse complement strand
TCTAACTTGCTTTTCCAAATCCTTTTTGAGCTCTTCCATGGCCTGAGACCAATTCATGTTTTTCTTGGAGGCTTTTGTTGTAGGCTCTTTGACTTTGTTGACTTCTTCTGGATGTGTGTTTTGGTCTTCTTTGTCACCAAAGAAAGATTCCAAAGCCTGAGTCTGAATCTGAGTTTGTTTTTGCTGCCTGTCCATGTTCCCAGCCAACTACTTGACTCTTAAGTTTTTCGTGGGGGTATGACTGCTTATAGAGTATAGAGTACATTGTCCAAAGCTTGAAGGGCTGTGCTGTTGTTTTCAGAGCTATTTCTACACAACAAGCTCTGCCACACCAGTACTCCTCTTCCCCCAAGAACCACCAACCCAGACTGAATCTCAGATCTAAGCAGGCTCTCCACTCCCACTCTGATCCACCACTTAATTCCTCCCACAAGGTGGACCTGGGGCCTGAAGCAACTGCAGCTGTAGTTCTTCAGAGCTGCACCACCTCCACTGCCCCTGGGGTGGTGGCCAAACCATGAACTCTTTTCACTCTGTTCCCGCAGTTTTTCCCACTAACCTTCTCTGCTGTCTTTGATGTTTGTGGGTTGAGAAGTCTGGTAACTGCCACAGCTCACTGATTCAGGGTGCTAAGGCCTGTTCTTCCCAGCTCTCGGTCTGGTTGGTCGCGGCACAGCCCACACTGGCCTCTGCTCCGCTCTGCTCCCAGCTCCGTGCAATAAACCTTACCCAGCAACCATCCAGGCTGTCCTGGGCTGGAGCCCTGCTTCCCTCTGCTATTTTGTGGGCTCTGCAGTTCTAGAATTTTGTTCAGAGTCACTTTTTATAGGTGTTTAGAGGTTCATGGGGGAGAGCTTTAGGAAAGTCCCTGCTTTCCACCCGCCATCTTTGATTTTGGTGTATTTTTATTTTCTGGATTCTATTCCAAGTTTCTTTTTTGTTCACTTTTATTGGGCCATATGCTATTCATATTTTCTACTCTTCCTACCATTTAGGCATGTACAATGTAGATGGTGACAATGATTGTCTACAATTTTACTTACAGACTTGAATAATAATGGAAGTGATATTTCGGTGTCAAGAACCCTTGTCCTTCAAAGTTTTCATCCCCGTGTCTCTATTTCTGACATAGTTCCCACGCAACTATGTAATTCTTTTTTAATGTGCATTTACATATAGAATTCAAGAGAACAAAAGCTTAGCAAATCTGACCTTTGAACAATCTCCATTTTCATTTGAAAAATTTAAAAAGTGTATTTTAAGTGATTCAATGTCTACATCTAGTTCTTATTCATCACTGTTCTTTTGTATCTTATATAATCACTAATCCTGTACCTTTTTTTTCTAAGTGACACACCCTTAGAATTCTGGTAGCAGTAATTCAACAAAATACAATTCTGAAAACATTTATTGAACACTTAATAAGGCACAATGCTGCAGAGCTAGTGTTATGTAGTGGGTAGAGCACTGAGTTTGGAGCCAGAAAGATGTGTTCAAATCCCACCTCTGAGCCTGGGCAAGTCAGTCAACCTATGTATGCCTCAGTAAATTCTCTAAAATGTATCTGCTAAATAATAGACGGGTTAAAGTTTGTTGGTACACAAGGGGTATAAAGATTTAAAATGGCATAGTACCTTCTCTCGAGTTTGTATTCTAATAGAAGGAATATGAGATGCATACAAATTAGCTGATGTAACATTAGAATGTTTTAGGGGCAAAGGAGAGATCAATACAAAGTGTGTTAGAAAAATTTGGTGATAGATCACTTTTAGCTGAGAAAGCTTTCAATAGGCAGAAATGAGCAGTGAGTTAATTCCAGGAATGGGGGCAGGAGGGCAGCCCTCATGGATCCACAGATGCAGAAGATGTCAAATTGAATCAAGGGAAGAGCTAATAGTCCATTTTTGCTAGAATATAGTATGTGACTGAGTTAGTCTAAAACAATACTGGTGGCAGCCTGCATGCAGAAAGCATTACAATAAGGATTTTTCAGTTTATCATATTGAAAATAAGAAGCAACTAAATATCTTTTGAGTAGGACAATCACGTTGGCAGACCTCTATATTATTTTGGCAGCTTTGTCAAAGGTGAGTTAGAGAGAAGAGTACTTGGAAAGCAGTTAAGAATTTCTTTTTACAGTATCCGGAAAAGAGGTGATAAAGCCCTAAATTAGAATGATGGCAGTAGAGAGAAGAGGAAGGATGAGAGAGCTATAGAAGCATAATTGACTGGTAATGATTCTTAATGAGAGCTGAGTGAGGGAAGAGTACAAAGTGACAGATTTCAAGCCCGGGAACCTAATAGGATGTGACATACTCAGCACATATTAAGAAATACGCAAGGAAGGATGGATTTAGTAGCAAATATAATACCGAATTTGGTTTAGGAAATATTTGGTTTGAGGAGTTAGTGGACACTTAAATATATCTAGCAAATTTGAGATGGAGAATAGGAGCCCAGAGGAAAAGTTGGGGATATGTATATAGATCTGAGAATCATCTCCACAGATGTGGCAATTGAAATCATGAGAATGAATGAGATTGCTAGGGAAGAACATCTAGAAAAGGAAACTGAAAAGAGTTGAGGACAGTTGAGCTTTTGTAGTCACTTATGCTTAGGGAACCTGAGTGGAGATAATAACATAAAGGAGTTTTAGAAGTCATCAGATAGGTAGGCAAAAAATCATGAGAGCAAGGTTACATTGCTTACTGATGGTGTGTGCTTTTTTAATTCTGTTGTACTATATTTTCTCCTCCCTAATTGAGTACTTAAAAAGTTGAATAATGTGATAGAAACACAGAAGCTGATTAACCAAGTTTGTACAGTGCCCTTTGAGCAACCCACCTCCCCAACTCACATACACAGTTTGAGTGCCCTGAGAGATAGCTGCCCCTGACTCAAGGTATTTATGGGTCTCTGCTCCTAAAATTCAAGCTTAAAGCCCCCACCAATGTATTCTCTTTACAATAGTCAGCCGGAGGATGCAATTAACTCAAAGTAAAATTATTTACTGAAATGGCATGACAAGAAACATAAGTGTTTTTATAAACCAGGAATATTCTCTCTCAAATAGACCCAGCATCAATAGGAAGAGTAGACAAAAATAAAGTCAGAAATAGAGAGGCACTCACATAGGAAATGCATATAGCCAAGACATCATTCAGATGCTACTAGGCTATAGATATCATCTGATTTCTTCCAGTCATATTGTCTGATAATATTCACGGATGATGGCAAAGGTTACGTTGATAACAAGAAAATTAATACTTAAATAGTAGTTTAAGTCACTAGCATGGTCATCCAAAATCCATATTTGGATGTTGCTTGATTTTTCCTGCATAGCACATCCTGACCTTATCAGCTATGGTACAGTGTGATCTATAGAGGCCATTCCTAAGAAAAGGAGGGCAGAATCAGTCCCCAGGATTAGCAGCATCATAGTCCTCCTACCACACCCAGGAGGGCACTAGCAATGTATGCCCCCAGATACCTTCTGCAAATAGATGCTGTCAGACCCACTGGGGGAGTAGGGAAAGAGAAATCAGACTTAATCAGTAGCAGTGCAGTAAATGTTTGGCATTATTAAAGGCAATCCAGGATCTCCTTCAGCTGCACTCCTCGTTCCCTATTTCAATGAACTCACTATTTTTCAGTACTCCACACTATTTTAATTGTCCTGAACTGCACCTGATTAGGACTAGACTCTTTGTAGTTTAGAGTTGATACTACAGTAAAAAGATACACTCATCTATCATTCAGCAATTAACAAAAGGATCTCTACTTAGCCATAGCAGGAGAAAAATACTCAACAAGGGTAGACACTTACCTCTAGTTGATTTTGTTCCAATATTAAGCATAAACTACTTAAGGACTGGACCCAGATCAGGACAGTAGAAGCACAATCAAAGATACTTCCATAAATGTGGAAGTTTTGGCAAAAGAGATGTTTTTGAAAAGCAATGGAATTTATCAATCCGAACATTGTTAAATGTTCATTTTTATACCATTTCAAAAAATGCCAAATCTGTAGATTTTTTTTCAAATAAAATTTAGGAAATTTTGTCAATCAAATGGATAAAATAGCCAAATATACACTGTCCCCCAAATCCAGTGTTCTTCATGCCCTACTTGAGGCATCATGGGATCTGAGGTTGGACAGGCTCTCAGAGATCATGTAGTTCAGCCACCTCATTTTAGGATGAGTATACTAAACCCTAAGGACTTTAAGCAACTTGCTAATACTATTGAATTCAATTTGACATTTATTTAACATCTAATATGTACATGGTATTATACTGCACCTCTTTACAAAGATGTAAAACAACATATGGTACCATAATCTAATCACAAATACCAATAATAAGATTTAGAATATTACAGCCTTGTCAGGAGTTAAGCAGAAGAAACAAAAATCTTCATGAAGGAGGTGCCATCTCAGCTGGACATTAAAGGAAGGAAAAGACTTCCCATGTCAGAAAAATGAATGGAGTCTGTACTAGGTATGGGAGATTTCATGTTCAAATGTATGATGGAAGGAAAGGGAAAGACAAGATTGGAGAAGGCAAGAATGACAATTTAACTGAATCATAGATTTTGATATGATCCCCTAAATTCAAAAAATTTAAGTCTTCAGGCATTACATATATTGTGTTGGTGTCTCACAATTCAAATGTGACTTAGGAAGCTTGGAGAATTTTTTCTTTTTATTGGTCACTTTCTCAATCTGGTAAAATCTATGCACCCATTTTCAGAATAATATATAAAAAAATCATTATGGAATGAAATGCTCAATTCCAGTTAAAATTTAGTGAAAATAAAGATGTAGGTTTTTTTCTATCTAAGTTCATGGGTTCAACGAAATCTAGCCATATAACCCACATTAAGAAAATACTAACCAAAATTATTAGTTTTAGAAAATTGTACCTAAAAAGAAAAAAACTAAAACTAGATTTTTGTAGCCATGAGGGAGGAAAAAGTGTTGTAACAGTTTCAAGTACAATCTGTGAAGGAGCATTGATTGGGAGATTATGATCAGAGACTATTTGAGGAAAAAAATGGGTAGCTTTTCTTGTTTCAAATATTAGCAAAAAAAGAGGAAGAATGCTATCTGTTATATTTATGGTAGAAAGAACTTCTTGATGTACAGTATAACATGAACATATCCATCCAAAGAAAACCTATTACAAATTACTTGAATTCAATTTAACAAGTATTTTTTGTACCTAATCCAAGGAACCATGCCAAGTGCTAAAGGTCATAAAAGGATGAATAAAATCCAGTTAATCTCAAGAAACTTATAACTGAGAAAGGAAAACAGGAGGATCGTATACTTGTATACAATATCTGTAGTACAAAGTACACAAGTACACAAACACCTCTACTATGAACTAGCTTGTGCTAAAAGAGGTACAAAGGATTGTGAGGAAGGAGAGAACACATTTGGATAGGAATGAAATGAGAAAGGGAATCAGAAACTTTTTGAAGAGAAGAAAGTAGTATTTCAGCAGGACTATAATGGATTGACAAAATTCTGGTAGCAATATAAGTGACAAGGGGAGACAAAAGGAATAGTATGCGTAAAGGTCCTGTAAGAAGAATAGAAAACATTAAAAATGAATTTAAAATGTAAACATTTTGACAAGAAAATCTTTCTCAATCAGTGACACTAGAGTCACCACATTTGGACTTTCAAGTCCACAGTGTACTAAATAAGGCAGGAGAAATGACTTTAAAGAAAGTAACGTTGGGCAGAGGAACAGTACCCGATCAGGCATTCACACAGGAGGTCTGAAATAACACCTAAATTGGAGGACATTGAAGAACTGATTCCCCAAATATCTAAAAGATACTAAATGATTAGGAAAAAGAAGGATGACATTGATGCCAAAGGAAAAGAAAAATGAAGAATGGATCAAAAATCCTGACCTATGTGCTTACACTCCATCTCTAGAAAATCCTTATGAGAATAATTTGTGTGTGTGTGTGTGTGTGTGTGTGTGTGTGTGTGTGTAAAGGCCATTCTTAATGGAAATGAGAGAAGGAACACAATTTATTCTCTCTAGTGCGTTCCCTGTTTAGAAATCCAGATTGACTAAAATTGCAGAGACAATAAGACCACTATGCTTATTTTTGATGACTATAAAAATTGATTTTATAGCAAAAATGTAGCTTTAAGCCCTATCTTCCAACAATATGTCTTCCATGGATATGTTAAGATTGTATAATTGGAAATTTAGTAACAACAAGCCACTTTTTTTCAAATAAAGTTTAAGCATCTTGCCAGTGATGTTTAGCTTTGCCAGAGGATAGCCAATGCAGAGTTCAAGTACAAGTAAGATTCCCTTTGGTTCCTGAGGGTTCCCAGATACTCCTGTTTGTAGATGATCTTGTGCCTGATTATATCACTCTCCAGAACACTGAAGAGCCCCCAAATGAGATTCATTATCACTCAAGAGTTCAGCTTAATAATAACAGAACACAAAAAGAAAAAAAAGGGGGGGGAGGGAATCGCATTCCGAAAAACTAAAATTGTATAAAAGACCTGGAGATTAAATCATATAAAATTCCTGATGCACAAAAAATATCTTAATTCAATTATAAAATGTTCCTTAAAGAAATAAAGAACAACTTAAAGAGCATTAAGAATATTGAGAGCTCATGTCTAGGCCATGTCTATATAGAAAAAATGACAGTGCTACCAAAGTTAATTTACACCTTTAAAGCTATGTCCATTTAATTACCAACAAGATAATTCATAGAGATGATAAAATAATAACAAAATTCATTTGGAAAAACAGAAGATCTAGAATATCAAGGGAGATGATGCAAAGAAATAGAGGTGAAAAGGGGGGATAGTACTTTCAGACCTCGAACTATATTGTAAAGTAGTACTCATCAAAACTAGTTAATAATATTGGTTAAAAAATGGAGAGCTAGATGAATGGAAAAAACTAGACAAGGGAGATCACAATCAAACACAATAACCCAGTGTCTGACAATGTGGAAAACAATGACCATAGTGAAAACTCCTTATCTGATAAAAGGAAAAAATTTTCTGGGAAAACTGGAAATCAATCAGGCAGAAATTAGGTTTAGACCAACACTTTACACCACATTCCACAATATATTCCTCTTTATTTAATTTTTTTTATTTTAAACTTAAAAAAAATGAGAAAAGAAAAAAGGAAACATTGCCAGATACACAGCAGACCATAAGAGACGATTCAATATAAAACAATAAATTTCCATTTCAAGAAAGCGTATATAAAAGTGCTACGTATCATTTTCAAAATGCTTTTATTTACTTTTATTTGCTTCCTTGTTGGTTTTCTTTTGTTCTCTGCTGTGCACCTTTTACTTTATTTTTTTTTCACTCCTTCCCCTGTCCCACCCTAAAGAAGGCTACAATTAAATGTGGATATATACACATACATATGCATCTATAAATATGCAAATATGGCATATACACTCATACATATATGGAAGACTGTACTATGCTTATTTCCACCTGCCATCTGTTTCTCTGAAGGTGGATAGCGTCTTCCTTCATAGGCTCGAGACTTTCTATGTTTTTTTTAAATCAACCAGGCCATCATTTCCTACAACATAGCAGTATTCTAACCCGATCACATCCTACCTGAGAGATTGTCTATGAAAGTTCCACCCGCCCACCCCAATTTCCTGCATTACTCCTACTCTTGACTGCATAGGTTACTTTTATACAAGAAGGTGTTAATTTAAAATAATCAAAATGATCCTTTTTACACTTCAGTAGTGCTTCTTAAGTCCAGGTGGAGGTGGTAGGAGGTTGTGGGCAGTCTTGATGAGCAAGCAAGGAAGTTTGAACATTGCTCCCAAGGGAGTTTTTATTTGAATTGCTTGACCAGATTAGTATATGAACAAACCAAAACATTACAAAATTGTTTTTTATAGTATTTTATTTTTCCAATTACATGTAAAGACAATTTTCAACATTCTTTTTTGAAAGATTTTGAGTTCCAAATTTTTCCCTCCCTCCTACCTTCTCCACATTCTCCTTTTGCTTGCTGTCCCCAAGACAGTGAGCAATCTGATAATAGGTTTTACATGTGTAATAACGTAAACCATTTCTATATTAGTCATGTTGTGAAAGAAGAAACAGAACAAAAGGAAAACACACACACACAGCAAAGAAAAGTGAAAATAGTGTGCTTTGATCTGCATTCAGACTCCATCAGTTCTAGATGGTGGCTGGGAGTGTGAGCTCCCTGCCAAGTCCCTCCAAAAACCTATAAAAAATGGCTCCAAACCAATTCTAGAACTGCAGAACCCACAAAATAGCATAGGAAAGCAGGGCTCTAGCCCAGGACAGCCTGGATGGTCTCTGGGTAAGGTCTATCCTGCACGGAGCTGGGAGCAGAGGGGAGCAGAGCTGAGCGGAGCCTAGCATGGGCAGCGCGGACCCACCAGACTGGGAGCCAGGCGGAGTGTGCCCTAGCGCCCTGAGTCAGTGAGCTGCAGCAGTTACCAGACTTCTCAACCCACAAACACCAAGGACAACAGAGTAGGTTAGTGGGAGAAGCTGCTGGGAACTGGGATAGAGTTTGCAGTTCAGCCACCGCCTTCGGGGGCAGACTCCATCAGTTCTTTCTCTGGATGTAGATAGCGCTTTCCATCATGAGTGTTTTGAAATTGTCTTGGATCATTGGTGAGAATACCTAAGTCAATCATAGGTGATCATCACATAGTGGTACTGTTACTGTGTATAATATTCTGCTGGTTCTGTTCACCACTCAGTATCAGTTCATGTAAGTCTTTCCAGGTTTTCCTGCTCATCATTTCTTATAGCAAAATAGTATTCTATTATATTCATATGTCACAACTTGTTCAGCCATTCCCTAATTGATGGGCCTCCCCTCAATTTCAAATTCTTTGCCACCACAAAAAGAGCTGTTACAAATATTTTTATGCAAGTAGGTCCATTTCTGTTATTTATTATTTCTTTGGAATACAGACCTGGTAGTGGTAGTACTAGATTAAAGGGTATGTCCAGTTAGATTATCCTTTGGGCATAGTTCCAAATTGCTGCAAAATGGTTGGATCAGTTCACAACTCTACCAACAATGCATTACTGTTCCAATTTTCCTACATCCTCTCCAACATTTATCGTTTTCCTTTTGTTTTTTTAATTAGCCAATCTGATAGGTGTCTGGTGTTACCTCAGAGTTGTTTTAATTGTATTTCTCTAATCGATAGTGCTTTAGAGCATTTTTCATATGTCTATAGAAAGTTTGGATTGCTTTGCCTGAAAACTGCCCATTCAAATTCTTTGTCCATTAATTTATCAACTGGGGAATAACTTGTACTCTTATTAATTTGACTCAGTTCCCAGTATATTTGAGAGATGAGGCCTTTAGCAGAGACACTTTCTGTAAAAATTGTTTCTTAGCTTTCTACTTTTCTTCTAATCTTGGTTTGTGCAAAAGCTTTTTAGTTTAATATAATCAACATCATCCATTTTCCAATTTGTAATATTTCTTGATTCATCATGATTTTTTTGCTTCTCCATAGATCTGACAGATGAACTATTCCTTACTTTCCTAATTTGCCTATGGTATCTCCCTTTACGTTTAAGTCAGGTACTCATTTTGACCTTTTCTTGGTATATCGTGTGAGATGTTGCCCTATACCTAGATCCTGCCATACTATTTCCAGTTTTCCCAAATAGTGAGTTCTTATCCCAGAAGCTGGAGTCTTTGGGTATATCAATAGTAGGTTACTGTAGTCATTTAGTACCATATCTTTAATCTATTCCACTGATCCACTATTCTGTTTTTTAGCCAGTACCAAGTAATTTTGATGATTGCTGCTTTATAATATAGTTTTAGACTTGGTAGAGTTAGGCCACTTTCCTTTGAATTTTTTCCATTAATTCTCTTGATATTCTTGACCTTTTGTTCTTCCAGATGAATTTTATTATTATTTTTTCTAGCTCTACAAAATACTATTTTGGTAGTTTGGTATGGCACTGAATAAATAAATTAATTTAGGTTGAATTGACATTTTATTATATTAGTTCAGCCTACCCATGAGCAATTTATGTTTTTCCAATTGTTTAGATCTGATTTTATTTGTGTGAAAAGCGTTTTGTAATTGTATTCATATAATTCCTGGATTTGTCTTGGCAGGTAAACTCCCAAATATTTTATATTGCCTACGGTAATTTTAAGTGGAATTTCTCTTTTTATCTCATGCTGTTGGGCTTTGCTTCAGCATGAACTCAGATCTTATCTTCTCTTTCCCCATAGTATCTATATATAGGTAGATTACTTCTCCTTTGCTTGCTTATTTTTATTTTATTTTATTTTGTTCTTAGCAGGTTTTAGTACAATCAAGTTGTAGTCCTGCAGAGGGGATGCCCCAAACTTCACATTCTTCATACTGTTATTTTTCTGAAGTCTGTCCTGGGGCCTAACTCTGGTTTCTCCTCTCCTCTCCTAAGCCATGGCTACGGCCTCTAGCCATGCTATCCCATAAATGATCTTGCTCTCTGCGGTCCATCCAGTGACTGCAAACTATAGTTGTCCTCTCTGTCCTAGAACTGAAACCAGGGACTCTGCTCTCTTGCAAGTACCTACTGCCAACAGTGTCCCTGCCCTTCACTACTACACTCACCAGGTGTGAGCTAGCTCTTTCTCCCTGCAGCCACAGTCTAGTCAGCACAGCAACGGAGGATGCTTCAGTGTTCTCCTACTCAGCAGTCAGACTCTGGCACTGTCTGCAAAAGTAAGGTTTCTAAGGCTGAGGCTCCCTCTCAACCTGGCTACCCTCAGGGCGTTATTGTTTGTGGACTTCTCAGAGTGGTCCTGGAGGTGTTTGTACTTCATTCAGGCAGTCCAAGCTTTTTTTTTTTTTTTTTTTTTGATCATGGCTTTCAGGTAGTCCAATAATTCTGACATTGTCTCTCCTGGATCTGTTTTCCATGTTATTTGTTTTTCCAGTGAGGTATTTTACACTTTTTTCTGTTTTTTCATTGTTTTGATTTTGTTTGATTCTTGATGTCTTGTAGAGTCATTAGCTTCCACTTGTCCAATTGTGATTTTTAAGGAGTTGTTTTCTTCAGTAACCCTTTGTACCTCCTTTTCCTTTTGGCCATTGTACTTTTTAGGGAGTTCTTTTCTCCAGTGGATTTTTGTACCTTCTTTCCATTTATCCAATTCTACTCTTTAAAGAGTTGTTTTCTTTTTCTAAGCTGTTGACTTTTTCTTCATGATTTCATGCATCACTATCATTTCTTTTCCCATCTTTTCTTCTTTCTTTTTAATTTGATTTTTAAAATCCTTTTTGAGCTCTTCCAAGTGGACTTTTTGGGCCTGAGACCAATTCATACTCCTCTTTGAAACTTTGAATGTCAGCGTTTTGACTTTATTATCCTCTTCTGAGTTTGTGTTTTGGGCTTACCTGTCACCACAGTAGCTCTGTATGGTCAGGTCTCTTCTTTGTTTTATGCTCATTTCTAGACTATTTGTGACTTTTAAAGTTGATCTCTGCTCCTGGGGTACAGGAGGCACTGTCCCAAGCTTCTTGCACTGGGGACTAGAGGCCTGGGCACTGGCTTTCTGCCCAGGGTCTGTAGGGCTGGTGGCTTGCCCACTGTGATGGTATGGCCAGGCCTATTCACAACTGTTGTTTTAGGGGTTCTCTAGCCAGCAGTTTGCCTTCTGTACTAGAGCTGGAGGCCTCACAGCTGGCCTATTATGCCGCTGGCTTGCTGAGTGAAGGACCACAGGGCCTTGGTTGCTGATCTATGAGAGCCTCATATAGGCTTGCGTGGACACGGCCTGCTCTCAGCTACACTCCCCTTTTACTCAAGTGAGACAGACCTTTCCTGAAGTTCTTCTAAGTTATCTTGGGCTGGAAAATTGTTTCCCTGTGTCTTTTTGTGGGCTCTGTCAGTTCAGAATTTGGTTAGAGGCTTGATTTGATGTTGTTTTGAGGGAAACTGGGGAGAGCTCAGGCAGCTTCTTCACTTTTCTCTGCCATCTTGGCTCTGAATTGTTTTTAAGGAAAGTTCTTTTAAAACTACATAGCCTATGTAAATATGAACTAAGACAATAGTATTGATGATGACGATTATAATTCCTATTGAGACATTTGCTATACAGAAGGAATGAAAAAGTACAGCTAGGTCTTGACATAGTTATTAAATTGTCCGAGGTATTTCAAATAAAATTAATACTTTTTCCACTACATTATAAAAAAGTTTTCCTATTAGTTATCATTGAATCATCTTCATAAAATAGTAAAACACAGTCTTACAGAAGAAATTAATAAGGAAGTGATTTTAGAGTATAACATCTGATTAAACAAAATTCTTTTTTGTCTTTCAAAACCTAAAGATAATTGAATAAAGTTAATATCATATACAAATTGAACCTTAAATATAATCTTGTTTAAAATATGAGATATTAATTATTTTGTTTTATTTTGTATTTGGCCATACAGATGGTAATGGTTTTTTACACAGTTTTGTTTTGTTTTCTTTTTTTTCCCTTGAAAACGGCAAAGCTCCTTTTCCCACTTTGTCACAGCTGGTTACCAATCAATCTCGATTCATGGTACAGTGATGATAGCACATGTTGTCCGGGGGCCAAATCTGATTGGGTTGCATTTTTCAGCAGTGTTTCATATCAGAATAATATGTGTCTGTATGGCAGTGACTGTCAGCACACGATTGTACAACTGTCATTAATCAAAACTGGCAACAATGAATGCATTCATAGAAACCAGACTGCCAAATTTCACAATCAAAATCAACCAATTTTTATTAAAATTTCCTCACTAGTAATGTTTTTTCATCTATTCTATCTTATTTTGTTGTGGTTAATTAAATGCAGACTCTAGCCATTGCATGTAGACATGAGTAATATTATACTACACTTGAAAGAAACTGTTTTATATCTAAATGTCCTTCAGTTTTTAAATGTATTTCTCAATTCAATAAAGGAGACTGAAAAGCAATTTAGGGTGAAATGTTATGTGCCCCAGACTCTTTAACCAACAAAGAAACAAACAAAATGAACAGCTTTGGAAACAAACAAATGCTGCACACACAATGTTTATGCACATATGTAATTATATATGTATGCAATATCATTAGCAGCATGTTTTATTTACCTTTGCTGTTACTAAGAGATAAACAATAGTGGTCATATAATTAATATATACTTAGGAGATATTGAACACATAAATTTTTTCAGTTATGTAGCATGAAGTAAGTCATTTTTAAAATGTGTGCGAGAGAGATAGAAAGAGAGAAAGTGAGAGGAAGAGAGAGAGAGAAAAAAAAAGAGAAGAAGGAAGAGGAGGAGGAGGAAGAGACAGAGAGAGAGAGAGAGAATTGAGGGGCATACTATAGCCAGCTCATACTGGCTTGAGAAAAGCGATTGTTAAATTTTCAGCATATACATATATTCATATTCACCTTAGAAATTGGCAAATACTACAAATCAGGACTTTATTTTTTGTTGTTGATTGTCTAGGTGTAATGATTGTCTGGACTTAAGAAAGCAATAGGCAAATGTTGATAATGAAACTTCAACTAAAAGTATGTCTTACATTGTTTTCTTTTCCATGGAGCTGGCTTTCAGCATTTACCAGCATTTTTATAGACAGATATACAGATATTTATATATTACATTATATTTGAATATATTATAATAAGTAATATTAATAGCTTAAAATTGCATTAATTTACTTTGAACATCTTGCATTGTTTATACACACTACTCACCCTTGTATATGAACATATTGTCTCCCACATTAGATTGTGAAGCTTACTAAAAGCAAGGACTATTTTCGATTTTTTCTTTGTATTCTGAATGATTAGTGTAGTACCTGCCGCATAGCCATACTTAGTAAATGCTCATTGATTCATTAATTGATAATATCCTAATATGGCACAAATGTGTCTAAACTAATTATATTGCTTTAAAAGTTTTTTTGACTACTATACGATGCAGTGAAAATCTCATGGCAATTACTGAGTGGTGTCATTCAACTTTACATAATTAATCATACAACTATATGTACTAGATGCAATCTCATTAGACTGTTCAAATGAGAACCTTTTGTTTCCTCAAACAATTCCTAAATCACATAGAATTATTATTCTGATTTAGATTTGACATCAAAGATGATTACACATTGAGGATTAAAAAGGCCATGAGTTCAGATGAGGGCACCTATACATGTGTGGCTGAGAATCGGGTTGGAAGAGTGGAAGCATCTGCTACCCTCACTGTTAGAGGTAAGTGACTTAGCATTTCAAAAACAACCTTAATCAGGAGATTAATGCGTAACTAATTTGGTAAGTATATATATTTTGTAACTTTCAGATTATGCTGTATACACTTTCTGTCTTATTTAAAAGTTTTTGCTCATCTGATTTATAGTTAGATTTAATTTACATATCCTAATATGCATTTTTCATTAATTGAGATTAACTGAAAGAACTATTGTCAGGTTTGTTTCTTCTTTAGAAGAACATCCCTTCAAATATTTTAAAGACATTTATTCATGTTTAATGTGTAAGCTTATTTTATTTAAAATGAGAATATTAAAAGTAAATAGGATATTCTATTAACTAGTGCTACCAACATTTAAACTAATCGCCATTATTCTTTCTATTTCAGCACCTACTTTTAAGTTTTTTTTTTTTGCCATGGATCAATAGTTTTAAAAATTTTTGCTTCTCTATATTCATAACTAATTGGTTTGTGTATGATTTTTGAATATCATAAAATTTTAAAAGATGATATAGACTATCTTATGATGACTTTCACTTCTCAAAAGTCATGCATTATCCCTGTCATAGAATATATTTATCAAGTCAAATACTTATGAAGGAGAGAAAACATTATCATAAATGCTTGACCTTAGAGTGAACTAGAATCAATTAACTGTGCCCTAGGTATAGCCATTTGACCCATATAAGAAAAATTAAATATTCCAAAGTACCAAATAACAGTACCAACTGTCATCTAGACAGTTATAATAGACACATTTATTTTCATATAACTTCACACAAAATTGCAAATATATTTTTCTCTCTCAGTCTCTCCTTGAGCTTTACTAAATGATGCCTTCTCCATTCATATTATTTGTGTTTAGGTAAAGGGCCCATCTGAAAAGTTGTGGGTGTGGCTTCATTCTGCTGGCCTGAATTGTATTTCTTTCCCATTCACTGAATCTGAGTCACATATCTATGACCACTTTCTTCTTCCTCCTGCATATTTGAATGCCCAAAGCCCTCAAGAAATTTGAAGAGAATGTGGAGGTTGCATTTTTTTTTCTACAAGGGATTGTGTGGTAGTTCCCATAATTTTTCTTTGAGGGATTCAGTGGTAGTTCTGCTACCAGCACTCTGGATTGTTCAAAGAGCTGACATATGTCATTTCTATCTTTTTCTGTAGAATAGAAAAGGCCTTTTTCCTTTCTTCTTGGAGGCTGAGGCATACTCCCTTTTAAAATATGTTAAACAATGTCATGCCACATTAATCAGTGCTCCTATTTTCATTCATTCAATTATTTTTCTCACTTAGCCCATTACAACTGAAATGTGGTAGTTGAGCTAGAAAGAAAATGAATAAACTATTGTCCTAGAAGATTTTTTTTGAATGAACATGTTTATGGAAAGCAACTGAGGACATACATGCTTCCTTCCAGTGCTTTTCTTTTGCCATGAACACGTCACAGGTATCAGAATTTCTGATCTAGAACATACCTTTCAGAGACCATATAGTCAAAATTTCTCCCTTTGGAGGTGAGCAATTTAAGACCCTAGAAGTAAAGTGATTTTCACACATGACTAGCTAGTGACAGATAAAAGACTAGAATTCAGGCCTTCTGAATCCTACTACTCTTTCTAATATACCCCACTCCCTTATTTCTGTTAAAATGTCTAGTCAATATTTGCTGTTCAGGTGATCTGAAGATTACTTTTCTTTTCGGAGTCAGCCATAAAAGTCTTTGTTCAAAAGCTTGACAAAACAGTGTGGATGCCCTAATCATACACAAAGTAAATTTCTTTCTTTAAATTATTGGAAAATATAAAGGTAACTAGCTTCCCATTTGGAAAATGTTTGCCAATGAAACAAATGGTAACAGAATATGAGCTGTTTATTTCTTGAAATAATCATTTAATATATAAAATGCTTGTGATGGAACCCTGGAGTCTACTTGCCATAGCATCTAATCACTTTTTGTTTTCTATTACAAAATTTTAGAATTAGTAATACATTTTACAAAACTTTATTTATCATTTATTTTAGCTAAATTTTACCCTACACTATTAAACTACTAAAAAGGGGATTTTATCTCTGAGGAGGAAAAAAAAACCTCAACTTTTTTTGCGTTGGCTATTCTCATTAAATTACCTCTCCAAAAATTCCTGTCTCATCTCTGTGTTGCAAAGTTCAATATGAACTCATTTTGTTCCTCAGAATTCATCCATGACTAAGAGCTTTAATATAAGAGTAAGACAAAAATTTCCACAAATCTGTACTTGCCAAAGTCTATAACTACAGAAAGTATATATCGTTTTACATTTAAATCCCAAGATATTGTAGATTAGTAATATGTTTTGATTTTTTTCCAGTGTCACATTGAGAAAGGTTAGCAAAGTGCTCTTTTCATTGGCTCATTTCTGTATGTAGATTGATTTCTCTTAGAATTAGTCTATGACAAAGGCAGCTAGGTGGCACAGTGAGTAGAGCACCAGCCCTGGAGTCAGGAGGACCTCAGTTCAAATGCGGCCTCAGGCACTTGACACATGTACTTAGCCGTGTAACCTTGGGCAAGTTGCTTAACTCAATTGCCCTGCCAAAAACAAACAAACAAACAAACAAAAGAATTAGTATATTACCTTAACAAGCAACAGAATCAAGCCTGCACTTTGAGAGCTTGTCTAAATTCAAGTGAAAAAGAATTAATTTTATCTTTTCAAAAGATTATTTTTCATTGTTATTTTTTGCCTTCAAAGGGATAATGAATTAGAGTGCAGAGCATACTAGTGCTTAAAAAGCACTGGAGAACCAGAAAATGTTTGATATTCAGAGTGAAATGAAAATAAAAAGGCTGTGGAAATAAACAGATCAAAACTGACATGAACTGACATTCATACCATAAATTGGCAAAAAGATGGAGAAATCACATTGCTAAATCTCATAACCCCACACCAGCTATTTTATATCACCATAGTGGTTATTTTCATTTGTGTTTAGAAAAAGTGAAAAGGTAAATAAAAGGGCATTGGGTGAGAGCTGTCTTTTCTCATCAGTGTTTTCCCTTCTGTTAAAATCAGTCAAACCCCCATAGTCCATATGAATGCATTTATAACAATGTTCCAAAACTCATTTCAAAACACAGCATTTATACCTCTGCTAATGGAATTGTCTTTAGTTATCCACACTAAAGAAATAGGGAGGATTATCGTGTAATTTGGAAATCCATACCATGCATGGCAAGTGCTATCAAATGAAATATTGTACATGTATATACATGCCTAATATAAAAAAGAAAACCCAAACAGAAATAAAACCCTCTTCAAATTTTACTGTAGCAGTATTAATACTATAAATAGATAATTCATTTTGGTTGCATGCTGAGCTACATTCAGCTTCTGCATGGTACCGTTAATAGTATGCTAATTTTTTCACATTTAAAAAAAATATACTTTGAAAGTATAAATGTTGCTAGGTACATCTATTTTCTCTTCAAAAGAGAAAAATAATGCAGGTACATATTTGGAATATGTGTCCAGAATTATAACTGATGATTCATCGATCAGTGTATTAAATTTTATTTAAATTTTCTAAAACTTCTTTTTGAGATTGAGACTCTCTTAACATCTTTGTACTTTCATAATAGTAACAGTATTCTAGTAATAATATCCTCAAACAAAAAAATTTATTTCATAATCATGGGATCATTTGTTGCAGTAGCCATTTTACAGTCATTCTGAGTAGAAATGAGAATCAGCTTGCCAATCTTTCTTTTGCCACACCTCCCCCAAGGTGGAATTTAACTAAACAGTCATTTGGAAAGTACTGAATTGAAACCTCTAAGGTCATTTCAACCTGTGTTATATTTTCAGTGGATGAAAAATGACATGCTGTTATCAGTAAGTGAAAGTGGTGTCATGGCCTTTTCGGTAGCCCTTGTAACATTTCTGACTAGCCATATTTAAAATTCAATTGCTATTTAAATTAGACAGTGAGAACTTCTTTTATTACCATGGCCTTTGGTAGTCTTTAACGTGAACAAATATTATCATCAAATACCATAATATTTTGGTAGGACAATGCAATTTCATTCTAAAAAGGCATTCATTGTGGTAATTGATCCTCACATATAAGTTTATCCAAAATATCTATCAATTTATTCACTGCAGCCATTTCTAAGATATCTCATGTATTCTTTTAAAGCAAAAAGGTTGCTTTATTTTTTTTAAGGAAATAACCCAAAGTTCTGGTCACATTTAAATTTCTAAGTTTCAGATTCACTCTACTGTCCATTCTTAAATGTAACATTACTCATCATGCATTCTGACAATTTTCTTTTTTTAATTTCTTTTTTATGTTTTCACCACACCATTGTAATGTCTACAGCTCGTCCTGTCGGTAAGTAACCATCCTTCTATCCATTTAGCATGGCTTTATGCAATGCTTCATATCTCATGCAAGCAATATTGGATTGAATGAATTATATTAGTTCACCTGTGCCATGAAATATTAACATATTAGGTGAGGGTTTGGCCATCAAGAAAGTTACTTTAACCCTTTCATCACTTTATCACTTTGGATAAACTATATGTAGTGGCTTTTGCCATAGAGACAATTATTTGGGTACAAAAAAAGGTGTGTGACTGAATTTTCCTAAAGAGGTAGATAATAGATTTCCCTTTTCTTCTGTGAAGTATCTCTTAATCCCAGTGACCAGTGGACCCTGTTAAGAGAATACCTACACTTGAGGTTTTTGAAGGAATTTATTAGTTGTCTTCCTCTCTTCATTTTTAACTATTTTCAGTCACAGCTTTTTTTGATGGGGGGAGGGAGTCTTAATTTTATTGCTGTATGCTTATTATCTGCATGCTTTAAAATAAAGGAATGTTAAATGCTTTAGCAATCAAATTAATATTACCTTCATGATATTGTAGATAGTCACTTAGTTAAAATGAAGTGGGGCAGGAGAGTTGGAACAGCTGTTAATTTTGACACAAAAAATTCATGTTTTGTGTTTTTCAAATTGCTCATCAAGCCAATGACATAGGCTACTAAGAGCTAAAGCACTTGTATGAGTTGATATTTCTTTGATAGTTTATTAAAAACAATATGGAATCCTAAAAGTTAAAACTATTAAGTGACATTTTAATTATCCCTTATAAATACTGATTAAATAAGAGCTCAGAGAACAATAAGTTAAGATAAAAAAAATCATTTGATAATGTTGTAATACCATCTATTTTGCCTTCTCTGCCCATCTATATTTTATCTTTTGGAATATTTATGGCCAATCCATTAAGTAGGTCAAAATAAAAATAATAGAAATATATGAATTTATTTAAGTAAATGCATACTCCAGAGTTACTTAATAAATTACAGCTGTAGTGAACTAAATGGCCCTCCAGTTATCTATAAAAGTTAATGCCGCTTTTAATGGTATTTGCTTTTCTCCCACCCACATCTCTTAGACGTTGATATAATATTTTCGAAATGTACCTATTACTTTTCCAAGTTATTCATGTATGTTGCCATAGCATTTGAGTCAATCAGTTTTATTTTCAGGATAATATGCATGAAGACTGATCTTTTGAACTTACACAATCAGAATCCTAGAATGTTAGATGTGTAAATTACCCAAACCTATCCTCTACTCCACCTTCCTCATTTTATAAGTGAGAAAACTTGAGCCCTCTCCATTCCTAAGGTGTAATGTATTAAATTCAGTTTAGCAGCTATTCATTAAACACCTAGAGTGTGCAAGGCATTGAGGCTAGAAAGATGAGAAACTATACAATCCAAACTATATCCTTTAGGGAATTGTAATTTAATAAGATATCTGCAAAATTAAGAATGATACAAGATAGAATATTTAAATTACAATGAATAGGTCCAGACATTGTTGTCTAAGAAAATTTGAAGAGGGAGGAATTATATTCATCTCAAGAAATCAAAGAGGGTTAAATAGAGGAGTTAACATCTGCACTGGATCTTGAAAGAAGAGAAGAAAAGTGCCATATAGGCTCATACTGATGCCCATTTTGAGTAATCTTTCACATCCCCATCAGGAAATTCTGACCAGATGAGAAAGTCTGAGAAAGAATGTAAATAGTTACATAGTATAAACTGGGACAGAATGAGAGAGTGTTACCGTACTTTATCTTATATCATACATGAAAATGGTTCCAATAGCTGTCTCTGGATCTCTGAGTTAGGACTGCTCTTCTTCAATTTATTTTTTTCTTACCTAATAAACATTTTTAAATACGTTTATTTCTGCTATAAACTAGGAGTGATTTTAAAATCTATTTTCTTAATTGAATGCTAAAAATTGCAAAAAACTTTATAAACATCAAAGTTTCCTTTTGGAACTGGTAACTTGTAAAATTATCGTTAAATATTTAAGCACCTAAAACATGAGAAAAACTTCATTACAATATTTTGTATTTAGTTCTGTTTGTGCTGATTATTTATTTTTTTAAATGTGGAAATGTGAACTGTATGTCCAGGATTGTCATTAGTAACTGGGTAGTTCCAGAGAAGGAGCTGGGTAGAGTATGATGTGATTCTAAAAAGCAAAATGATGTAGGAAAAGGTAAAAAGAGTAATTATCTCATACAAATGAAGTGCGAGAGGAAAAACTGATAGAGAAATGAGATGGGGGAGGAGGGCAGGTAGTTCTGGAATGTGACTCTCATCAGGACTGGGGTCAAGAGGGAACCACACATACATGAAGTCTTCTAACTTCAGAAAGAAATAAGAGGGTAAGGGGATAGGGAGGAGGAAAGGATAAGAGAGAGATAGGCAATAATATAAGAGGGCATAGAGATTAAAGGGAATGGGGTAAAGAGGGAACAACATATTTAGAAGGGTATAAAAATCTTCTAAATTCAGAAAGAAATAAGAGGGTTAGAGGATAGGGTAGAAGCAGAGAATAAGGGAAGGATTTGTGGAGGAGGCATAGGTTTAGGAATAAGAGGGCTAGGAAGCAGGTAGAAGTAAAGTAGAGGAGTCAGGAGTGATAGAAATAGGGTGAGAAGCATAGTGAGAAAAATAGAAAAGAGGAAAATATGAAGTAATTATAGTTTAGAATGTGAATGGGATGAATTTACCTACGAAATGGAAACTGATAGATTAAAAATTGGAATTCAACAATATGTTGCTTTCAGGAAATGCTATAAAAATGAGAGATATACACAAATATAAAATAAAGGTCAGGAGTAGAATTTATTATATAAAAAAGCAGGGATAGTGTTTCCACAATCCGGCTAGCAGCTTCTGTGGGGGGTGAAAGATGCACCCACAGCCAGCACCCATAAAGCACAGGTACTTTTGATCTGCTTAACTAAGGAAAGCAAAGTGAAGGGGTTTCACAAACTTTCTTTAATTCAGCATACAAATATCATTCACTTAGTTCAGGGAAAAAAGCCAGCACCCTGAACTTCAGAGCAAATTGCAAACAAAGTACAAACATCAACAGACAGACCCAATACAGATTCATAGAACAAGGGCTGGCCCAGAGTCACACACCACCACTGCTGCGGGAATGAACTCCAAGGAAGAGGAGGCCAACCCCTGGTTTTATATCTTTTTCAGCGTCAGGGGTGAGTCACACATGGGACTCATCCACATGAACTAGAATCGTCACAAAGAGGTGACTTAAACCCACGTGGTCTAAGAGCCTCTGCTGTACCAGACATGTAAACTAGGCCCTCCCTGGAGTTAGCCCTACCCTACCTTGGGCCCCACCTTAGTTGCCAATCCACACCCACTAAGGTTTTACACCTAATAGGGGTTTGGGGCTGGGGCTTAGCACCTAGTAAGGCTCAATGAATACACTGAATTACTCAAAGCAAACAGAAGCCAAACTCTTCAAGGGCACTTGTTTTTT
>CM053626.1:152866182-152882775 GCA_028646595.1 Phalanger gymnotis | reverse complement strand
GGTCTGTTCGCGCCATGCGCGCTGGGCTCAGCTCCACTCCCCTCAGCTGGGGGCTGGGAGGTCCGTGTGGGACAGACCTTACCCAGAGAACATCCGGGGTGTCCTGGGCTGGGGCCCTGCTTCCCTCTGCCACTTTGTGGGTTCTGCAGCTCTAGAATTGGTTCAGAACCGTTGTTTTATAGGTTTTTGGAGGGACTTGGTGGGGAACTCACGCCAGTCACTGCTTCCCAGCTGCCATCTTGGCTCCGCCCCAAGCTCTCTAGGGCACTTGTTGAACTAAGTGCTAAAAAGCCCATTTTGCTTACCAACACAGATAGTAATCATGATCTCAGACAAAGTTAATGCTAAAATCAGATTTAATCAAATGAGAAAAATAGGGAAGTTTACACTGTGTTGACCATATTAATCAATAGTTTAGACCATATAAAATAACTGGACAGTATGAAAAATGTGAGAGCATGCCTGGCAAAACTGACACAGGAACAATGTAGATAAAAACACAAAACATCTTTTATATAAACAAAGTTAAATTTAAATAATTGAAGTAACATTTATTGTGCATGGCTAGGTAAAGCTAATATAGTAAAAAATGACATTACCTAACTGATTTGTTTATGTAATGCCATCCCAATTAAATTACTAAAAATTATCTTACTGAGTCAGGAAAAATAATCATGGTTCATTTGCAAGCGCAGAGGGTCAGGAATTTCAAGGAAACCAGGAGGAAAAGTTGTGAAGGAACTAGATTCAGTAGTATCAGACCTTAAACCGTATTTTAAGATGAGAGCAGTGTTGAAGTGTAAAATGGATAATTTTGATTATTTTAAATTAAAATTTTCTTGTATAAATAAAACCTATGCAGCCAGGAATACAGGGAATGCAGAAAATTGGAGGAAAACTCTCATAGGCAACCTCCCAGATAGATTGGATTGGAACATTATTGTGGTGTGGTGTAGGAAATGATGAGCTGGCAGATTTATAAAAATATGGAAAAACTTGGGACTCATGAAGGAAGATGCTATCCACCTACAGAGAAACAGATGACAAGTGGAAATAAGCATAATATGGTCTTAAATATGTGCATTTGAGTGTACCTGTGTACATATGTGTATGCTTATGAATGTGTATATTTGTGTGTATGTATACATATGTCTAAGTGTATCTTTTGTGTGTATGTATGTATGTGTGCATATATCTATCTGTCTATTTATATATGGGGGCAAGGAATGAGGAAAAATATTAAGTAAAAATTGTGTAGCAGAGAACAAAAGAAAACACAAAGGAAGCAAAGAAAAGATGGACAGCTTTGAAAATAATGTTTAGTGTTCATTGTTATTTTTCTTGAAATGGAAATTTATCGCTTTGTCTTGAATCTTCTTTTATGTTCTTCTGTGTACATGGCAGTGTCTTTTTTCCTTTTCTTATTTTCTATTTAAGTTTAAAATAAATTTAAAAACTAAAAAAATAAATTAGCCCCCAGAAATATAATGAAAACATGACTAATGTGGAAATATGTTTGACATGATTGCACAAGTATGATCTGTGTCAGATTTCTTGCTTTCTTGAGGAGGTGGCATGAGAGGGAGGAAGAAAAATTTGGAACTCAAAATCTTATAAAAATGAATGTTTAAAACTATATATATAATTGGAAAAAATAAAATACTATTTAACTTCAAATATATATGTACATATATATACATGTATGTATATATATGTATACATATATATAAAATGAAATAGGCCAACTTGTCTAAAACAAAGATAATGCTCCCAAGTACATGCTGATTTGACATCTGTCAAAATTCATCATGAGAACTCCAATTTTCAAATGGACAATAGAAATTCTATCTCAAGTATAGTTCTCTATATAGCAGATGTGTTGTGCTGATAAGTTATTGTGATGCCAATTTGATTTATAGTGTAGCATAAGTTCCCAGAACAGACAGTTGTGTCACCAACTTCCATTACAGTTAAAACTTGTAGTAAATATATGTGTGAATAGCAATTTTAAATATCTGATGTATATGTAGGATCCACAATCTGCGTGATATTTCTAAATACATTTTATTTTTTATTCCTTAAATTTGAAATTAATTATTAAATTGCTAATTGACTGGAATTAAAGAGTAATACTTTGATGCATTATACTTCATTCTGGGAAATCTGGGCATTTCATAAATCTGTCTCATGTGGCTTATGATAGTGCAACAGAAATGTGAGAAATTGTGCTTTAACTTTACATCCACTTTATGTCTACAACTTTAAAATTGTGATCTAGTTGTAATTTGGAGATATTTTTATACTGTGATTGGAGGTATACATAATGAGATAATATTTTACATCTTCTTTGCATTGGATCAGCTTTTTCCATCAGTGACTGGTTACTCCACTGTCTTTTTGTAGTGAAAATTGTTTCAAAACTTTTCAGCCTGTGAGTGTAAACAAAATTAATTTACATATTGTGTAATTAAGGATAGATGCCTCTTAAAAATATGCCTTTTTGTAATGAGCTGGTTTTAGACTTATGAAATATAGAAGTAGATTTTTTAGAAAGTATACTCGACTGAAGCAAAGAAAGAGTTAGATCTCCCCAGGAATATATTGTTAGTGCTTATGTCAGAAATCATTATGAGAACTTGAATTTTCAATTATACAATACAGCTACTACTTAAATTACAGTTTTCTACCTATCAGATTCATTTTCCTGTTGTGTTATTAAGTGATAGCACTTAGAAGTAGCTATAGAAACTACAAAATTAAATCTAAAAACAGAAGAAACATTTCATGTTATGGATTGTAAAATGATAACTCTTCATCTTGCATTTGGAGTAGGTCACAGAGCTCATAACAGAATGAGTCTTCTTCAAGAAAAACAAAATTATTCTGATTCACCTATTCATCAATTAGGTCATTGTTGACAGGGGCAGATGAGGAAATATGTTAGGTGACTAATTAAGAGATAGTCTGTCTCTAAGAAAATCTGATTCCAGAGATTTATATACCAATGTCAATATCTTTAATACAATTTAAAATAAAATTGGAAAGTAGTGCATATTCTGTAGGACTGTTCCACAGTCATCTGTCGTACCACTCTTAGGAGAAAAATTATTATATTTTGAACCAGCCTGTCTTCAGTGGAATCCCAGTTAGAGCCATTACTCTAACCAGGAGTTTTATCAATGTAGATGACTATGATTTAAACAATATTTAAGAAAACTATCTCTGTTCTCTGTGCAAACTATAGATTTAAAAATGTTCTGCTAACCTGTAGTCTCACCTAAGATTGGTAAGAACCATTTTCGATTTAAGAGAATGCCAATGTTGTAAATATTAATGGTAACAAACAAAGTCTTCTGCTCTATTTGGAGAAGCCCATCTCTGGAATCCCTCTTCTCACATCTCAGAACATTTTGATCTAAATTTCATATGGACTTCAGGCATTGCAAAAGCTTATTGTCATTTCAGTACAAGAAAGATACAACCTCTCCAGTACTGCCTCAATGTGGAGGCTTTTTACCATTCTGTAAACATAATTTGTGCAAAAATCAAAACAAAAGACACAGCATAGTTAATTGAAACTATTGGAATACCAATTTGTTCGTTTGGAAAAGTCGTTTGATAAGGGAAAAAGCAGAAGTAAACAGTATAAATAGGGATAAATATCTTGCTTCCTAAACCGGTCTGTCTTATTTTCTATTGGAAATATTTCATCAGCTTATAAATAAAAAAGAACATCTATTTTGGAAATGGGCAACACATTTTTTTCCTAGCAGCAACTCAAAACACAATGAATAATTTGGAACAGAACTGTCAAATCTACCAGCTGCCTTGCTCCTAAAGCTGAGCCCTGTTTTATTTTGCATCTTGCATACCATATGCTAGGCACCAAGTGCATCAAATATCACAAATAAAACCTGAGCATATCAGATGAAAATTGACTAAACCAACAAAGGCAAACCAGTGATTCATGACTTAATGGAAATTTTCCATTTTTTCTCTTTTTTTCCATGAATACACAATAAACAAATTTGATGCATAAAATCTCAAACCTTAACCTATCTATAATTAAGGAAACTGCATCCCTTTAAAATATATTGTGATTACCTTTCTCTCTTTTCTACATAAACACTTTTATCTCTTATCTACATGAGTACATTTTAATACACCATATACTAGTTGTGACTACATTAAAAGTTCTAGTTTATATTCCCAAATAGGATCGTGTTGAAGTGGAGCTACTTGATTTATTTTGTGTAGCCGTTTTGCTGTTGAGTTATAGGTCCTTGCAGGGCCTATCATTTAATAAGTGATGCTAGCATTGAATAAATGCTTTATGTTAGGTTCAGAGGGCCTAGTTTTATTTAATTCCATTTGTAGCGAGTTGCCATACTCCACTCCAGGTGAGCGACAAGCAAGAAGAAACAAATATGCTCCATACATTTAACTGTAATACACATGTACGCACAGGGAGAAGAATACAGTTGTTGTTCTCCTGGTTTTCCTCATATCTCTGTGACCATCCTTTCTCTGTCTCCTTAATATCACACCTTCTAACTGTAGGGGTCCCTCAGGGATGTGTCCTGAGGACTCCTCTCCCTCCAAACTGCTTCATTGATGATCTCATCATCTCCATGGATTTAATTACATCTCTGTGCTGATGATTCTCACATCTACCTGTCCTGCCTCAGTATCTCCGCTGATCTCCAGTTTTGAATCTCCAATTGCCTTTCAGACTAATTGAAGTACATGTCTAGTAGACATCTTAAACTCACACTGTCTGAAACTGAACTCATTATCTTTCCCTCTAAAACATCCACTCTTCTTACCTTTTCTAGTACTGTAGAAGGCAACACCGTCTTCCCGGCCCCTCAGATTTGCAAACTAGGAATCATCCTGCATACCTTGCTATCTCTGACTCTCCATATCCAAATTGTTGCCAAGGCCTGTCACTATCACCTTTGCAACATCTCTCTTTTCTGAGAATCTGCCTGGCCTAAGGCTCTCTCCATTTCAATCTATCCTCCCTTCAGTGACTAAAGTGATTTCCCAAAAGCGCAGGTCTAATCATGTCACCCTCCAACTCAGTAAGCTCCAGGGGCTCCCTATTGCCTCTAGGATAAAATATAAAACCCTCTGTTTGGCATTCAAAGTCCACAATAGCCTAACCTCCTCCTACCTTTCTAATCTTTACACCTCATTTCTTATCATGTACTTTTTAATCCAGTGACACTGGCTTCCATACTCTTCCACAAATAGGATACTACATCTTTTACCTCAGGGCATTTTCTCTGCCTGTTCCCCATCCCTGGAATGCTCTCCCTCCTCCTCCCTGCCCACTGGTTTCCGTGGCTTACGTTGAGTCCCAACTTAAATCTCATTTTCTACAAGAACTCTTTCCCAATGTATCTTGACTCTAGTGCCTTACCACTTTCAATTATTATAATGTTTGTTTTGACAGATAGATAGATAGATAGATAGATAGATAGATAGATAGATAGATAGATAGATAGATGGATGATAGATAGTTTGCTGTCTTCTCTATTTGATTGTAAACCCCTTGAAGGCAGGGAATGTCTTTTGCCTCTTTTTGCATCCCTAATGCTTAGCACAATGCTTGGCACGTAGTAGGCATTCAATAAATGTTTATTGATTGATTGGAAGTCCAGCAACAATGTGGCAAGGTATATAGTATCAAAATGTCAGAAATTCATATAAAAGAAGCCATTCATAAATCTAGAGCTGCAAAAGAACTTAGAGATCATCCAGTCCAGCATCCATTTTACAGACGAGAAAGTTGAGGTTTAGATAGTAAATTGCCAAAGATTGCACAGGTGCAACTAGGATTTGAACTCAAATCTTGTGTCTCCAAGTTCAACTCTTTCTATTACATTATGGTACCTCCTTAGCCATCAAAACAGGCTTCTTCTCTACTTTGTACAAGCTGTCCTGGACTTCCTAGACTATATTGCACTTATAGAAAGTATCCTTCCCATTTCTTTCTTTTCCTTTACGTTTGTGTCTTTTGAGAGGAAAACTAGAATAACATTACGTTAATCTAGACTATTACACATACATTTGAATATGTGCAGTGCACAAAGAGATATCTTCTTGGCTCAGAGGCAGCAACTTTTCAACTTTCTTTATTTGCTCACATTTCAAAATGTCTCTAAGGATGTTTTGTGCAACTTATTTTGGGAATCGAAGTGATAGATGAACATTAATAATGCATCGGCTTACAGAAGAAAAACAGAGGGCATTTAAACAAACGCTGTGTAATGTGGTATTCAGTGTACTAGTTGCATTTCTTTTTTCCCTTAAACTTAGGCAAATATGGCATGCAGCCACTGTGCAAGAAAGTTTATATTAATTACATCACATTTCCCAGAGGGTTCATAAATATTGCCTATCACTTTTAAGTTTGGAGATTTCAACTCTCATTCTTCACAGCGATTCTGTCTCTAGAAAAGCTGTCACCACATAACTAGGCATGATCATCTCGTTTCTATATGTGTTTAATGTTTTATGGCACCTGGCACTAATTAGCTACTTTATGTAAATTCTCATTTAGTAATTATTAAACAATTCATTTTTCATTGCACCATATGTTTTGATTAGGTGATAGGTGAAGTTGACTAATTTCAGTTTGATTTGGTCTAGCATTTTAAATAGAGGTAACAGGAACTCTTACATTTTTTATATCCCAATTTTTCAAAAAAGACAATCTACGAAATGTTTTTCCACTTTTGTTTGCTTTATTGTCCATACTAATTTTGCTACTCTAATCATAGAGATGAGACCATAGTACTCATTAACATGCTCATTTTTTCTTTCAATGACAATATATTAGTTCTCTCTTTATTTCTCCACACACACGCATGTATGTATATATAAATGTACATAATATATATAGTGTGTAAAAGATATCATATGTTACAATACATGAACATATCATTTATGTTTGTTTGTAGACACAATACACTATGCATACACAGAGACACAAGAAGACGTGTACATACATATGTGCATATGTGACGATAGATTATAGCCATTTTTCATTATTTAATAAGACCCTACTAGCAGAATTTTATATTTTGTTTTTCAGAAATGAATGTCTCCATGTGAGGTTTATTTTTAAAAAGTTATAACATTTTCACTCCTGTTAGTTTAACAAAAGAAATAGTAGAACTGTCTCCCCCCAAAATACTTTTGAAGAAGATAAAGAAGGGGATGATAAATGAAAAGAATCAATTGACCTATTTTTAAAATGTCACTTTTCAGAATAAATTATTCATGAAAGGAAGAAAATTCTTACCAAAATTCCTTTTTTCTTGAATATATATATACACATATATATGTATATATACATACATGTATGTGTCTACACACATACATACATACATGCAGGAATACAGTAATGCATATAGGCATGCATGCTTAATGTGAGGAGGGGAGTTCCTGCCCTTCCCTTTCCTTCGTCTAGTAGAAAGGGCACTAGCTTGAGAATCAGGGAGACCTGACTAGGAATCCTGCTTCAGCCACTTCCTAGCTATTTGACTATAGTCACTCAGCCTCTCTCAGCCTCAGTTTTGTCATCTGTAAAATAGGAATCATAATATTGCCTATATAACCAAGTTGTTGGGAAGATCAAATATTCATTAGGCCTTTTGTTCACCTTAACATGCTATGGAAATACTGTAATCTTCATTGTTGTTATCACCAGTATTCTTGTTTTGTGATTAAGAGGAAAACTAAAAAAATATAAACATTGTAAAATGCAGTCTTAACTCTAAGAAAGAAGTAGTGGGGTTTTCATTTCTACTTCAAATTAAGTAACATTCTAAAGTTAAACCTGCCCTTAAAGACATAATTATAATGCAAGATATAAGCTTAAGACTATCTCCACAAATGATCACGAATGGAAATTTTGGGGGAAATACATTTCCAAATCTAGACATCATATGATGAAGTCCATTTTAAATTATAATCAGGTAAAATCTTCATAAGATAAAGTTCCTATAATTTTTAGAATAGAATGTATATACTCATAGATCGTTTACAAAGATTTAATAGCTTAAAACTGTACTGACTTTTTGGATATTGTATCTGTTTGTTGTGCGTATATAAAAGCTGACTTAAGTACGAGAACTCATTCTACCTATGGTGACCATCATACTCAGTAGACTTATGGTGTTGCTTAAGGTCCAAGGAGGTTAAATGATTTAACCCATAGTGAAAAAGCTTATAATTATCAGAAGCAGTATTTGAATCCAAATCTTTCTGACTCTAATTCTTATACTCTATCTACTATGTAATGATTTTTCAATGTTTGCGTGTATGTGTGTGTGTGTGTGTGTGTGTGTGTGTGTGTAATATGTCTGTGTTGTCCCTATATAATAATGTGCAGTGAACATGCCCTGGTTCACCAGACCTAGACAGGCTTCTTCACCTGCCGCTCAGGGTTCTAGGATGACCTGAGGGGTTCGAGCAATTTTTTTCTGGCCTGAGCCCTCACCAACTGTGTCTTCCTCCACTCAAACCCCACCCCGAAAACCTATGAAAAGCACCTTAGTTCCATTTAATTACTTAACATCAATTCACTATCACAAAAGAACTTTTACTTCAGCAATATAGCAAAAATAAATGCACATACATTTTTCCTCCAATACCTCAGGGGCACACACTTTGTTCAGTTTCTGAATAACATTGATCGTTTCAAGTTCATGTCCAAGTATAGCTTGGCTCCAGGAACAGTCGTCATCATAGCTACTCACGGCCTGGGTTCAGGAGCTGATTCTCTGTAGTAGGAAGGCCGAATTTATAATCTCAAATATAATCATGTATAAGTTTGAATGGTTCGAAATCGCAAGGTATGAGAGATTCTCTAAGTAGAAAGCAACAGAACATTTATTTAGGCCCCAGAGAAACAAATTAGCAAACCAGCCTCCCCATTCCGACATCTTGACTAAAAAACCCCAGGCCCAATAGGCCCGCCTCACAAGAGTAACCAGGAGGCCACAGAGAAACAAGATAGTATTTAGCCAAATCATATTTACTGGCCTCAAGTCCTTGCTCGAAGTCCTGGGTTCACACAGGTCTCCTGCTTCAGCTTTTTTTCAGCTTCAGCTGTAGTTTCTCGCCTCCCAGCCGAGCCTCTGGCGCTCTCAAGCCCCGCCTCAAGGACCAGAGACCATTGGTTCTCGAGTTGGCCTCTCTTAAGTCATTAATCTATGGCCACACAGGTTTCACACCTGATAGGGCTTTGGGCCTTGGGCTTAGCACTTAACAGCTGAAAGTACTTTCACTCAAAGTAAACAAAGCAAACAAAAGCTGAACTCAAGTGCTAAGGAGCCCACTCTGTCTTATGGACACACTCTCTAAGGTCACTCCCTGTTACTTGGGGAACCAACTGCTGGCTGCAAATCCAGATTCTAAAACATGGGACACCAGAGGACCCTCCTACCTTCATAAGATCAGAGGCTTTAATCCCTTCACCTAAAATGGACATGGCCTAAATGGGGAGAAAATGCCAACAATATGACCCCTCCCCAGACGCCATCAGCCACAAACAAAGTAGCTAAAATGACTGAGCAAAGAGGCCAAGCTCGGTTGGGCCTTTTGAAGATTTTCCCAGTTTTGGCTACACAGAAAATCCAAAAGGGCTCCTACCAACCATATGATTAGCAGACCAAAACCAGAATGTCTCCACATACTCCACAGACTCTTCAATTTACGTCCATTCCATGTCATCACAGCTATCCTAGAAGCAGGCTTCTTAGCTTCTCCATGTAGGGAGCTGGTCCCTTTGAGAGACTCTTCACATGAGACAGCTATATGTTACAAATAAATTGAATATAAATATTATCTATGCATGTCTACTGCAGCAGAAAAAATAATGAATTAATCTAGTAAAAATTTCAAAACTGCCATAGTAATAATAACAATAATGATTTTAATAGCTAGCATTTATATAATGCCTGCTATGTGCCAGGCATTGTGCTTAACAAATATTATCTCACGTGATGTTCACGACAGATCTGGGAGGTACTATTCCCTTTTTACAGATGAGGTTAAACAGAGAAACAGAGGTTAAGTGACTTACCCAAGATGACCAGATTTGAACTCAGTTCTTTCTGACTCCAGGATAGTACCTCATCCACTGTGTGACCAAGTATGGGCACATCTAAATACATCCATAGGCTATATTCTTCCCCTAAACATTTATGGTATCAAGATTATAAGATTTAAAACTGAAAGCGACCTTAGAAATCATCTAGAAACAAAAATGAAAATGGAAGCCTGGAGAAAAACATTTGTCCAAATTAAGGAGAAGAGATAGGTATTCAAACACAAATCCTCAGACACCAAATTCACTGTGATTTCATTTTAAATGGCATTGTTAATGTCTTGATCTACAAACCCCCATTTCCTTCCAGCACACTGGTAGCAGGCACATAAAATCTAAGGAAAAACTTACCAATGAAATGAAACCTGCCTTATAAAGCATTTAATTAATGTTAATAAAAAATATTAGAATTACATATTGAAGACTCAGATAAATAAAGAATCCTCCAGCATTACCACCTTTCTGGATTTCTGTCCTGTTTGATTGGCATTTTCCTGATATCTTTTAAAAATGAGATAATGGAGCATGATGGGCCTCCTGAATTTAGCTAAAGTGCTGACATTACAGTCATGGCATCTTGACAGGTTAAGTGAGTGTATGTCTTGTCTCACCATTTATTTGAAGAACAATCTGCACCCCCCACCCCCCACTCTGGTATCCTAATTTTTTGTTTCTTAGATATAAGGGTTCTGTTTTCTCTTTTTAGTATTATCTTAGGATTATTTAGGGGCTGTTTCAAAATGTTCACTTTCTGATGATGAAAACTGAGAGGCTCTCTGGTCATGAAGAGATGTTTTAAAATAGCCACATTTTATGATTTCTCACATTCTAAATTCACAGTGTATTCCATGAAAGTAAAATTATCTGTAGAACTAAAACAAAACCAAAAACAATTCTTCCATTTCCTCAGTTCCCACTAGGAGATAAAGTAGCAAGCCAAAGCTATTTGACACAGGATGGACTGATTGACTTGGAAGTAATTTAATTTAGTGTGTTGGAATTTGAGCAGAACAATGATAAATTTTTCATCCTAAAAATAAGGGTAGTCTTCCAATTGCAAACCATTTATAAGTAGGTTTTGGGAATTCAATGCATTTTCCCATAGAAATAATGATGTAAATTTGTTCAGCTTCTCAAAGAAGCTGACAATAGATTAGTTAAATCGTAATATAGCTGAAATACTACACTTTTCAAAACTACTCTTTTCTGTTTTTTTCCATTTCAAAGGCAATAAGACCAGGAGATTCCACGTTCATCTAAGACCTTCACATCCCAGTAAATCTATCACTGTGGTCATTTCTTTTTCATCCTGAATTTAAGACACGCCCCATTTCCCTAAGGGAACCTGTTACCACAAGAACATATCTAGCAACCCCTCTAATCTTCCCCATTCGCTTTCCCCAACTCTTGATTGACTGGTAATATATGAACAAGGTGACTTTGGTTACACTTCCTGCTTCTTACAATAATGTATTATCTGTCAGATGTTACTAAATTAGCTAGTATCATAGGTGGAAGGGGATCTTAGAGGTCATTAAATCTACCACTTGATTATACATATGAAGAATCTGATTCCCAGAAATAATGCCCAAGGACACATGGCCAAATTAGTGTCAGGTACAATGCAAAATCAAGTCCTCTGACTCCAAATTTGGCATTCCTTCCACAGTGCCATTTTTCTGCTCAACATTCTCAAATTAAAGAATCCTATTATGTTCATTTTGTTTTGAATTAGGACACAGAATCTCTAGAGTATATCTTTACCAAATGGATACACCACAACTGCCAACTCATGGTAGTGTGCAGAAAAATCACTTGTCTTCTCCCTGCAATTATATTCACAGTTAGTTATGAGCCACTCAGTGAGATGGGACTCACATCTTCAATAGTTTATAAAGAATCTCTACGTTCAGTATCTCTCTAGGACCTTCAGGTCAAGATGTTGTAGACTGAACTTATTATCTGTCCACTGCTACACGTGCCTTCCTTATGACTTCACTATTTCTATTAATGGCATATAGTATCCCAAATCCAAAACCATGATTTTACAGTATTTGTTTCTTCCCTCCTCCTCACTAATTCCTTTACTATCTACTTGCTCAATATCTCTAGTGTCTGTTCTTGACTCTTTTTTCCTACTGCCAACACATTTTTTTCTTATAATCAACTGTCTGGAATATTGTAATAGAGACATAATTGGTCTTTCTCTACTTTCTCCCATTCTAGTCTCTCCTATGCATAGATCATGTCGCCTCTCTCATAAAATTTCAGTAATTCCAACTGAAACAACTGAACAGCAACATCTTATATTATTCATAGAATTGAAAGGAATATATATGTGTAGTATATGTGTAATATATGTGTCTTTACATGTGCATATAAATGTATGCAATATGCAATATATGTATATTGCATATCATATTCAATCTGTAATGTATGTTTACATATATATGAATGTACATATACAAGTGTACACATATCTATTTTAAATATATATGTGTGCTTGCCTACATATGAATACATATTGCCCACATGCATGTATGTGTATATGTATTTATAAAACCTCCCACCACGCACAAAACAAATTCAGTGACTCCCTGTTGCTTATTTTTGTGTGTGTGGTTTTTTCTTTGTTGTTTTTGTGGAGGGAGGAAGGCAGGGCAATTGGGGTTAAGTGACTTGCCTAAGCTCACACAGCTAGTAAGTGTGTCCAAGTGTCTGAAGCCGGATTTGAACTCAGGTCCTCCTGACTCCAGGGGCAGTGCTCTCTATTCACTGCGCCACCTAGCTGCCCCTCCCTATTGCTTATTAAATATATTTGAAATTGTCTGTTCAATATTCTACTTAAGTCAAATGGCAATGCTTGTTGAATGTCATACATGCTTCATGCTTTGTTCATATTTCTTTACTATTCTCGGAAAACTCTTCCCCTTCCATCTGTTGAAATTCTCCCTGATATTTAAAGCTTAGCCAAAAATCCTACCTGCTCCATTAATCTTCTCCTTATCTCCCCAATCAATAGTAATCATTTTCCTTCTCAACTTAATACTTGTTTTATGTATATGGTATGTGTGTTGTTCATGTAGGTTATGTATGTGTGTTCATTTGGGCCAATTTATATACAGCTCACAAGAAAATATTAATAGATAACTTTAGAGACTTCTCAGACCACTCTTCTCTGAGGGAGATTTTGAGTCCTACAATTCTGGGAAGAGGAGATTGGGGTCATGAGGTCATTGGGGTCATTCTGCCCTCCTCAGACAGGGAGTACCAGTTTAGAATTATATCTATTTGCCTCCCATTCCTATATCGTTAGTTGAGGAAACAATTTTAAGGTTCAAACCACCCTCCTGATTGCTGTCTTTTAACAGGGTAAGGAGTGCCCCAAGGTTTACTGTAAGTAAGGCTTAACTTTTTCCCACCAAGTGCTAGTTACAGAGAGATCATCACACATAATAAAGAGGAACAAGCCCATTTATCCATGCCAAGAGCATACAGCAAGTTTATTCTTGAAATCAGAGAAGTAACAGAGATGAAAATATACCAGACAATACACAGAGTGAATGAGCTCTCCCACTTAGAGTGAAATATCTCAGGTCAAATGAGGGAAGAGATTACCCAGACTTACCCAAAGGGAAGTCCCCTGTAGTATCTACTATAAAAAGATGTGAAAGGCACCTGGTGTTCTAGGTGGTGCCGTCTTCCTAGAGTCTTCTGTTCTTCCAGGATCCTTTTCCTGAAGAGAGCCTGTGCCCTTGTCAAAGCTAGAAGCCAGAACATCTAGAATCTCTCCCCTCCCAAGTTCTTGCCAACTTCACCTCTCACTGGCATGAAGCCTCAAGTAATCATTCTCCACCAATAAGGAGAGACCTATGCAAAAGGAATTCACCTCCCTCCCTCCACTATGTATTCATTTACCACATATAAAATAACAGCTGTTTGTATAGCACTTACTTTGTGCCAGTTACTGTGCTAAGTGACTTTACAAAGACCAAGGGAGATATGGTACTGTTATTATCTTCATTTCACAGATGAGGAAACTGAGGCAAACAAAGGTTAAATGACTTGCCCAGGATCACACAGCTAATAAATATATGAGGCTAAATTGGATCATGTCTAACTGTGAATGGTTGGTTGAAGTATCTCTCTCCCTCTCTCTCTCTCTCCCCCTCCCCCTCCCATCCTCATGTAGGCAGAACTCCTTTTTCCCAATTCCTTGCTTCAGCTGCCCCTGTAGATGTGACTTTTCCTTTAATCACCATCCTCACTCCCTCAGCCCTGCTTTGATGGTGATGGGGGGAGGGGAGAGACCGTTAAAGACTGGGAACAAATAGAAGGGAATCTGCATGAGGGCACTGCCTTGGAGAAGCTTTTCTCCAGCTTCTGTCTACCAATAGCTCCTTCTATCGGTGCACTGCTGACTCGTTTTATTAAGGGCGATCCAGGGCAGTGGAGACTCATTCAATCTTTTCCTTGCTTTTAGGGAGCTGTACTTACATTGATACAATCTCTTACATTCTACTCAAGGGCACAGTTGGTAGTTCTAGCAGATGAAAAGGAGAGTCTTCCTTTGCTTCTCTGTTTCTCTTCTTAGCCCTCTTTGCTATAGTATTTAATCCTCACATTCTCCTGTTTCCAGTATGCATTGAGACAAATGAAAAGCTCGAGAGAGTTTCTGGGTAATTAATAATCAATTTATTAATTAGACTAGCTGATAATAAATTGATGGTCAGTGGTTTTTCTTGGTAACCTAAGACGTTTCATGGAGATCTCCGAATGTTTAAATCCCTTTAGAAAAGGGGCTCCCTTAACAGATTAAAATCAACCTTGACTGATGAACAATTATTGAGGGGCATATTAATGAGGAGGTAAGCTAAAGATCTTCAGCTCCTCTTACTGATAACGTGGCTTGATCGTGAGATTCAACTCCCTCCAGCAATCCGGACAGAGTAATCCAGCTCTACCCAGACAATTCTGGTCAACTTTCTCCTTCACAAGTTAGATTACCCTAAACTCCAAATTGATAGGGTTGTTGTGTTTGTCCCTTGTTTACAAAGAGGACCATGGAATCAGGGAAATGATGACATGACTTGCAGTTGACTTTAATTTGAGTGGGGGAGGGCTGTGCAATGTTACCGGCCTCACTTTCTCCTCCAGAGCCATCTGGGTCCAGTGGCCTGATATTCATTGGGACAACTGGGGATGTCCCAGGATGCAAAGGGAGACCCTGGCCGTTTTGGGCTAAGGCTTTTTCATGTACTCACTTTGAGTGAGGCCCTGCCCATTCAGTGAATAGGCCTCTTTAAGAAGTGAGTCAAGGGATGGCCTTTTTAATTAGAAGGAAAAAAAATCAAGCCGGGAGGGGAAGACCTTCAGGGTTGCTATTCCAAAGAGAGACAGTTACCATTGACATTCACACTAAGCCATTAAGTGGAGCTTGGGCAGGGACCTATTGTGGTCCAGTCTATGAGCTTCAGAGTCAACTGGGTTTAAGGTTTTGGGAAGAAAGGAAGGAATGAGGGAGGCAAGGAGGAAGGAAGGAGGTAGGGAGGGAGGGAGGAAGGAAATATTTCCTAAGGGCAAGAATTCACCTAGATTAGATTCTCTTTACATTGTAAGAATAAGTAAAGTCTTCTAGTTGGGTGGGATCCTGTCGAAGAGGGCCCTGTATGTACCCAGGGGACTTGGGCAATCTCACCTATCAGCAATAGAGACTGGCTTACCCAAAGGGGCTGGTCCCTGAGTTAGGAAATTGAGAGAAAAAAATCTTAATTTAATAACTGGGCTCTAATGTAATAGAACTCAGTATATACACAAGAATATAGTAAAAGGCAACCAAATGATCTTAGGAAAAATTGTTTCTTTTGAAAACAAATTCTAAAATAGAAAGCAAGCACCATTTTAGAAAAGTGAGGAATTAGATTTAGGGGCTGCAGAAGCAGCAAAGAATGAAGTATGGAGCATGTAATCTGACTTTCACAGTGATTTAGTGCTTGGCATCAGCAACAACCCACACCTGTCTTCATTGTCTCAGAGTGCTCCCAGATGATTTGCTCTTTTTTCTCAGACCCAGGCAAGTACATCAATATTAGCAATAGCAACAAGCAAGGAGTTGCCAAACACCCATAGAGGGCTTTGGCCTTCCATTATTTATCGTTCTTTTCCCCATTCTCTCCAGAAGTACTTTCTGTTTTCTGGAACTCCTCTTTCTTACTCCCCTTTAAGTCTTGTTCCTCTTCCTCTTCAACTGTGATTTCAGTTCTTTCTTCTTCACCTCTAATGGGAAGGACCTTCTCATTAATCATGATTTCATGGTGCTCAGGTACTCGGGTAGGGGGCAATGGAAACCTATGTTCTCTTAGTGAACATTGTCTCAGCACTGTCTATTTATAAGGATAGAAGTTTAGAGCTGGTAAGGATCTTAAAGGATGAGGAAACAGACCCATGGAAGCAGATGTAGTAGGAAGGCC
>CM053626.1:152839368-152865682 GCA_028646595.1 Phalanger gymnotis | reverse complement strand
AAAAAAAAAGAAAAAAAATTAAAAAAATAAAAGACCAGGAAAAATCATTATCATCATAATGTATAATAGGAAAATAGCTTCTTAGAGGCAAGTCCTATGACTAGATGAGAAGACGGGATAATTATAACGGAAAAATTTGCCTACTTCAGGGGTCTTTTTAGAAAGAGTCAAAGAATGATCCTTTAAAACCAACTATAGTCATTTTCTTTGGAAGAAAGTCTTGCCTCTGAGAAACATATTACTAATTATTCATGTCCAATAAATATTTCTGTTTCATTATTAATAGGAACCCCAAGACTAAGGTTTGAAAAACTCTCATAAGAATTACCTTGGTACTCTGATGTTTATGTGATTTCATCAGTGTGTGTAGTCACTCTCCAGATGGAGATCACCACCCTTCTGCATCTTCTCATTTTGTGTAATTTTTATCCATGTTTTCCCAGTTATCCGCAGGGAACCTACACAAATCTTTAGGTAACTTTGTATTGTGCTTTTAGCTTCATTCCTCCAGTGCAATCTACCCTGATCTCCTTCTACTCAATTTTGAGCTGTGTCACTATACATTGGTAGTTCCATATTTACTGCAAATATTATATTATAGTTTCATCCCCTGACCTATGTAGAAAGTTTCAATAAATGTGTCCTGAAAAAGAAAACATGCTTCTAAGTATCTTCATGATTCTATTTTTCAATTAGGAATATTACTTCAAGAAATAGAAAAATGGCTATTATAGCCCAATTATTATATAAGTTCTTTAAAATGGAATAAATGATTAATATGCCTTTCTATCCTTAATTTAATGTATAGCAAAATAATTTGGCATCAGATTTATATGAATGCTGTTCTGTATTGTGACTACAAATAAAGACAAGTTTGTTTAGTGATAATGTGCTTTTTCTAAAAATGACAATTGCTAGATTAAAAAAATTGATATTTTCATTAAAACAAGCATCTTTATCATATTAGGCTAAATAATTATATATTTAGAAATATTCTGTTTGAGGGAAGAAATTTTAACTGGGATTTTATTTTTGTTTGGGATGGCTAATGGCCATTTTAAAATGTGTCTGAGAAACAACATACTTTTTCTTAAACCTCCCCAGCCACAACTACGTGAAAATCCAATATTTTGTTTATATAATGTTTAAAAAATAAGCTGAGCGCAGAATTGAGTAGATCCCACTTGGAAAATTATGCAGTGTTTTCAGTGATCCTAAGTTACTTGCCACAGCAGAAGCCCAAATTTGTGGACTCAAGGCCTGTTATTCTTCCAATGGTGTCTCCTAACTGTGAATCATGGAATAACACTCTTACAAGAATTAAAATTACAAGTAATTAAGTGGCAATGAAAAGACACGGTGAGTGTAAATAGACCGGAACATGCTAGCTATATGAATTTTGCTACAGAGGTGGCATAAAAGATATTGAGGCTATCTATTATCACAAAAGGAGATGACTCAGTCATGAAAGACAAGATAGGGGCCAATCATGAGAACCAACAGAAAACCCAAATAGTACATTGTCATATCCGAGACAGTGAAAACATCAGAGAAAGGCTTCCACCATGCTAAGTGGATTGTCTCTTTGAAATTTATGGAGTAGGTAAGAATATCAGAGTTTGAAAAGGGTTGGAGGTATTGAGACATGCAATGGTCAAATGTGTATCCCCACATCAGAAGTGTGAAGGCATCGCAGAATTTTACCATTAGCATGTGGCTTTAGCATACATAAACCTGCTATAGAAACTTGGTAGAACCAATACAGAAGAATCAAGTGTTGTATAGATCTGTGCTTGCATCATGTTAAGTAACAGTGAAACCAAATAAATGAGTAATATAAAATAATATTTAACCTATTAGCAGATAGTGGAATCATTTAGTGAATATTTTTAAGGATGTGGAAAATTATTTTGAGTGTAAATCACTGGACAATGGAATATTCTATCTAAACACCGACCTAGATTCTTTTGTGAAATACATCAAGCAATCATATGTAAAATATATATAGAAAAAACATTTTTCATTTTAAATATGATAAAATTATTTAATAATGAAAGACATGTTAAGCAATCTGTCTTATTAAATAGGAAACATTAAACACAGTGGCAAACATTGCTCTCAAATTAATGAGGATATGGTAGGAAATGATTCCACTGTATATTATCAGCAATTGTAAAATGAAAGCAAATGAAAGTAGCCAAGAAAATATTTTCCTTTAAGTGGTATTAAATACAATCAATAGTTTATAAAAAAAAACTAAAAATAGCTCATATTGTCATTTCATTATCATCAAGTCATTGTCTTTCTAAATAATTATGAACACAATAAATCATCTAATTATTAAGGTCACATACCTGACTATTTTATAAGTTCAGTAGATGTGCTTTTTTATCTCAACTTATAGATTGAATGACCTTATAAGACTGTATATTAGTAAAATATTCTGAAATCTTCTTTATCATTTAGTTTTGACAGATAGGCCTCCACCTATAATTCTACAAGGCCCAGCCAACCAGACATTAGCAGTAGACGGTACAGCCCTGCTGAAATGTAAAACCACGGGTGATCCTCTTCCTGTTATTAGCTGGTTAAAGGAAGGATTCACTTTTCTGGGTAGAGATCCAAGAACGTCTTTACAAGAACAAGGAACGCTGCAGATTAAGAATTTACGTGTAAGTCATATTCTTGGCATGGCCAGATTCTTCAAAACTATATATTTAAGTGTTATTCTGTGTATTAATGTTTACTATTCATGCTGTAATTAATAATGATAGTTTTTCACTCTGTGAACAATTCTTTTATATCTACACGAGATTTCTGTACATCTTACTTATAGATTGTAATATTACTAATTTTTACAAATAATGAGCTAAAGTTCTTTTAAAAAATTTACAACTTCAGAATCAATAATAATTTGGAAATATCAGATGTTTTTCACTGACTCTGAAAAATAATTTTGTGTATACCAACCTGGAAAGTGTGCATGTTGAGGAATAATGGGAGATGAGGTTAGATGTATAAATAGGTTTGGAGGTAAGATAAGTTGCTGGAAGATCACAAAGAGAGGCTGAGCAATTTAAATCAGAATGTGTAGGGAAGATGATATCCTTTAATATAAGAACAAAATAGTGGAAAGGATGTTTTGGAAATATTATATTGTAATAATGTGTTAAGTAGTCAGAAGTGAAAAGACAAAATGAAGACATGTTTGGAGGCAGTCATTTAATATTAAGTGATGTGGATCTGACTTCTAGGGGCTGATTGTGCAAGAGTGGAGGAAAGGGTGAGTCTAAAAGATATTATGTAGGAAAGACCATCAGAACTTTGTGACTATAAATGGGGATGAAGGAAATAGAATAATCAAAATCAGTCAAGTTATTGGACATGGAGAACCAAGAGGAAAATGGTATCAGTTGATTATACAGAGGAAGTATAGGAAATAGTCAATTTAAAGATAGATTTATGTTTCAGTGTGCCAAATACCAGCTTCTGTTAGGCTGTACAAGGGTTAATATCTCATAGACAGCTAGAGATGCAGGACTATATAGATGGGAAAAGGTCATATTTGGAAACCATGCAATTCCTTGTATTTGTTTTGGGAAATAACATTTTCATTTGTAAATATTTTATATATGCATAATTTGGACTATTTAGTTGGTAGATTTTCATAAAGTAAGTGTATATTAGTTACATGTATCAGAATTTTTATTGTTTACTTCTAGGGAGTGCTTAAAGATTAACGACAGCTCTGAAATGATCTTATATGTTCTATGTTTATATGATTCAAGTCCGTTTTAGAGAAAATAGAATAAAACAAGGTTTTCCTTGGATAGTCGTAATAGTGTGGGATAGTATAGTTCAAAGGAAACATAAATTTATAACATTTTTCTTTCATTGTCTCATCACTGATCATAAATTGTTAACCTTCTTTCAATGAAATGGAATTTATTAAAAAATTAATGCTAGCTCTACTTGAGTAAACAATTTAGCTGTTCTCTCTGGGCTAAAGGCAGTTTGGGCCATGAAGGTTAATGCATTTTTCCTGTACAGCTGGATTAAAGGGTGCGCTTGAATAGTCAAGATCCCCAGTAGTGTTGGAAAGCAGCAATTAAAGGTGGGAGCTTGATGATCTCAAACAAACCTTCTGCACATTGACAGATTTCTGAGTAGTCTTTCTGAGACATGAGCTCTTAGGGGCTTCTCTGCAGCCAACTCTGCAAACATAAGAGTAGGTGATGGAGTGTGCCAGCACATTAATCTCTTTGTTTAAAGCACCTGGCCCATACACATGCAAAGATGAAAAGACAGAGCGAAAAAATGGGAAGTACTAGTGACCAACAAAGACATTATTTAGAATTAAAGTAAAAAAAAACTAAATTAAGGTGAGGGTGATGATAATATAAAAATGAGTTATGAAATACAAGAAGCATTTACAGTATTTTTATTTGGTAAAAATCAAAATGGAGAAAGTCATTCTCTTTCTTCAAAGATCATCTTTAAAGATGTTTAATTTTTACTCATACAAGTTTCTGTATATAGTCTTCTTGGTGTTTTAATTTTTTAAAAATTTGTTTTCCATAATGGTATTAGTACAAAAAACATCTGTAACAGACCAACTGCAGGATGAAGCATGTTTATCTTTCTACTGCTTAATTGATATCTGATTGAGTGACTTGTTTTTGTTTGTCATTTAAAGCAACGACAACTTCAGGTGACTAATTTCATACCTGCACCTCACCGCCATGACAAAGAGATAGAATATTACCTAAGCATTCCTCATATCTCATCGCATTTACACTTATTAAAAGTTGTATGTTTCTCTTCAAAAGCTATGATAAAATGCAAAGTGTTTTGCTTATTATAGCACTAATATTTGTAGAAGAGGACTAGTTTTTTGTTTGTGTTTGTCTTTTTGAACTTTTTCTTTGCATAGTATATTTCATGGCTTTGTATGTTATAGTTGTAACCTATTAAAATCCAAAAACTACTCTTTAAATTTGGCTCATGAATTCAGAGTCTTCTGTTTCTAATGACTATAATGCTTGAAGAACTACATTTGAAAAAAAAACTATACTATTACAGTGACTACAAGTAATTCCCCTATCATTCCTTTAATAATATGAAGGAGAAACGATAAGGTGAATTTTTATTTATCAAAGATATTTTATTTCTATCATGTACACATCACTATTTACCTTCATTACTGTGTTTGAGTAGTTTTCATTCTTTTCACACCATTTTGTTATGAAATAAAATTTATTAATGATTTGATGAAATTCATGTTATTTATTGACTCTCCCTCAAATAAGAACATTGCCAGCCAGGAAATAATACGGTAAAGAACATTTTGTCTATGCAATTTAAACACAAGTTAAAAATGTGTGAAAGTAAAAACAAATTAAGGTGAGCCTTCATAAAAGCCAAATATTTAAGGATTTATCTGAGAATCAAGCCTAGAACCCTCAGCCTTAGCACACTTACCATATGAATAAATTTTGCCCAATATTCCATAGATTCCAGTATTTCACCTTGAATTACTCTCATAGCCATTAAAATATTTTTTCTTTACTGACTCCTCTTGTTCCAGCATTGGGAATTTCAGTCTTCAGATTGTTCAGCAGTTTAATTTTCAGTAGTGATATGGTTCTGTACCAACCTGGTTTTGGTATAGGATTTGGATGGATATTTGAATTTTAAATGAAGTCAAAAGACGTGTACTAACTACCAGTACTCTTCCATGTATGGATAGTGATTATTTTACATACATTTAGTGTCTTTTACCACTTTAAGAGATTTAAAATGGGATTTTTTTCTAATTCCTAGTTTGGCACTGTCTATATACCATGATTATGCTCAATAACTTTGACCTTTAACAAAATATAGTTGTGTGGACAACTTTTTTATTTTGGAATAGTGCATAACCAAGAAATATACAAATTAAGTGCATGCCATGAGACAATATTAAGATTTACATTCATCTTCAACCTTGCTTTGTTTTGTTTTGCTAGTCAATCATTTTTCGGTCATATCTGACTCTGTGACACCATTTGGAATTTTTTTGGCAAGAATACTGGAATGATTTGCAGTTTCCTTATTTGCCCTTTGTTTTATGCCTTTTCTAAAGACTTCTCTAGGAAAAGCAATTTTTTTAGGTTTTAAGATTATTCATTTTTATTATAAACTTTTTAGTTGGTTCACTTGAATTAGAATAAATCCACTGCTACAAATAGTGTACTGCATCAAGCTATAATACTTTCTTATTTAGTTTCTGCCATTACTATTAGCCCTTTGAACCTCTTGATTATCTATCCCAGCCAACAATAGCCACTAGAGGTAGAATTTTGTATGTCTAGGTAAAATATAGCACTGTTGGGAGGGGAGGGAACTGCATCTGTCCAGCCCCAAGTATTTCCTCCATACTTCTTTTGGTTCAAACCTTTGAGACTGTATATATTGCTGCACTGAAGTTTTTGAAATACAATATTACAGAATTAAAAAGCAAATTAGGAATTTAAACACCTTTCATTAATCCCCATGCATTCATTGTGACTTAATCACAAAGTCTTTGTCCTCCTTTTTGTTGTTCAGTTCTTCAGTCATGTCCTACTCTTTGTGACCCCAGCAGACTAGGCCCTTCAATCTTTCACTGTCTCCTGAAGTTTGTCCAAGCTCATGTTCATTGCTTCCGTGACACCATCTATCCATCTCATCCCCTGCCGTCCTCTTCTCCTTTTGCCTTCAGTCTTTCCCAACGTCATTCTCATTACGTGGCCAAAGTATTTAAGCTTCAGCTTTAGTATTTGACCTTCCAATGATTGATTTCTTTGAGTATTGACGATTTAATCCCTTGCTGTCCAAAGGACTCTGAAAAGTCTTCTCTAATATCACAATTCTAAAGTGTCAGTTCTGGAACGCTCAATTTTCCTTACAGCCCAACTCTCATAGCCATGCATTGCTACTAGAAAAACTATAGCTTTGACTCTACAGACCTTTGTCAGTGAGGTGATGTCTCTGTTTTTTAGGAGTTGCCATGCCATGATCAGTTGCCATGATCTCGGGTTTTTTTGTTAAGTTTCAAGTCAATTTTTACACTCTCCTATTTCACCCTCATCAAGAGGATTCTTAATTCTTTATCACTTTCTGTCATCAGAATGATATTGTCTGCATATCTGAGATTGTTGATGTTTCTCCTGGCAACCTTAATTCTGGGTTTTGATTCAGCCAGACTGGCATTTCACATGAGGTGCTCTGTATATAAGTTAAATAGATAAGGTGACAACATGCAGCCTTGTCATACTCCTTTTCAGATTTTAAACCAATTAATTGTTCCATGTTCAGTTCTAACTGTTGGTTCTTGACAAGACAATTAATATGATGTGGTACTCCCATCTCTTTGAGAACTTGCCTCATTTGTTGAGATCCACACAGGTAAAGGCCTTAGTGTAGTCAATGAAGCAGAAGTAGATGTTTTTTTGGACCTACCTTGCTTAATTTCATAGTGCACAAATCTTGGCAATTTGGTCGCTAGTTCTTCTTCCTCTTTGAAATCCCGCTGCTTTCCTAATAATTTGCAGTTCACATAATTGCTGAAGCCCAGCTTGCTGAATTTTAAGCACAACCTTGTTGGTGCATGAAATGAGTTCAGTTGCTCTTTCATTTGACCATTCTTCAGCATTACTGTTCCTTAGGACTGGAATATAAATTGATCTTTTCCAATTCAGTAGCCACTATTGGGTTTTCCAAATTTGCTGGTGTATTGAGTGTGGTACCGTAACAGCATCATCTTTTACTATTTTAAATAGCTCAGCTGGAATTCCATCACCTCCACTAGCCTTATTGTTAGCAGTGCTTTCTCTAGATCAGTAACCACACCATCCTGGTTATCAGAGATGTTAAGATATTTCTTATATAGTTCTGTATATTCTTGCCAGCTCTTCTTAATTCTTTCTGCTTCCATTAAGTCTCTAACACTTTTGTCTTTTATCATGCCCGTTGTTGCATGAAATGTTCCCTTGATATCTCTTTCTTAAAGAGATCTCTTGTCTTTCCCATTCTATTGTTTTCTTTGCATTGCTTATTTGAGAAAACCTTCTTATCTCCTTGGTATTCTCTGGAATTCTGCATTCAGGTGAGTATATCTTTCTCTTTCTCCTTTCCGTTTCAGTTTCCTTCTTTCCTCATCTTTGTCCTCTGCACCACTCGCAAATAACAAATTGTGCAAGGAATCTCCTACATGAAATACGATTAAAATCATGTTTAAACTATCAGTGGAATATGAGAAAGTTTTGGGTTTTTTTAAGGCTTAAGAGCATAATGTGTTGAAGAATTTACCCTAGATAACCTCTAAGGTCTCTTTGAACTGAAAAATTCTCTGAATCTGTGTTGGAAAGCAATATATCTATCTGATATACAGATTTTATTCATTTCTTCCATGTCATTTTAAATAGAGATAGAAAGAACGAAATACAGATCTTACCTATTTACATATCTCAAACTATATAGGAGAAATGAATAAAGATTTGCATATCATATGTATGTACATATATCAAATATTTTGCAGAAATTAATAACATCTATATATTAGGTATGCACATAATTAGATGTATAATAAAATCTCTGTATCTGTATATATAATTACATATATGTATATGTAAATGCATGTGTGTATACATATAGGTATATAATCCATATCTCTGTGTGTGTGCACATGTATGTGTATTTTTTACTCATAGGTTGTGGTTTGGGGAGTCAAAATTCACTGCTACTTACAGATTCTCAGGTGCATGTGTACACACATGTGTATGTATGTATACATACATAATACATATACATACACAATACACGTTTATATATGTGGGCATACATGCACATATATACAATTATATGTATACACCCATACATGCTTACACAACACACTTCCACGCTTGTAGCTATCAGTCACCTCCTTGTCATATAGAGCAACTTGATAGATGGATGAGCTATCTACATACCTCAGCTGCTATTGTTCATCAATAGCAAACATTTATTAGCCACCAGCTGTGTGCTAGGCACTGTGCTGAATGCCAAGGACACAGATAAAGGCAAAAGATATTTCCTATTTTCAAGTAGTTCATAGTCTATTGAGAGAGTTAACATGAAAACAACTATGTACAAAATGTACACAAGGCAAATTGGAGATACTTTGGAGGGAAGGCACTAAGATTTAGGAGAACTGGGTAAGGTTTCTTATAGAAGGTGGGATTTTATCTGATAATTAAAGGAAGCTAGGAGGCAGAGATGAGGAGGAAGAGAGAAAGAGATGAGGAGGAAGAGAGAGAGAGTTCTAGGCATAGAGGACAACAAGTAAAAATGTTCAATGTTATGACATACAGTATTGTATAGACACTGAATTGCAGAATATATGGGGTAAGGAAGGTGGAAGAAGATGAGAAAGGCAAGAAGAAGCCAGGTTTTGAAGTGCTTTAGAAATCAAGGAAAGGATTTCATATTTGTTCCTGGAGTTAATGGGAAACCACTAGAGTTTATTAAATAAGAGTGGAATGTCATGCTCAGCCTGCCTTTTTGGAAGAACATTTCAATAACTAGGTGGAGTACTGAGTGGAGTGGAGAGAGACTTGAGGCAGAGACCAACCAGAAGGTTATTACAATAGCAGCAGTGTGATGGGTGTATGGATGAAGAGAAGGAGACACAAGTAAGAGATGTTGTGAAAGTTGAAATGACAAGCCTTGGAAACCAGTTAGATATATATTATGAATATGAGAGAGAAGTGACGCATGACATCCAAATTTTGAACCCAGACAACTGGGAGCATCATAATGTCCTCAAGTGGTAACAGGAAAGTAAAGAAGAGAAAAGGGTTTGGAGGAAAAGAAAGTGAGGTGTGCTTTGGACATACTGAGTCAGAGATTCTTAAAGGATATCCTATTTAAAGTGTGTAAGAGGCTGTTGATGATGCAAGACTGTGTAGCTTAGGAGAGAGAGTAAAGTAAGTTACATAGATATGAAAATTAGATGCATAAAATGATAACTGAGCCCATAGAATCTAAGATCATTAAACAAGATAAGAGAGAGAGAAGACAGACTAGGGACATCTACCATTAGTGGGTGTGACCTGGATGCAGCAAAGGAGACCAAGAGAGAACAGTCAGAGAGGGAGGAGGAAACCTAAAATTAAGCAGTGCCAAAAACCGAGAGAGGAGAGAGTATTCGAGAGAAAAGGGTAGTCAATATCAGAGACAGCAGCGAGATCAAGGAAGATGAGACTGAGAAAAGACTATTAAATTTGCCCATTAAAAGATCACCGGTGACTTTGGAGAAGGGGATTTTACCAAATAATGAGGTCAAAAACCAGAATGCACAGAGTTTAAAACTGATGGAGGAGAGGAAGTGGAGGCATTGATTGTAAATAATGTTTGTCAATGTTTCTCAATCAAATTAACCAAATTGATCAGATATTTCTCAATAGGTTTAGACAGGAAGATGCCTAGAAATATAGGATGCTAGCTAGTAGGGATGGTAGGACAAAAGGATGGTTTCTTGCATCTTTTTTTCTTTTATAAAGGAGGGAAATGTGGATAATTTTGCAAGTAACATAGAAGTTAGTAGATAAGAAAAGACTCAACATTAGAGAGAATGGGGATAATAGAGGCAACAATCTGCTATAGAAAATGAGAAGGAATTGAGTCAGGGATGCGTATAGAGAGGGCTTTGCCTTGTCAATGAGAAGGTCTTCCTTCCTGAAAGACAATGGAGAAGAAATAGTAGGGGAAGATGAGGAGGGGAGAAGAGAGAGGTCTCTTCCAATAACCTTAATTTTTCTATGAAGGATAAGTCAAAGGTGTCATCTGAGGGAATAGAGGGAGAAATAGACCCAGGAAGCCTGAAGAGGAGTGAAGAGGTTTTGAACATTAGTTTCCTAATGTGAGGGCAGAAGCCAGTGAGTAGAAAAAGACTGTCAACCTGATAATGAACATTGTATCCCCAGCACTTAGCGCAGTGTCTGGCACATGGTAGGGACTTAGTTTTTTTAATTTATTGAGCAGAGAATACTGAGTCATGGTGGTGGTAGAGAGAAAGTCCTATAGTAGCAGCAAATCCTGACTACCCTGACCTCAGTCGGGAATTAAAGATATGAATGAAAGTTAACCAGTACTAGAAAGGTCAGCCTGTGTTGCAATGTCTCATTAAGGAGTAAGGAGGAAGAAGTCAGAAAGGAAACAATTTGATATAAAACAAGTTATTAAATTTTTTTGGAGGGGGAAAGGAAAGGTAATTAAAGTTAAGTGACTTGCCCAAGGTCACACAGCTAGTAAGTGTGTCAAGTGTTTGAGGTCGGATTTGAACTCAGGTCCTCCTGACTCCAGGGCCAGTGCTCAACTCACTGTGCCACCTAACTGCCTCAAGTTATTAAATTTTTGAGCAGGGATTCCAGAGAGTACAGTGGAGGAAATAGATCTGTATTGAGAAATTCGGAGGAAGGAGTTGTTTCAAGGAGGTTGGAAGTGAGGGAGCATACATTTGGGGATAATCAGATTTATACTTGACCAGCCAAAGATTCAGAATCAGTGGGATAAAGAGGGTATGATGGGACAGGAATATGCTAACCATCAAGGAAAGAGTCTAGGCAAATATTAGTGGCTTAAGGAAGATCCTTTAAGGAAGCTAAATTCAAGGCCCTCCCTCAGGGTTCACCCTGTGTCCCAAAAAGATGCAGAAGGCCTATCTTACAATGGACAGGATCAGCCAACAGTATGGCCTGCAGTAGTACAACCAAGAGATAAGAACTGGCAGTTTAATTTGAGCCAGGTTCAGAAAAGATTTCCAGAGAGCTGGGGAAATCTCTGGAGCAAGCAGACCTGAGGTGAGTGCCCTGGATTCATGCTGGGAATCCTTGGGAGAGAGACAGAGACCACAGTCAGATTGCTCTGGTATAGGGATGGAGTTTTAATTCTTAAGAGAACAAGGGGTTTTTCGAGCAAAAGACTTCTGCTTCTCTTCTCCCACCTAACTTCTTTACTTCATTCTTCACACATTTCCATGTATCTAGAGAAAATAGGAAGAGATAACAAAAAAAGAAATGGTATATCTATTTATTTATTGTTTACTTGCCCATCTATCTCATAGTCTCTCAATTGCAATTTTTTGAGGCATATAATTTCATTTACAGGTTTATTGAAATAATTTCTGGTATCAGCTCATGTTCCTGAGTGTTCTGAGAAATATTATTCTGAATTTTTAAATGTGACACTACAAATTCTCCTTGCAAATTGATGTTAGCAAATGAGGATAATAGCCATGAATTGTAAGAAAGAAGAAAGGAAAGAAATACAGAGATAGTTAAAGACATAGGCAGATAGATATACAGGCAAATATTCAAAATTAGTGTATAAGTAGATATTGTTATGTCATAGCATAACAGAATATGTGGTCGGGTAAGGTGAAACATAATGTGGTTTTGCCATATCATTTAAAAAATCAATTGTAGAAATATTATGAAAACGAAATTAAAAATTTGCTAACTGAAAATTACTTACACTTCTCTTATATTGTTTACCTTATAATAGGCTGTTAGACATTTATTTTTTACTTTAAGGAATTAAAGATTACCTCAATTGAAATGTAATATTTATTTGGAAAAATTACTTTGAAATATTTTGTACTACTCTTTTTTGTTCACCATAGGTTTCTGATACTGGCACTTACACATGTGTGGCTACAAGTTCAAGTGGAGAGACATCATGGAGTGCTGTGTTAGACATAACTGGTGAGTTCCTAGTGAATGCCTTGAGAGTAGCACATTCAAATTATTTTTAGGCATAAAAAATTATGCCTCATTAAATAACTTCAATTAAATGGAAGCTCCACTAAAGTACTGATGTAATGTTCCAAGAACTTGAAGGTTTTTAGGGTTCTGCCAAGCTGTGCCTAAGCGCTAGCAGCTCTTTCCACTAGATAGGACCAGGTGCAGATTGTGATTTGTTGTCTCAGTTCCACCCTATTTACATGTAGAAAGCCTAAATACCAGAAGGCTAACCTTGATGTGATCGTATTTTAGAAGGAAGAGAGGAGAGGAGGATTGGCAGTAATTTCTGAAATCATTAGAAATACAAAGTGTCTCTCTGAGAAAGCATAGAGACTGTGACTATGAAGGGAGCTCCAGAAGTGATTGTATCAAAGATCTGCCTAAGTATTGATGAAGAAGAAATCAGCATTAGCCATTCTAAGTGCATATATGCCAGAGAGCATATCATATGTCTTTTTGGTATTGCCAATACCAATTGTTCTCCTCAACAATGTCTACCAATGTCAGGTCGATAATATGATAAATGTGATTAAAAATAAGGCTCTGCATGTAGCCATTTGAAAGACAGTACTTAAATCAACAAACATTTACTGATTGTGACTGTGGGCAGAACACTGTCGTAGGCACCAGATGATGCTAAGTTCTTTTTTTTTAAGTGCCAAAGTTGTAGACCTAAAGCTAACCTAAGGGGTCCATGTGAGAGCATCCAGAAGAGCCAGTAGGTGTAGTATGTCATGGTCTGAAATGCTACAGGGAAGTCAGTCCAGGAGTGATGGGAGATGTTAAGAAATTCTGAAGACAGAAAGGGAAGCAATTCCAACAGGAGGAGCAATGATGTTTTATGAAGGGAGTGATATGAATACAAAGGGGACACACAAACCAATTAAGATTTTAAAAAGAAATTGACTGAAGATAGAAGAAAAGAGGTAACTAAAAAGGTTGTAAGATCATGCTGTGGTCTCTAAAAATGGTGTCAGGAGCTCTCAAGCTCATAATGAGCTGAATTTGGCAAGGTAATCTAATAATGACAAAAAAGGATATTGGAGGCAGGGGGAAATGGAGAGGACCTTTTATTGGAGTGAGTATGACGATGAAAACTGACAAAAGAGAGATTGCAGAGCTGCTTAATACTTACTTTTTTTCTGTTTTCTTTGCCAAGGAGAATCACCTTTGCACTGGAAATGATGGAACAAAAATGAGTAATAGGGAGTTGATACCCAGAATAAGTAAGGAGATAGTAAGAGAGAACCTTGTTGCTCTTGACCAGGTCTTTTGGCCCCAAGAAACATCTTCTGGTCCTAAAAGAATGGACAGATTTGACTTCTGAAACACTGTCATATCTGATATGACACTATGACATTTGAAAGATTATAGAAAATGGTAGTAATAGCAAAAATATGAAAAATAAATGCCCCAATTAAAAAAATAAGTCTGTAAAATATAGCACAGTTAGCCTGACTTTGATTCCTGGGGAAATTCCAGAATGGATCATTAAAGAGATAGTTACTAAAAATTTATAATGGGGAATGCTGATTAGAAAGAGCTATCATAACTTTATTAATAACAGATCATGCTAGAGGAAGTTCATCTCCTTGACAGGATTAGTTAACTAGTAGATGGTAGAATACTATGGATACAGTTTGCCTGGATTTTCACAAATTTTTTTTAAAGAAAGTACCATTCTTGTGGAGAAGATAGAAAAATGAGGGGTAGATGATTATAATATTAGATGTATTCAAAACTGCTTGTATGGCCAGAGTCAAGGAGTGCTGTAGTTGTTAATGATTCAGTGTCAGGATGACAGGACATCTCCAGTGAGGTACCCCAGGAATCTGTGCTTGGCCCTATGCTACTTAAAATTTTTATTAGTGCCTTGTAACAGATACTATGTTTATAAAATTTACAGATAACTCAAAGCTGTGAGAAATGGCTAACAGATATATATATAAATATAGATATATATAAATAGATATAGATATATATAATATATATCTATAATATAATATATAATATATAAATAAATATAGATATATCTAAATAAATATTAAAAAAAAAGATTCCAGCAAAGCAGAGCACTGTTGTGAATCTAATAAAATTCAAAAGGGATAGAAGCAAAGTGTTTCATTTAAACAAAAGCTCAACCTCACCAAGCTAGGAGAGGTATGGTTATATGGTGACTCAACTGAAAAAAAAGACATGGGATTTTAGTAAATTGCAAGCTTAATATGAATAAGTAGATATTGTATGAGTCAAAACAAGTAATGCCATTATGGGCTATATCAGAAGAGGTATTGCAATAAAGAGGTGATAGTTCCACTGTACTCTGTCCTCATCAAACCCCTTCTGAAGCATTGTTGTCAATTCTTGGCACCACAGTCTAAGAGGCACATTGATAAGTTGGAAAGAAGGGCATCTAACATGATGATGCTTTTTCTCAACTTATCTAGGCCAGTCCAGGGTTAACCAGTATGCAATACGTGATCAAGCTCACACTGGAGGCCTTTCTGCCTTGGTTGGAACTATAGGACTAGAATGATATGGGCCCTCGAAAAGAAGAAAAGGACCAATATTTATTAGAAGCTCTTTTAGTGGTGACAAAGCCAATTGACCTAGCAACTAAGGCAGTGCCCTTCAGTTGGAGAATGTCTGAACAAATTAAGGACATGTGAATACAGTGGAATACTATTGAGATTCTTTCAGAAAAAAAACAAGAGAAATTTGTATGAACTGATGCAAAGTGAATTGAGTAGAACCAAGAGAACAATTGATACTATATCCAATATACATTGAGTCTGTATCTTATGAGGGTAAATTGAAGGAATAGTGTATGTTTAGTCTTGAAAAGAGATTTAGAAGACACGTGACAGCGTAGATGCCCTCTGATCCTATCATCCAAAGAATGTGATGAGAAGTATAGAGTTCAGAGGAAGAAAAGATCATTTCCCACTTCAGTGAACAAGAAATGCTTCATGGAGGAGCTAACATTTCAGCAAAGGTTTTAAAAGTCAAGCTGAGATTGTGGTGTGAGCAAAGGCATGGAGGTAGGAATGCATGAAATGTGTGCAGGGGTTGGCACATAATACAGTTTGATTACTGTGTAAAATACATTTTAGGTCAGGGATAAAGCATAGTGACATGAGCAAGGTATAAGAATGGGGAGGGTAAATTTATACCTTTAACAACACTAATAAGCAGTGGAAGTTAACTATTTTATATTTGACCCCCCTACAGAATCGGGAGCAACAATCAGTAAAAATTATGATTTAAATGATCTGCCCGGATCACCATCCAAACCTCAGGTCACTGATGTCAGTAAGAACAGTGTCACCCTGTCCTGGCAACCAGGCAGCCCTGGAAGCCTCCCAGCTAGTGCATATATCATTGAGGCCTTTAGGTATGTGAACAATTTTACTTCTTAATTTCTTTCTTTTTTAACTTTTAAGTGCTAAGAACTGTGGTAATATAGTATATATTCTTAGAGTATGTTAGAGTCATAACACAGATGTTATATTGACAACTTAACAAACTCACTTAGGGACCTTATTGCTGATGGCATAGAAGTCAAAGATGAGACTTTGTTCTTGTTACTATTAATAAATTGTTTATGAATTGGAAATTAAAATTATCATTTGCCTAGGCCTTCAGGTTTGCAAAGATACAGTTGACTGCCCATCAATATGATTGGTCCTTTCTTCTTTATACTGATCTTTTTGGAATATTAAGATGGCATTAGAATGAGTTAATTGGGAGAGAACAGCTGAAGCTCAGGCACTTTCCAGATAAATGGATAGATAGATAGATACACACATATATGTATATATGTAGTACATATATGAACAGATTACAGTGAAATCTCTTTTCTTAATAAGTAAATAGTAAACTAAAAGAGTTAAACATTTGAAATTTATAAATTCAGAAGTATATTTGTAGAATGCCTGGGAGAAAATTTAAAAACTATGTTTAGATGATATATGCTTTTGGGAAACAGATAAACATGTTTTAAATGTTCAGAATTAAGGTTTGTGTTCTATATCTGCATATAGGGTGAGAGATAAGTCTATGTATAAACTCAAATATATATTGATTTTATTGTCTTCTAAGATGAACTAGAAAATAAATAAAATTCTTGTTTTCTTATCTCAAATGTTTATTTTATATGATTATGAAATATGAAAGGCAAGTTGAATGAACCTAAAATTTTATAAATTTTGCTAAATATAACTTTTGTTTCTCTATTTCCTTTATTTACTTTTCTTTAGCAATAGAAAGTTAAAGTGCTTTTGAAAAATATTAATTGCTTTTTGATAATTTTTATATTCTGATGTGCAAGTTCTTCTGAAAAATAAACACTTGGAAGCTATTTTTAAAAAATCAGATTCTTTCCTCATCCTTAATAGAAGAACCTTTTAAACTTAGATAAAGTGTTAAAATGACATTCTGTAGCTATTGTGGGTTGGCTCTTTGCTCTTAAATTTAAAGCTGTTTCATCATTCAGAGAGATCACAATATACTGTGCAATGTACAATTTTATTAAGAATGTAAGCATAGAAAGCAATATTTACTCCACGCTCCCTTTCTTCTTTTACAGATGTGTAGTTTTAGAAGGCTCTGTTGTAATGTTGCATGTGGATTTGATGCAAAGAGAACACATCTTGTAACAGGAAAATGTGTTGGCATAATTTACTCTGTAGTCCATTTATTCTTTCTACAGGTTAATTCTTTCCAAGGTATATATGTATATATATATATATATATAATACACACATATATTTGCATATATTTAAGAAGATCATATTTCTTGTTCAGATTTGATGTTGTGATTCTTGGTCCCCACCCCCACCCCTTTCCTTTTACAGGTGTTCATTTAGTGGCTGCAGTGCATTTAGCAAAGGCTGTCCCATCTCTTGGGCTGAGTTTAATTTTTTTGTGCATGGCACTTTTGTTAGGTGGGCTCTGCTTTGTTGTGGAATTATCTGAATTCATGAGACCGTTTCATTTACTGAGCTGAAAACTACAAGTGTTTTGTGTTTTATTATTTATCCCATTTTGTTTTAATTTCCACCCATTAAACTTTGTCATTGAAATCCAACCCCATTCTTCGTGCCTTTTATTCCCCATGCTTGAATTGTAAATCTTCGATCTCATTTCAGCCAATCAGTGAGCAATAGCTGGCAAACTGTGGCAAACCATGTAAAGACAACACTGTATACTGTAAGAGGACTGCGACCTAATACAATCTACTTGTTCATGGTGAGGGCTATCAACTCTCAAGGTCTTAGTGACCCTAGCCCCATGTCTGATCCTGTGCGCACACAAGGTAATTTTAGAAAATGCAGACTTTATTCATAGTGCTTAGAAAGATAAATTTAATGTGGATTCTTGAATGCATTAGTTAAATATGGACCGAGGAGAAATGAAAATCTCATGATGACTTTTAATATTTATTTATTAGGCTTGATTCTGTGATTAAGAAGCATCCTGTTTACTTTGGCAAGGTATTTTGCCTCTCTTGTTCCTAGAGATTTAGTTTCATAAAGTTCCACTTTACATTCTTTGGCCAGGATTTCATAGAAAAAGTGAAGCCAAAGATGAAGACATCAGGACACTTAAGGATAGAGAGGAGAAATTTTTACCCTGCAAGTTGTCCAGATAATGAATGGAGAGGCCCTTATGAAAAACTAATTACATGCCAACCCTAAATGCTATGTGCTAAGGACACAATTATAATGGTCAGAAAAGTTGCTTCCCACCAGGATCATGTATTCTAATGGTAGAAACTACACATATAAAGGAATGATAGCCAGAGAGGGATATTTTTGTCTGTAAAGTTACAAGGACGGAGAGGGAAGCCATAAAGAGGTAAAATTATATAGCCTTTCTATTTGCAGTGGTGTGTGTGTGTGTGTGTGTGTGTGTGTGTGTGTGTGTGTGTGTGTGTGTGTGTGAAATGTGAGAAGATGAGCTGAGCATAAGATGAAACGTTGCTGACGCCATCTACATATAGTGGGAAAAATGAAGCCTTTGGTTTCTCAGTAGACTGAATATTGAGAGAAAAGGTTGTGATAAGAGATTCTCCTCCATCTTAGCCTAGGGTTTTGCCCTTGCCAAGAAGCTCATGGTTCAGGCATCAAAACTTCCCCCCTTATTTTTATGACACATTTTTTTATGTTTATACTGAGTTAGTACCCACTAGGCACAAAAGGGAATAGAATTATGTAATATAAAGATGAGCTTATCACTTTTTTATTGCATGCATCAAATAGAGCTGTTAAGAAGGGGTTAATTATTTTCTATTTGTAAAAGTTTTTTTTTAAACAGAATATAATACAAAATGGTATTTTGTGCTCTGAAAAGCACCACACAGGCACAAAGTATTATTATAATTATAGTGTGTTTCAGTGATAGTAACTAGCATGCTATTATAATGGGGAATGGTTCCTTAAAGTATTCAAGTGAAATAAAATCATCATGTGACTTTTTAAAGTTACTGACATGACAGTCAAAGAAGGAGGGAAAAGCCATTTTGCTATTGTTCACTGAACAGTCATGTGATTAATTTTCTACGATTAAGAGCCTGCCTAGGTAAAAAGAAAAAGCAAAACATGGAATTTGAAGATGCGAATAATGGCAGTATTTCATCTTTACCAGGATACAAATCTAATTCCGTGTTCTGTATTTAAGGAGTAAATTAAACCACTAAAGTTAAAATGTAAGATAAGAAATTAAAATTTTAAATTTAACAATTACAATACATTAAAGTATTTAATTCACTTGAGTAGAAAAAATGGCAGTTTTATAGATGATATAACATAGATCATATCAATATGGATCATAGAAGATTAGAAATATTGCATTATATGATTAAATGTAATAGATTCAGAAGCTTTTGTCAGGTCCTGCATTGGCGTGCTGTTTACCAAAGCCTGTTACATTAGAATAACTTTTCAGTGACAAAAAGTTAAGACAGAGCTACCAGAAGTTCTCTTTGACCTCACGTGTTTTAATACAGGGAAGACACAAAATAAATATGCTTTTAACAAATCTCAAATAGTACACACACGTGCAAGTGCAAACACACACACACGCACACACACCCCACGTGCACATACCCATAAACTCAGGTCAGCCATCTTTCCCCTTCATGTTTCTTTGTATTTTCCACCATAGTTAGCACTCTTTTGAATTTCTGGGCAAAACATGGCTAAGAGAAGTATCACAATACACTAGTTATGACTATGCTAGGTGAGCATCACGTGGTTGCTTAAAAGAATTGGTTCACTTTTCCAAAGTGCTGCATTTATCAGGAGGGAGCAGCTTGTCCATGAAGTTGCTAGATTTAAGCAGAAATGACTTTTTGATAAGCAAAATCTGCCTACTATTATAAAATAAACATTAGTTGATGTCTTGTTCATTATTAAGAAAATAATATCTGTCTGAATAGGACCTGCTTAGAACATTTTAATCCTTTGTGGAAACGTAGCCTTGTGATGAAAGTGAGGATGACTTCTTTTTCAGCGTAACATTATGTGAAGAGGTACTTAAATATTATTTGATGATCCATTTTCTAAGGCCAGCTTATACCGTATCATTATGCTAATATAGTGCTATAAAACTGATTATAGAAGTTATCATAAAGCAAAAAAATACTCATTGGAAATGATTGTGTACCAACAGATATAAGCCCACCAGCTCAAGGAGTAGATCACAGACAAGTGCAGAAAGAACTGGGGGATGTCATTGTACGTCTTCATAACCCTGTTGTGTTGACTCCTACCACAATTCAAGTCACATGGACAGTAAGTGATTTGTAAATACATAAGTACTTCTTCTTTATTGTATTCTTTGTTTTGATTTATTTGAAGTGCAACACTAAAGATAAGTTATTTAATATATGAAAGAAAATATATAAATGGAATGAAAATATTAATTTTGATGGAAAACGTTATTTTGAATCCAATGTATATTTTGCCCAATATGTTTGGGTTTCTTGGAATTATATAGTAAATATGATAAGAAAATATCTTTTTGTTTTCTTACATGTCAACTCAAAAGAAAATGTGTCAGTAATTTTTTTAAGGTAGAAAAAAAGCTTTTCTGAACTAGCTATAACAACAGCAGCACAACAACAACAACAAAAAAACTCCGACAAAATAACTTAACAGGAGAATATATAGTGGTGTCTGACAAAGCTAGTGCTAACCAAGTATTTGTTTCCAAGTTCTGTTCCTATTTTGTTGTTATTCATTCATTTCAGTTATGTACAACTCTTCTTGACCCCTTTTGGGGTTTTCTTGGCAAAGATACTTTGCCAAAGATACTTCGTTCTCCAGCTCATTTTATAGATGAGGAAACTGGGGCAAATGGGATTAAGTCCAGGGTTACACAGCTAGTATGTATCTGAGGGTGGAAGTGAACTTGGGTCTTACTGACTCCTGGAACAGCATTTTATTCACTGTGCCTTTTGGCTGTCCCAATGCACTGTGTCCAAAAATGTTTTTGAGTACTGATTTTATAAGATGCTATATGACTTAAACACCAGGAAAAGTGATGTGCTTTCTGTATTAGCAAGGCAATAATCACAATATAGATGATAATTATAAATATGCCTATGTAGTTCTGTAGCACAAAAATATGAGAGACTCAGTATAGAAGGTTGAAGAAGTAAACTATTTATTCAGACACCAAAGAAGCAGATCCCAAAACCAATAAGTCTGACCCATCCAAGCAGCAAGGAAATTCCAGAAGCAGTAAGTCCACTTAATTATAACAGCAAAGAACCTAAAACACAACATCACAGCAGGGAACCAAGACATCCCATAACCTTCCTGTCCCCTGCTGGGGTCTTGCCCCCAACAGTCACTCACAGCACAGCTAGCACGAGTCTGGAGCATTTCCTGCTCTATCCTTCCAGTTTCTCTAATTCAGCAAGCTCCTCCCGCCACATGTGACTTAGGCTTCATGTATCAAAAGCAGGTCACGTGGGCCTATCAATGGGTGGGAAAGATCTTCAAATTTAAATTACCATTGCATTTGGCCCCAAGATCTTTGTTATCTATTACATAAGTCAATGGGACAATCAATAGGAGTTTTGGGATAACTGGTGTCAACAGAACTTTACAACAGTATAACAAAGATAGCACAAGATAAGCATATAAAATAATATCATCACTTTCCCAGCCTTATGTCACTCTACTCCCTTTTGTACTCCTGAAAAAAGTATTAATTACTGCTTACATGTATGCTTACTTCCTGATGACTATATTTTTATAAGAATAAGCTACACCCATTTTATTAAGTGTATTCTTGTTAAATATATGAAGAATCAGGTTTCTACAAACTGCTCTTTGGCTGATTCCTTCTTCATACTTCTGTAATTGATTGAAAGATGTAGAGTATATACCAAATTCCTACTCTCCAGATTGAGTGTTGATTATTTTAAGAATAATGCTTAATTAATGCAAAATCATGCCTTAAAGACTTTCTTCCAACACAATATATATTGGATTCATATCTCTTATGTACCTCAGAGTCATGCAAGATTATTGAAAGTTAGAGTAACAGACACAACTTTGTTCAGTGGCCACGTGATTTATTAGAGAAACAAAACCAAGGAGATATAAGTTTTCCAAAAGCGACATAGAGTGACACAGAGAATATGAAATTCAGTATAGAATGTGAAGACCTCTAGATGCTTCTGATTTCTATGACAGAGTATTGACTTCATCAAGCTCAGAGCCTCCTAAATGAGATTTATAATCATTCAAAACTGCTTTTTCCAATAATCCACACAAGGGGAAAAAAGTGAATGAAAAACACCTCTTGTCTAAAGTATGATATCCCATTGTATGACAACTGAGAGATGGTCCATCAGCATATACATCTTTGACAGATACTATACATTGACAATGAACTGGCCCCAGAATTAAATTGAAAAAGGAAAGTAGGTTGGATTACAAATGGAAAATTGTTCAGTCCAATGACCACAGGCTTCTTCCTGAAACCAAGACCCGTCCTTTTAACAATATTCTTCCAGTAGAGCTAATATGGCTAAAAAGAGTAGAACATTGTAATTTCTGAAAAATTAAAGGTACAAGTATAAAAAGGAGGAATGGGGAGATGCAGAGTGCCTGGAAGTGGCTCATTGGAGAGAGTGCTGGGCCTAGAGTCAGAAAGACTCATCTTCCAGTATTTAAATCTGACCTCAGGCACTTATTAGCTATATGACCCTCGGCAAGGCTGTCAACCATGTTTGCCTCAGTTTTTCACCTGTAAAATAAGTTGGAGAAGGAAATGGAAAACCACTCAAGTATCTTTGCCAAGGAAATCTCAGATGGGGTCAGGAAGAGTTGGACAGGACTAACCAACAATAAAAAGCGTCTGGAAGTTGATTGTAGACTATTAACAACAAAGAATTGTATTTAAAAAGTCAATTAAAAGATTTTGTTAGAGAAATTTGTGAATTTACACTTTGGTCTTCAATGATTTCTATAGGAGTAGGAAGAAAAAAGTCACATAGGATGAGAAGGTATAGATGGAATATGATCTAGAAATGTATCTGGAAACTGAGTGTCAATAAGTATCTCTTCCCATTAAATTATTATTGGATTGATTTGCAGAAGATCAAGCTCTTCATAATATGAATGTTCATGAATATATCATTTTAAAACACATACATTAAAGCTTAAAGGTTATGTTATAACCTAAAAATGTTCACCTGTCAAAATTAACTCTTAAAATCCACAGCCTGATCTGCATACGCTGCAGAAACAGCATGTTCTCTTTAATAGAATATGTTCAAACCTTTTACTTTTTCTTCCTCCTGTAACAACTTTTTTTGTTTTTATCCCCTGGAAAAAAACTATGGCAACCACATAAATTCAAGTCAAAACACTTGATACTTGATTAGTTATTAAGTAGGCCTCCATTATGCTGTGGTTTAAGAAATACAGTAAAGTGGGCAAAGCAACATTTTGTCATAAACATGAGGTTCATAAAGTCTATAAAACATTTAATTAATGAAAATAAAACATGGATAAAACCAATTTACCCTGATTTACAGACTCCCTTCATCTGGAAACAGCTGCTTAATGTTCTTAAAAACACAGCTTGCTTCTTTCAGTATTAACAAGCTATTATTGTGAGTTATGCTTCTCTTTCACTGCATAAATTCACTTAAAGTGAATGTAGAGAAGTTTATAAAATGCAAACATGATGTTGTGGTAACATATGTTGCAAGATTTCTTAACAGTGACAATTTTGATGATAGATCTCTATTTGGCTTCATAAATTTAACTTTTTGCTTCTTGTTTGACTTGTTTTAATGTTGTAACAACAAGCTGTTAGAAATACATATGTATATATATGCATGTATGTATTCTATAATATAAATGTATTAAAGAAACAAGGTAATTAATCTGCTAAACACCAAAAAAATGTACTCAGCCTTTAGTTCAGGGCTCATATATTCTTGCTGTATCCCCAAAAAGTGTAGTAGTAATTCCAGAAAATCTCTGATGGGTTAGAGAACTGTCAAGAGGGGGAAGGAAATCCTACATGTTCAGCCTCATCTGTAAAAGTGGAATGAACACCCTAAATATCTAAATAGGAAGGATCACATATCTGGCTCTAGGGTTTGGTAGCTATGGAGTTCTAAAAGTAGAGAAGTCTCAGATTGAAGTATTTCAACCCAAGTTTTGGTATTGGAAGTTTAGAATGGCTAGCATTTGTTATTGCTACTTTTTCTTTGCTTATCATAAGAGCAATGTTGGGGATAAAGTAAAAGCACCAAAAAATGAGAAATTAAGAAAAATTTTCAGTCACAATCTATGGAGAGATTTAAATAACAAATAAATAAATAAACAAACAGATAAATAAATGAATGAATGAATGAATGAATGAATGAATAAATACAGCTGAAATAATAAAAAACATATCCCTAGTTTCAACCCTCCTTCCCAGGAGTAAATCCATGCCCGGTGATTTTATTTTATTTTTTTTTTTTATGGCAGAGATGGGTCATGATGTATTAAATACAAATATTTCATGGAATATGGCATGTAATTTTATAATTTTAAATAGGGAAAACCACACTGGTTCTTTTAATGATTGATTAAGCATTTCTATAAAGTAGCAGCTCATTAAGTAGTCTTGTTCTTCGAATCACTGAGGACATAAAAATAGATGTTAAACAACCAAGTGCCCCGTTTCATTCTAAAATTACACCAGCATGACCCTGACACAAACTTTACTCTGTAAATATAGATAGTAACTTACATTACACTCTTTTATTTTACAGTGCTGCCTGATTAGTTCATTTTCTTACAATTCTCTAGAGAAAGTGTGCTGAGGGGCATAAAAAGTGCTATCTGGAATGTTCCACCTGAAAGGGACAACTACACTTTATGAACAACAGCTCTTAAACTTTACAATGGACTGATTTCACTTCCTGCCTCTTTGGACTCCACTTGAATCAGCTATCTTTCTCTTCCCAGCCCCTACCTGTCTACTCTTTTCTCAGCTGAGACTAACACAGACTAGTCCTTTGGTAGTTAGGATGAAGACTGACCCAGTGGACACATAAGTATATGCATGTTTTCACCCACATATGCATACACACATAAACACCTACTGCTGGAATGGAATGAGACACTTGTAGGTCATTCAGCAGTTAACATAAAAAATGATTTATTTAGCCTTAGCAAAGATATGCATCAAGGACATGACAAGGATACAATTATAGGTTGAGGGCACAGCATATGTTATTAACTCGATCAAAACCTTGCTTGAATTTACATTTCACTCAAGGTCACATAGATAGTTAACGAGAGACTTTCTTGAATCTCTTGAAACCTAGGTCAAATGTCCTTTGGTATTAGAATATTTTGAGAGCATTTTGGTAGCATCGGGTAATTTGATCTTAACCTAGATTAATAGAAGTACATTGTTCAGAGCAAATAAGGAGATTGCCCCAGTATATTCTGCTTTAATCAGACTACATTGTGAGTGTTTTGCCTAGATCTGCCTGGCACATTTCATAAACAGAATTAAGGACTTGTCCAGATTATTGTGACTACTTCTTGTTGTTGTCAGTCCTTGAAGAGGGCCAAAATGACATCATGACAGGATCATCAGACCAATGTGAGCTCAGAAGGCTATACCACAAATCAAATATAAATAGTCCATTTGAAAATTTGGGTTGGAGATGTTTCCAGATTTGCTCATCTCATGTTTCTTTTGAGCTACTGCTATCTGACTTTGCTCACAGAGCACCTTCTTTGATGTGGGCATGCAATGCTGGGCAGTCCTGTTCTAGCAGCTCCACATTTCACAATTAATATTAAAGTTCTTCAAAAAGACCTTGAGATTCTCTTTAGCTTGTGCTAAATCAACTGTGACTAGTAATGACTGTAGGGACCTAGGAAAGGATTAATAGTCTCAACAAGGAAATAATTGAAAATATGAGCAGAATGATAAAAATTGTCACAACAAGATTAGCTACCTCTGGGTGGGAC
>CM053626.1:152794982-152838868 GCA_028646595.1 Phalanger gymnotis | reverse complement strand
GCTGCAATCTTTTTGCTCGTATTTTATTTAAAATTTTTGCACCAATATTCATTAGGGAAATTGGTCTATAATTTTCTTTCTCTGTTTTGACTTTTCCTGGTTTGGGTATTAGCACCATATTTGTGTCATAAAAAGAATTTGGTAGGGCTCCTTCACCTATTTTCCCAAACAGTCTGTAAAGTATAGGAATTAATTGTTCTTTAAATGTTTGATAAAATTCACATGTAAAACCATCTGGACCTGGGGGAGTTCATTGATGGCTTGCTGGATTTCTTTTTCTGAGATGGGGTTATTTAGGAATTTTACTTCCTGTTCTGTTAACCTGGGCAATTTATACTTTTATAGATATTCATCCATATCTCTAATGTTGTTCAAATTTATGGGCATATAATTGGGCAAAATAGTTCCTACTTATTGTTTTAATTTCCTCTTTATTGGAGGTGAATTCCACCTTTTCATTTTTGATACTGGTAATTTGATTTTCTTTTTCTTTTTTTTTAAATCAAATTGACCAAAGCTTTATCAATTTTATTAGTTTTTTCATAAAATCAGCTGTTGTTTTTATTTATTAATTCAATAGTTGTCTTGGTTTCAATTTTATTAATCTCTCCTTTGATTTTCAGTATTTTTAATTTGATATTTAATTGGGGATTTTCAATTTGTTCTTTTTCTAGCTTTTTCAGTTGCATGCCAGATTCATTGATCTCCTTTTTCTCTGTCTTATTCATGTAAGCATTCAGATATATAAAACTTCCCCTAAGAACTGCTTTTGCTGCCTCCCATAAGTTTTAGTATGTTGTCTCATTATTGTTGTTCTCTTGAATGAAGTTATTAATTGTTTCTCTGATTTGTTCTTTGGGCCAGTCATTCTTTAGAATTAGATTATTTAGTTTCCAATTAATTTTTAGCTTATTTTCCATGGTTCTTTATTACAAATAATTTTTATCATGTCATGATCTGAAAAGGATTCTTTGAGTACTTCTGCCATTCTTCACTGGATTGTGAGGTTTTTATGCCCTAGTACATGGTCAGTTTTTCAATGTGTGCCACATACTGCTAAGAAAAAAAGTATATTCCTTTTTATCCCCATTCAGTTTTCTCCAGAGGTCTATCATATCTGCCTTTTTTAAAATTCTGTTCACCTTCTTCTCTTCTTTCTTGTTTATTTTGAGGTTAGATTTATCAAGTTCAGAGATGGGGAGGTTGAGGTCTCCCATTATTATAGTTTTCCTGTCTATTTCTTCCTGTAACTCCCTTAATCTCTCCTCTAAGAATTTGCATGTTATACCACTTGGTGCATATATGTTAAATAATGATATTGTTTCATTATGCATGGTGCCTTTTAGCAGGATAGAGAGTCCTTACTTATCTCTTTTAATTAGATCTATCTTTGCTTTTGCTTTGTCTGAGATTAGCATTGCTACCCCTGCTTTTTTTACTTTAGCTGAAGCACAATATATTCTACTCCATCCTTTTACCTTTAGCCTGTGTGTATCTACCTGCTTCAAATGTGTTTCTTGTAAACAGCATATTGTAGGATTATGGTTTTTAATCCATTTTGCTATCCACTTCCTTTTTATGGGAGAGTTCATCCCATTCACATTCACAGTTATGATTACTATCTGTGTCTTTTTCTCCATCCTGTTTCTCTCCATTTGTGCTTTTGTTTCTCCCTTTCCCCTTCCACTCCTCAACAGAATTTTGCTTTTGTCCACAGCCTTCTGCAATTTACCCTCCCTCTTGATTCCCCTCCCTTATCTTACCTTTTCCCCTTGCTACTTCTTCCCTCCCTTTTGATCACCCCCTCTCTTTTTCCCCCTTTCCTATCCTACTGCCTGTAGGACAAGTTAGATTTCTATACTTTTCAAGGTACGTTATTCCCTTCTTGAAACAAATCTGATGAGAGTAAAGCTCAAGTACTGCTCTTCTCCTTCCCTTCTTTCAGTCTGCTACAATATGTTTTTTTGTAGCTCTTCATGTGATGTAATTTACCTTTTTCTACTACTTGCTAACCTCTATCCCTTTATATCTCTTAATTATATTCTTTATCATTATATTGGTTATTTTATATTGATATCCACAGTCTATGAATATCCCTTTCAATTGTCATAATAAATATATTATTCTCAAGATTGACATATATGTATAACATATATAAAACAAAATAATCCCATATAAGGATGTAATTAATTAGCCTTATTGATTAACTAGGGTTTTTCCCCCCATTTACCTTTTTATGTCTCTCTCGAGTTTTGTATTTGGAGATCAAATTTTCCATTGAGCTCTGGCCTTTTTATCAGGAAGGTCTGGAATTCCCTTATTTCATTGAATGTCCATCTCCTTGCCTGGAAAACTTTGCTCAATTTTGCTGGGTAGTTGATCCTTGGTTGTAGTCCAAGCTCCTTTGCCTTTCAGAATATCATATTCTAATTTCTCCTGTCATTTAATGTAGAAGCGATCCTGCATGATCCTGACTGTAGTTCCGCAATATTTGAATTGTTTCTTTCTAGCTGCTTGGAGTATTTTCTCCTTGACCTGATAATTCTGAAATTTGGCTATAATATTTCTTGGAGTTTTCAATTTGGGATCTTTTTAAGGGGGTGATTGATGGATTCTTTTGATGACAATTTTACCCTCTGGTTCTAGGACCTCAAGGAAATTTTTCTTAAGGATTTCATGGAAGATACTGTCCAGGCTCTTTTTTTCATCATAGCTTTCAGGCAGACCAATAATTCCTAGATTGTTTCTCCTGAATCTATTTTCCAGGTCTATTATTTCTCCAATCAGATATTTCACGTTTTCTTCAATTTTTTCATTCTTTAGATTTTGTTTGACTGATTCTTGATGTCTCATAGAGTCATTAGCTTCTATTTGCCCAATTCAAATTTTTAATGTTTTGTTTTCTTCATTTAGCTTCTCTATCTCCTTTTCCATTTGCTTGATTTTACTTTTCAATGAGACATTTTCTCCATTTGTATTCTGATTTTCCTTAACCAGTTCCCTGATTTTACCTTTTACAGATTTGTTTTCCTCATTGAATTTTTTTTTCCATTTTTTCTTTTACCTCCCTAATTTGGTTTTTAAAGTGCTCTTTGAGTTCTTCCAGGAATGCTTTTTGTTCTGGAGACCAGTTCACTTTCCCTTTTGAGGTTTCAAATGTGGGTGTAGTGTCCATGCTATTCTCTTCTGTATTGGTATTTTGATCTTCCCTGTCTCCATAATTTGAATCAATCATCTTTGAAAACTTCTTACTATTCTTTTTCATGGTTTTTTTTTTCCTGGTTTCTGAAGTGGATCTCTGCTTCTGGGGCACAGGTGGCTCTGTCCCAAGTTTCTCGTGTTGGGATCTAGCTTTATGTGCTATGGCCTCTGGTTTTGTGAGGTGTGGGGGAGGGGTGGTCTGGCTGCTGAGAGTCTCCTTTTCCCCAGCACTGTTTTACATCATGCGTGGTCTCAGCTCTTGTCTATGTTGGTTTCTGCCACTTCCCCTGGCTGTGCAAAGTCAAGTCTGGAGTCCTGGCATTGAGGTTAGTTAGCTCCACCCCCTGTGGCTCAGTTACTCTCGATTTCCTGCTATGGTGAGGGCTGCTAGGACACCTCTCTTCCTTCATTCCGCCACCACAGGAAGGGCCCTCTCCTCCACTTATCTCACTACTGAAGCCTCCCTTCTGGCTCCTCTGTTTCTCCTGAGGTATTATTCTCTGGGTTTATTTAAGGGAGGGATAAGAGCCATTTTAGCTGCACATCATGGCCCCCAGAAATTCAAGAAGGCAAGTTTCAAACCTTTAGACTTTGGGTTGGAGGCCTCCGGGCTAACTGCTTCCATGGCCACAGGCTTTTGCACTCCAACAGACTCCTGTCCTGGGCTTAGAGGCCTGGGGCTTGATCTTTTCTATCTTTTTGTCTACTCCTTCTACTTTCCTAATGAAAAGGTTTTTAGGAGTTACAAGTATCATTTTCCCATGTAGGAATGTAAACAGTTTAACTGTATTGAATCCCTTATGATTTGTCTTTCCACCTTTTTTATGCTTCTTTTGAGTCTTGTACTTGAAAGTCAGATTTTTTTATTTAGCTCTGGTCTTTTCAACAGGAATGCTTGAAAATCCTGTATTTCATTGAATATCCATTTTTTATCTAGAAAGATTATACTCAGTTTTGCTGGGTCAGTGATTCATGGTTATAATGCTAGCTCTTTTGCCCTCTGAAATATCATATTCCAATCCCTGCCCTTTAATTTAGAAACTCCTAAATCATGTGCTGTCCTGACTGTGGCTCCATGATATTTGAATTGTTTCTTCTTGACTGCTTGTAATATTTTCTCCTAGACCTGGGAGCTCTGGAATTTTTCTATAATATTCCTGGGAGTTTTAATTTTGGGATCTCTTTCAGGAGGTGATCAGTGTATCCTTTCAATGTCTTTTACCTTCTGGATCTAAGATATCAGGGTACTTTTCCTGTGTTTTTTTTTTGAAATATATTGGCTAGGGTCTTTTTAAATTTTTATCATGGCTTTCATGTAGCCTAATAATTCTTAAATTATCTCTCCTGGATCTGTTTTCCACAACAGTCATTTTTCCAGTGTTTTCCCAATTCCACATTTTCTTCTATGTTTTCATTCTTTTTATTTTGCTTCATTGTTTCTTGATTTCTCATAAAGTCATTAGCTTCCACTTACCCATTTCAAATTTTTAAGGAATTAATTTCTTCAGTGAGCTTTTGTACCTCTTCTTCCATTTGGCTAATTCCGCTTTTCAAGGCATTCTTCTCTTTAGTGGATTTCTAAGTCTCTTTTATCAAATTTGGCCTATTTTGTTTTTTTTAAGGTGTTGTTTTTTTCTATATGTTTTGTGTCTCCTTTACCAAGGTATTGACTATTTTTTCCTGATTTGTTTGCATCACTCCCATTTCTCTTGTCAATTACTTGATTTTTAATATACTTCTTGACCTCTTCCATGGTCTGCAATGAGTTCATATTTTTCTTTGAGACTTTGGATGTAGAGTTTTGACTTTGTTGTCTTCTTCTTAGTTTGTGTTTTAATCTTCCTTGTCACCATAGTAACTTCCTAGAATCAGGATGTTTTTCTGCTGTTTGTTCGTTTTCCAGCCTATTTCTTGACTTTTAGGTCTGTGCTAAAGTGGGGCTATGCTTCCAGAGTGGAGGAGGCTCTGTCCCAAGCTTCTGAGTCTTTTTTGTAATGTTTTCAGAGGTGATGCTGAGGACCTGTAAAATTTCAATTCTCCCTAGGTGGTATGATCTAGGGAGAAGTATATTTGCTACTCTCCAGTAATGTGAACTGGGCTATGAGTTATCACAACCACTCTTTTCCATCCTGGAACTGTGACCAAGGTCCCCACTTCCCTGGTGCTGCAAGTTCTGGTATGCTAGAGCTGCTCTTTATCCTGGGACTGAGACCCAGGACCATGACCCAGGTCCAACTATGGGCAAAGTAACAGAATCCTGCCCCCAGCACCAGCAAAGGGACCCTTGTAATTTCCTTCTGACCAGTTGTCTGATCCCATTGCCCTCTGTGGGCTGAGAGGTCCAGAAACCACCACCATCAGTAAGCGCCCAAGGCCTGCTCCTGCTTTGCTAGAGCATGGTCTGTGCTGGTGCAGCTTGCACTGGACTATATTCCACTCCCACCCTGGTGCAACAGACCTTTCTTGCCCACCTTCTAAGTTGTTCTGGGCTAGAAAATTGTTTCGCTCCATCCTTTTTAGGGTTTGGACACTCTGGAGTTTGCTTCGGGGCATTATTTAAAGGTGTTTGGGGGAGAGCTCAGATGAATCCCTGCCTTTTCTCTGCCATCTTGGCTCTGCCTCTTTGAACCTTGAATTATATTAATATCTGTAGGCTAACATGTAACTAAGGATTAATCATTTTCTCCAAACCATGTAATTCTCCACCAATCCAAATATGTCAGATATATTTACAGCCCAATCCACAGGAGGATCCATCCCCTAAAAGGTAAAAGTCCTTATGAAATAACTCCTTGAAATTTCATCCTTAAAGTGCTCATTCAGCAGCCCTCCCCCATTTTTTCCTCACATACCTTCATGCTCTCAGTGGGAGCAAAAGCTAACTCAGAAACATGTAAGCATCAATCATGGGGTTCTTGCTACTTTTACAGAAACCCTGCCAGAATCATCTCTGTACTCTCTCCATTCCTCAAAGAGCAGGAGGGCTTGAAGGTGCCCATCTATAGTCTGCCTTTTCACTGAGGCCTGACCCTAAGTAAAGCATCTTCAAAGCTACAGAAACTCTCCCTGGATCATGTTCCCCAATGTCCCAGACTCAAAAAAAAGCAGCAGACATTGATTCAGCCAAGATGTGAGAAGTAAAAGAGACCCAAGAGAAGAATTAAGGCAGAATACTAACCTAATTAACAGAACACCAAATAGATACTTTAAACAATCTGCTATCAGAAGAGGAAATCAAACTACCTAAAAGGAAGTGCTAAAAGGGCCAAAGGTGGATTTTTAGGAAAATTCGATCAAAGTTTTAAAGAACAATTAATATCTTTACCATTCAAATTATTCTCAAAAATTGATAAATAAAGCACAGTATCAAACTCTCTTTATATGATATAGTCCCAATATGGGCTACTAGGTGGTGAAGCAGATAGAGTCCCACTCCTTGAGTCAGGAAGACCTGAGTTCAAACCTAACTTCAGACACTTACTAATTGTGTGACACCAAGTAAATCGCTTAACCTTGTTTGCCTCAGTTTCCTCATCTGTAAAATGAACTGGAGAAGGAAATGGCAAACTGGTCCAATATTTTTGCCAAGAAAAACTCTGATAGGGTGACAAAGCATCCCACACAACTGAACAACAATACTATGACCTAGGGCAGTTAGGTGGCTCAGTGGATAGAGTGCTGGGCGTAAAGGAGCTCCTTTTTGTGTTCAAATATGTCCTAGTCTCTTAATAGCTGTGTGAGTCTGGGCAAGTCACTTAATTTTGTTTGCCTTAGTTTCCTCATCTGTAAAATGAGCTGGAGAAGGTGCTCCAGTATCTTTGCCAAGAAAACGCCAAATGAGATCACAAAGAGACACAATTGAAAAATGATTCAAAAACAACAAAGTAGTCCAGACACCTAAACCAGCAATGAAAAGCAACTACAGACTGATATGATTAATAAATATCAATTAAACCTTTAAATGAAGTCTTAGTAAAAAAAAAATACTGTGACAATTTAAGTAAAATGCTATTGATTTTGATCAAATTAGATTTTTACCAATGATGCAAATATGTTCCAATATTAGGAAAATAATTTACATAATTATAACTAAAAATAGAAATTTCTAAACAATACAAATGCATAAGTAGATGCAAAAACCTCTATCATGTACAACACTAATTAATGCAAAATTTAAAAAAAGAAAAAAAATGTTGGCTCTCTGGGAGGTGGCAGCTAGGTGATGCAGAGTGAGGCCCTGAAAGTCAGGATGACTTGAGTTCAAATCTGGCTTCAGACACTTACTAGCTTTTTGATCCTGGGCAAATCACTTACTGCTGTTTGCCTCTGTTTCCTCATCTATAAAATGAGCTAGAGAAGGAAATGGCAAGCCATTCCCCTATCCCCTATCTTTGCCAAGAAAACTCCAGATGGGGTCACAGTGGGTTGGACATGACTAAATAACACCAAAAAAAGCTAGGAGGTGAGGGTGGCAGGATATATTGAAAAATGTAGGTACGAAAACAAAGGATAGCAATAAAAATATTTTTAAAAGAAATAAGAGATTGCATTTTGCTTTAAAAGTCAAATGTGTTTTAAAAGATATCAATAGATATGATTACATATTCTATATGCCTTTTACTCAGTTTCATGATTAAAGATGTACTTTGCTGTTAGAAAGGTATTTTTGAATCCTTTACCTATCCCTTTATTGTATTTTCCTCCAGGATTCTCTCAATACGTGAGCTGTTAATTCTCATAAAGATTTCATTCTGTTGAAAAAATAGGTTTTGTAGTGGTTGGTTATTAATGTCCTCTGGGTTGCCCTGTAGTGCAATAATATTAAAAATGCTTTTGCTTGATAATAATAATTATTAAAAATAAATACAGGATTAATGAAGTGTTTGTTGAATTATTTTGAATTGAAAATCAGGAGTCAGAAATAGGAAGGAGATTATGGAACATGGAGTAAGTAAGCACCATCTTTTCCTTGCTAGTTTGTTTATATAGAGTACTAAAGAATGACATTTATTTTTTTGGAGAGCATAATACAGCATGGTCTGCCAAGTAATTTCCTATACTAGTGACAACTTGATTTTCTTCAATACTTGTCTGAGTGATTTTTTTTAATTCTCTACCTATACATAGGTTAAAGATAATATATGATCTCAGTATAGATTAACTCAGTATAGTTTTTAACTGGTGTTGCCTTGACTAAAGCGATGTTGGCTATCAGATATTTTTCCTTCATGTCATTTATTCACTTAAAAAAACCTTCTTGTATATGGCAGATAGGAAAGTATTCTGTAAACCATTTTGATATGAAATGAGATGATTTACCGTAAACAAATAATCACTGGATTATCCCCCCTCTCCCTGATTAAATAGCTTATATTCATCAAACATTTGAAAAGATTTTTTAAAAGAATTTTAATGAGTTAGAGACATTTTAGAAATAGTATTTTTTATGTGTGATTTGAAGCATATAAATATGTGCATGACTATTTCTAGAATCCCCACCCTCTTAAAGAATCATTAGATTTTTTTAATATTTGGAAATACAAAGAAAATAAATATTCCAGACAACTTTTATTAACCACTCATTCATTTAGCCTTCGCAGAAAAGGAAGCTTGCTGGGCAGTAGGTTAGGGTGGGGGAAGGGAAACTAATCCTTTATCTAGTTTTAATTTAATATGGAATGCTACATTTGAGGACTACTCCAAAAATCAATTTCTCCTTAGTTGGACTTCTCCTCTAGATCAGGCATTTGTCACAGTTCAATATCTATTCATCTCCCACCTCTTTCGCCTTTTGAAGGTAACAAATAGAATCCAGTGGGGTTATATCTGGAAAAAATGAGCAGTGACTTAGGTTCTCACCCCTAAAAAGAAACTTGAGCGTTGTAGTAATTGACCTATCATGAGGGAGGCATGGTGTTCTCTACAAACAAGTGTCAAGGGAAATGAGAAACACCTTTTAAAAATGTTGTTTTTCAGGGCGGCGTATTTAATAACTATGGGACTGCCAGATAAGTGGTTGAATTTATAGCATGGTGCCAAATTTCTGAGAGAGATTCTCACATAGAGGAAAAACAGAATGCAGTGTTTTATGACCCTGTTAGCCCATATGCCAGTGAATGTATGGCCATATCGTCATGTAATATACTTTCATATCATATTTTTCATATATTTGGACCTTATTGTCTTGCTAGACATGAACGTTTATAAATTCACCAAGGTACTATTGTAATAACTATAGCAGATATCTTTTTTATTGAAGAGAAGTTCTTAAAGCACTAGGAAGCTGTTTTGTTTAGCATTGTTGCGGTTTTTAAATGACAAAGCAGTTTATATTGCATTTTGTGCCACTTGTATATTTGCAGTGAAGAGCATTTGCCAACTAAGGGTTACCCTATTCTCCCACAACATACCCTGACCCCAACACACCTAAACATATACTGTTACTAAGTTTTTATTTGTTTTTTTTTCTTTTGTTTAGCTGCATGGCCTAAACCTTTGACTAGTCAAAGTGCCACACTTAAGGACCTAGAGGGCCACATGTGCAGGCTGCAGGTTCCCCACCCCTGACCTTAACCCTAAAGTTTTCAGCATGCCATTTAATTTTCAAGATTTCTCTATCTTGTAGAATGACTAACCATATGGAAGCTATGAAGAAACTGTTCTTACATAATTCAAGTCTTCTTTTCTTACATATTTGTTCCAACCAGAATTTTTTCTACATTAGATCACCAGGCTTTTTAGGTCAAAGGTGGCAATCTCTCTATCTATGTAACAGGGAAAAATTGATTAACAAACTTCAATTCCTTTTTCCAACACTAATTTCTAAAACCAGTACTAGGAGAAAACATCTTTTCCTAATGTCTCTGTGCTGGGAAAGGTATAGCAAAGTTCCCTTTATTCAAAATTTCCATGTCTACCACTTTTGAATTTAAGGCTATCATTACTTTTTTCAAAATCGCCATCACTGGGTAATATATGCATATTTGGGATTACTAGAACTTTGAGTATGACCTTCTTCTTATGCTAATACTATTTAAGCCAAAATAATGTTTGGCAGCTAGATTCATGATGGTAGTTTTTTTTTTTCCTTCTTCCTCTGCAGCTCCAAGTGCTCCTCCACAATCTGTCACAGTGCTGACAGTTGGAAACCACAACAGCACGAGTATCAGTGTTTCCTGGGACCCTCCTCCTCCAGATCATCAAAATGGAATTATCCAGGAATATAAGGTATGATATTGGAATGGAATATAAGGTATGCTGTATTGTGACCATACAAAAGAAAAAAAATTACTAGATGCATTTTATTCCAGAAAATTCTATTTAGATACAGAAATTGTACAATTTGGTAATTACATATTTTTCCTACAAAATATCACTTAAAGTTTTTATTTGATTCATTCTCAGAACATCCTTGTGGGATACAATAGTAAAGGAAGATATTCCTGACAAACAGAACAGAGAAATTGGGACCTAAAGTTGCCCAACTAATGTATGACAAAGCTGGAATTAGAACATAGGTCTTCTTACTCTATGGAGGTACATAATCGAGATTCAATTAGCTGTTTCGGTTGTTAGTGAAAAAATTATTAAACACTTAATTTGGAATTTCTTGGAAGAAAAAAAAACCAACTGACTTTTCCCAATGAATTACTTTGATTTTGTGTAGGAAGTTTATGCCCCATATTTTGCTGCCTTTTGTGTTTAGTATAGTGAATATGTCTAATTGGGAAGAATAAAATCCTAAATACATCATGATTAGAGTACAACAAAATGAGTGTTTCAGATCTCACTAATACTTATGAAAATTGAAAACCTGTGGTTGAAAACCTATAATTTTGCCTATTAATAAATGTTTATAGAGTGCCAACATTATTATGCTAAACATAGAACATTTAGCAGAATTAAAGGCGTTTTCTGCTCAGGGATTTATAATTCAAGGTGAAAACTGGAATTTAATTCAAAAGATTATATTGTTATTTTTAGTACACATGAAGAAGCACTGTTTCAAATAAAATTCTCATAATAAGGGAACTCCTGATTCATGTTGATAAACGGTTGACTATAATAATGCCCAATTTCGTTAAGAACATCACTGTCTCCATATAATGAAGACACATTCAGGAGAAAGAAATATAAACATTGGTATTTGAAAACCAAAGATTATTACTCTAGTACTTTACATTGGGGCAGCTAGGTGGCACAGTGGATAGAGTACCAAGCCTAGAGTCAGGAAGACTCATCCGCCTGAGTTCAAATGTAATGTAGTCTCAGATACTTACGAGCTATGTGACCCAGGGCAAATCACTTAACTTTACTTACTTCAGTTTCCTCATCTGTACAATGAACAGGAGAAGGAAAGGAAAAAACACTCCAGTATCTTTGCCAAGAAAATCCAGATGACTAAAGAATAAAACTTTACATTTTGCTGTTTGTCATGGTGATGTGTTAACTTATACGTGACACCATCTCAAGGGGAAAATAGTGGTCGGGATTGAAACACCAAGTTCTGATCTCTGGTTTATGTCAGATTCCATCCCACACTGTAAAATTAATTTTCTGAAATAAAAGAAACTAAGGCAAAAATGCCTGAGTATAGTATGATTTGATTTGCAAGGCTTGTATTTGCGTATTAAACCACATCAGCTGACTCCCCAGATGTCAGAGACCTGGAGTGATTTACAGAGATGATTTTTAAAATTAAAAAAGAGGAATCGAAAGTTACAAAAACTTTTAAACATAATTCCATTAGACAAGGCAAGTCACTTGACTAGTTAGAATTTCTTAATTTCAGGCCAGAAGCCCTTGCTCCCAGGAGGTCCCAGAGAATAAGGGAACTGGGAAAAAGGAACTCGCTTCAGAGGGTTGTTAAACTAGTGGTCAACCACCATTCTCCCAGCTGTCAGGGAGAAACTGACATTAGATTACTTAACTTAGATTTGCTGAAAAGGGAAACTTGCTTAACTTTGATCAGTCCCCTTTTTCTGGCTGGTAGGGAATTTAGTCTCCTCTTTAAAAAAAAAAAGCATTAGCATTTTGTGATTATTTTATTTCTACAAAGATATAGATCTTATTCTAAGTTATTTGTTATTAAATGATAAAGAAGGCCATAGGTCTTAATCTGAATTATCTATTACTGTATAATAAAGACACAATTCTTATCAATCTGTCAGTTCACTTAATCTATGGGTATTATTTAGGCTAATAGGGATGCTTATGTTGGCTTATCTTATCTGTTAGGGCTTAGCTTTTTCAAAGGAGACTTAATCCTTTATTTAAGATAACTCAAAGCAACTTAACCTTTTGCTAGAGTCCTATTAATAATTGGTTTAATCTTCTGTTGATTGTATTCCTATAAAGATATGTGTTCTAAATTATCTATCAATACACGAGAACTATCAATAGAGCCTTATCAATCTATTACTTTCTTCAACACCCACCATGATTGTCAGTCTTCTTGCTTCCTTTTAAAGATCTAGTATATTTTGGTAATAGGTTGTATTTATATTTTTCTGGAAACACAATTCTTCCCTAAAATATATTTCCAATATAATCCTTTAAGTAAGCCAGAAAGGGTGAATCATCTTAATATCAGCTTTACAAGGAATTTTTCAGTAACCCATCCCTGTTGTTGACTTCATAAGGTTATATGTGTATATCTATGTAAACACAAATATCATAGAACTTGTCTAATACATATTCAGCAATTCTGCAATTCAAATCATGTTCCTTGAAATGTAACAGCTTCATGTTAATATGACATTGTTAATCTGCAACAGTTATTTTCTCTTCCATGATACCAGTAATTACATATGAATATATCCACACAAAGATATATACGTATGTATACATGAATGTGTGTAATATGTATCTATGTAAAATGTACATATCTGTTGGCCAATTCTAATTTTGATATTTACATAATTTAGGCAAATATTTGCTTGAATGACATACAGTACAGAGATGTTTATTTATACATGTTGAGTTTTAGATGAAGTGAATATCTTATCATTTATAGTGGGCAATACCACAAATTCTGCTTAAATTAAGAAAAAATCCAGAAACGTCTTCAACTCATACACATTTCCCACTATAATGTTCCATTTTCTATTGGGGTGGGTGAGTGGCAGGATACCTGTAGTTGTGGTTTAGTTGTTTTTTAGTCGTATCTGACTCTTTGTGACCCCATTTGGGGTTTCTTTGGCGAAGTTACTGAAGTGGTTTGCCATTTCCTTCTCCAGCTCATTTTATAGCTGAGGAACCTGAGGCAAACAGGTTTAAGTGACTTGCCCAGGATCACACAGCTAGTAAGTATCTGATGCCAGATTAGAACTCAGGAAGATGGGCTTGGCTTTTTATCCTCTGTGCTACCTAACTGCCCACTGCTATATTACCTACTAGGACCATAGTATACTATGATATTTACACATATATTCATGCACACATACATATTTATACATACCCATATGTATACAAATATAATATAATAAATTTTATTTTCTATTTTATGTATACATTTGATTTTCCTGTAAAAATAGTTATATTTAAAAAATCTTTTCAAGAAATTAATATGTGCTACTACTTTAAAAATTAATATCTATTCTTATAGCCTTCTATACAAGGCAGATCTTTCTGTTACGGTTTCTTCTTTTTCCTCTTACCCACTCTAGATCTGGTGCTTGGGAAATGAAACTCGGTTTCATATCAACAAAACGGTGGATGCATCAATTCGATCGGTGGTGATTGGTGGATTATTCCCAGGCATTCAGTATCAGGTAGAGGTTGCAGCAAGCACCAGTGCAGGAATTGGTGTGAAAAGTGATCCACAGCCCATCATAATTGGTGAGCGTATGCTTTGTGTCATCTCTACTTCAGAATCACAGATGAGGCCCTGCAGGCCATCCTACACCACAACCGATAAAGCTAACATTTTTTCCCCATAATCTCTTAACAGATGATACAACTTAAACACTTCCTGTGAGCTTACCACCTCAAAGGATAGGCTATTCTAAACGCTTAATGCAAATCATTACAGTTCTTCCTTTTGTATAATTATCCAAAGTATGCTGCCTTGTAACATCCACTAAATATGTCTAATACTTTTTCCATGTGATGGTTCTTCATGTATTTGAAGCCAGATAATAGGTCCCCACTGGCTAGTATTGAAATAGTATAGAGTCAGCATCCAGCTTCCTGGCTCTCAGTTCAGATTCAGTTTTGGAAGGAATTGAGGTCATTCAATAATTAACAAAAGCAGGTTTCCTTCGCCATACCATAGCTTAACTTGGATGAAAGCGTCCCACCCCTCCCCTTGTCTTCATATGGAAATAGAGCTGGTGAGTTGGGCAGAATAAGTCCTCTTCCCTCTCCAGTGGCCTTCTGTGTGAGATTTAATTATTTAGGGTATGATGAGAATAACCTCCCCCCAAAATCCAAAGTGCAGATAATTATCTGCTGGAACTTCCTTTCAAAACGAATTTGGTGAGTTTTACCTTCTAAAACATATCAGATACACAAATTACGTAGCCAAGTGGATTGAATGTTGTAGAGCAATATCAGTAGACACTTATTAAGGACCTACTCTGTTCCAGGCACTGCACTAGACTGGGTGTACAGAAATAGGCAAAAGATAGTCTCTGCCTCAAGAAGCTCACAATCTAATGGGGTAGACAACAGGCAAACAAACATGTACAAACAATGTATGGGATAAGCAGGAAGTAATTGAAAGCAAGGCACTAGAGTTGAAAGATCTCAGGAAAAACTTTCTGAAGAAGAGAGGATTTTAGTGGTTCTTAAAGGAAGCCAGGAAAACCACTAGGTGAAGATGAAGAGAGAGAGTATTCAAGGCATGGGAGAGAGTGCCCTGACACAAGAAATGAGATGCCCCTTTATGGAACAGCAAGGAAGCCAGTGTCACCAGATTAAAGACTACATGGCAGAGAGTAAAGTATGGCTGGCAAGGGAGGAAGCAGCTAGATTACAAAGGGCTTCGAAGCCAAAGAGAGGACTTTTTATATAATTGTGGAGCAATAGGGAGCCACTGGAGTTTACTGAGTAGAGGGGTGACATAGTCAGACCTGTGTTTTAGGTTAATCACTTTGGTTTGGAGTGGGGAGAGACTTGAGGCGGTAGACCCACCATCAGGCTATTGCAATGGTCCAGGCATGAAATGATGAGGCCAGAAGACTTTGTCCAGGGATAGAAGGGGACATATTTGAGAGATGCTGCAGAGGTAACATCACCAGGCCTTGACAACAGTTTGGAGATAGTGATGAGTGTAGGATGACGCCTAAGTTGTGAGCCAGTTTCTTCTAATAACATTAGATATTGGTAATTAGAAAATATCTCACATTTAGATTGTGACAGTTATGTTAATGTTTTTTGGCACAGTGTGTCCCATCTCTACCATATTGCTACAATCACCAAGAAACCAGAGGAGGCCACACAGGTGTAACACTGGTTTTGCATGTTTCTTTGTTTCATGGTTTGCTGTGCCTACTGGTGGAGAAACTCCCTAGGCTTCACTAGGTTGGTCTTCAAAAAGAAGACACAGTTTGGAAGTCTTTTAAACAGGATTGGACTTAGCCCATCCTATATTCTACTGGCATAGCTCCCACACAATAATGAAACAATGGGAACTTTGTCAGCACTGTCGTTATCAACAACAGCAGTAATAATAAAGTGAAATAAAGTGAAAATAATATTGAATATGTAATATGTTCAAATAATTACAATAATGAGAGTTAAACAATTATTCATCTTAATGAAATTATTATTAACATCAGTGACAACAGTAATAATTCCCATAGGGGAATAACTTGTCAATTTTAATATTGTTGTTGTTATTAACAATTATCATACTCTCTAGTACTTATAAAGTGCTTTAAGATTTACGAGGCACTTAAATACTATCTATTTTGGTCCTCACGGTAACCCTGGGAGATGGTGCTACTGTTATCCCCATTTTACAGAGGAAGGAATTTAGGCAGATAGAAGTCAGGGGACATGCTCAAGGTCACACGGCTATTAAGGTCCTACTGAGTCTCATTTGTATTCAGATCTTCCTGACTTCGGCTTGAGCTCTCTACCCATTGTACTGCCCCACTGCCTCGAATGCCCATCCTAGAAACTGGTCTTCATTCTGCACCTCTCTCTTGGAATATGGACATGCTGACAGATTTGTAGAACTACAAATTAAATCTCCCCTTTTGCCTTGCTAAGATAATTACAATATTACTCTATGATTCTGTTACTACTGCCTCAGTCCAAAATCCAAAGATCTGTTAAACAGGTGAAACTGTGTTGCTCATGCATTCTCAGGAAGTAGGATCCTTTCTGCCAAACAATAATTTCCTGAGTTTAAACAAAAGAAAAGTTGATGATAAAACTTTTCTTTGAAATGTCCACCTGTTCTTAATTAGTTATTTTCTGATGGAATTAATTTATTGATCCAAGGGAAAATTCTATAATTTTGCCATTTTGAGATTTTTTTAAAACATCAATTGAGTAGAGAAAAAGAATACAGGTATATCTCAAATAATTTACCCAAGATAAGTTAAATATATTTAGATAAGATTAATATAATTTAAATATATCTATATATACATATATGTCATAGATGCTTTTAATCTTGACTTATGACATCATACAGAAAATATCTGCTTGTGAAATGATTGTCTAATACCTTTGACATAATTTTGTTCTTTCCTGTCATCCTGTAGTGATAGGTGCACTTATCAAGCATATGGAGGTCTTTCAGTATCTGCCCTCTCTACTTGAATCTAAGGCATTTCAGGGTATTTGAGGCCTGTAAGCAAATAGAAATTTATGTTTATACAATAAATACATTGCATATTTATACAATAAAATTAAATCCAGATCATAGCAGTCATAATAAAGCAATTAATTAATGAATTTGAGACAGCCAACTCAAATGAATAAAAAGTCAGTCTTTAGGGCAGCTAGGTGGTGCAGTGAGTAGAGCACCGGCCCTGGTGTCAGGAGGACCTGAATTCAAATCCGACCTCAGACACTTGAAACACTTAATAGCTGTGTGAGCTTGGGCAAGTCACTTAACTGCAATTCCCCTGCCTTCCCCCCTCCAAAAAAAAGTCAGTCTTTGTTAGTGATGTTAGATATACATTAAGCTTCTTATGGATATTTTTTTCCCGTAAGCCCTCTAAGTAATTAGAAAAGAGTTTAAAATAATTAATTTCCCCAAAGCTCTCACTTCTAAGTAAAATAAGAACTGTGAAGTTGATGCCTCCTCTTTGGATAGAGTTATAGCATAACTTCCTATTTTCGTCTGGTCATTTTTTATGTAAGTTTCTACTTCACCCTGCTCAGTTTCTTAAGAGAGAATCATCCCATGCCACGCCGTATCAGATTGACCTCTTGGCTCCTGTCCCATAAGAGGATTACTTCTTCCAATTTTCACAACAGTTTGATTCTGAGACATTTCTCTGAACAATTCAGAATTTCATGTAGATACATGATGTATGACATGAAATATGTCTGATTCCAGTGAATTTGAGTGTGCAGAATTGTTATATTGCTAGACAATTAGTTTAGCCTTAAGGAGTATATTTAAGTTTGTGTACTGTTCCTTGTATATGAGAGGTAACTTACCCTTGTTTTCATTTTAAATTCTTCACTTCAAAATTATGCTAAAAAATTTCCTCTACCACCATCCTTATCAGTGCTTACTATTAGACTATATTTTAACAAGGTTCTACTCATACTTATGAATACCAAAATTCATTTGAATGGGTATTTCTTTTGAAGAAAGTCAGCATTGTACTGGAAATGTGACTTTGAATTTACTAATTTTTTTCCCTGAGAAACTGGAAATGTCTCATAAATTTTATTCTCATTATAAACTAAAATGGTGGTATGTCTTACCAAAGATATTAGTTTTGTGACATTTCAAATGAAGAAAGAAACGTAATCACATTTTGATAATGAAAACTTCTCATTCATTGGAAATTTCTTTCTTTTTTTACCATTCAGTGTTTTACTGAAGAAGGAAATTAATTGTGTCCTTAATAATCCAAAAATTTCTACTATAATAAACTTCTCTGGCAGCTCTATATATACTTACTTATCATTTAATAGATGAAGAGGAACTTAGTAACATCTAATCCCCATTTCCTTTTAAATTTTCACTTCGCATATCATATGTTCCCTTTTCCTTTAATTAGATTCCTTATTGATCATTGCCACTAATGAATCCCTTGATTGAAATATTCTATACTTCAGCATATAACTAGTTACCTGCTATTACAAGAAATGAAAAGCTTTTAGGTCCCAGTCATCCTTTCTTACAATGATTTTTACATAAGAAAATGAAGTTATTTTAAATTGTTCTTTGTTTCATAGAGACATAAATATGATCTTGAATACTTGCGTACATGAATAAAGATAAAGAGATTCCAGACAACCAAATTCAAGTGGAATATTTTTGAAAAGTTTATTTGCAATTATGTTGGTTAATAATACAGTTATTTTTCCCTAATCATTTGGTTCTTTCATGCTTATGTTATATAGTTGGTATAATATACAGAACAGCTGCAAACTTTCACAGTAATAGGTACAATCAAATCTGATGCACCTAATTAATTTGGGGTCCAACAAATTAGTTTTGTTCTTCATTAGGCTCCAATGGGAGGAAGACAATCTATTTCATTATATTTTTGTCTTTTGGAACAATGGAGCATTACAGGTCACACACATCCCTTGTCTGTGCTCTAATTAGTTGAATTGACAGCATTGTTACAGAAACACCTGAAATATATGAAACATGAATACACTTTGAGTTATACATATGTATACATACATATCTCAGATTAAATACATGTGAAATATGCTTTTTGCTGCCAATTTCTCACAAACAATTATGTTCCTTTTGGGGGTTAGTTTGTATTCTCCTTACTAGTGTAATATTTATCTACAGAAAGCATTAAGTGTGTATGATACAGCACATGAATAATTGGTTAATGATAGACATACATTTGATAATTACAGCTAGGTAGAAAAAACAGGCTGACTGTTGACGTCACCTATTCTAAGGGAGCCTGATTTTGTTTTCTTACATTTGTAAGTGAAGGCCTTGTAGGAAAAGAATGTACTTATTTCAGAGATGCTTATGACATCTACCTCTCAGGGCTGTAGGGAAGACAAAAGAGATATTTGTAAAGTGCTTCACAAACCTTAGAGCATTATGTAATACCAGCTACTGTTAATACCTTTGAACATGAAATAACTCAAGTCCTTGAAGGTGTCTGAATAATTCAGAAATGATCCTGATCATTTAAAACCTTTGCCAGTCACTCATTCAGTAATCATTGTACTAAGCACTGGAAGTACAAACAAACAAAAAGAAAGATTGTCCTCAGTCTCAAAGAGCTTACGTTACAACACATAAAAGGACGTGGGAAGGGGAATACAAAACGAGGGTACCCAGTGCAGGGGCATGGAAGAGAAGTCTGGAATTTACCTTGGTGACTAATGAAGACTCAGTTGTAGAATCTTAATCTATTCTTGCCTTAAATGTGTTGTGAGAAGTAGAATCTCTTTATATGTCTTAAATATAGACTTTGACTATATTTGGCTTCTTCCAATCTATACTTCACCCAACTGCCAAATTTTCCTAAAGTGCTAGTCTATGTCACACACACACACACACACACACACACACACACACACACACAGCCTACTCAATCTCTAGTGGCTTCTTATTACCTCCAGGATCAAATAACAAATCTTTTGTTTGGCATTTAAAGCCTTTAACAACCTAAACATTTCCTACCTTTCCAATGTTTTTACACTTCATTCTCCTCAACTTTATGACCTAGTGACACTAGCCTTCTTTATCTTCCTCTCACAGGACACTGTCACTTACTACCTGCCTTTTCCCTGCTTGTCCCATGGCTGATTTCCAATGAAATATGTCTGATTTCACATTTTTTAGCATCAGCTACAGATTAAAAAGGAAGCAACATGGTATCAAGGATAACCATAGATTTTAAATATGGGAATGTAGACAAAGTACCAAGCCAAACAAACAGAGGAAATATCTACACTATTATTGTCCTGCGATAAATTTTATCCTTCAGCATTTCTTGCTTACTTTCATAGCTTTTATAAATAATGTGCCGTTACTGAAGGTTACTGATTTTTTTAGGCTGTAATACATATTCTGATATGTGTTTAAATGTATCTTACGGTCAATTATATAAAATGTACCAATCATCAAATTGCTATGGTCTTAAGCAAAAAATAAACATAGCAAGAAGCAAGAATTAATCTTGGGAGATTGTCTACATTGTCTTGGGTATGTATGTGTGCGCACTTGTTCAGTGCCTTGATGTTTGTCTTTAATTCTCCTTTTTCCCGTGAAGGGGGACGTAATGAAGTTGTCATCACCGAAAGTAACAACAGCATAACTGAACAAATAACAGATGTGGTGAAGCAGCCAGCATTTATAGCTGGCATCGGAGGTGCATGCTGGGTAATTCTGATGGGTTTCAGCATCTGGCTATATTGGCGCAGAAAGAAGAGAAAGGGGCTCAGCAATTATGCTGGTAAGGAGCTATTTCTCATTACACATTGATGGTATACTGGCAGAGAATCCCCAGACTCAAAGGTATGGGAAAGAGAATTATTTAGGAATAGAATTAATGAATAGTCTTGGTTTGTCTGTCCTGAAAGAATGCTGTTGGAAATGCACCTTCAGAGAATGCTGTGCTGCATCACGCAATACACACCAAGTCATTATCATGAGGCTATGCCTTTGCTCAGATCGGAAACAGATCATAAACATCTCCACAGAACACATTGCTATTTCTTTATTCGTTTATTCAGGGCAATAACTGCAGCAAGGGTAATAACCCCTTTACATGTTCCTGAGCTCTTGCTCTGAGGGCTACATTTGAAAGAAAATGCCTGAAACACATATTTCTCTCTTTAAAAAAAGTTTTCAGAATGTTATATAAAACTGGAACATTTTCTATTCGAGAATAGAAACTTAATCCAAATTGCCTCCAAAATATCTAGGTGCAAAAATATTTTCTCCTTTAAATAAGAAAGAAGGGAGGTTGGGATTTTGAAGACATTCAAATGGCTGCTGAAAAATAATTCCTAGAGTAAACATGTATAGAAAGATTCAAGATAATGTGCTGTTATCAGATAATTTTGGTCATTACCATTTTACTAAAATATCCACTGATTTATTTTCTGTAGGACCCTGAGAACATCACAATCATTAAAAAATATAGAAGAAAAATTTTTAATCAAAGGTATATATGTTGACATGACATTTGATCACATTTAATAACAGCGTTTGATTTAGAACAAATTCATACAAGTTACAGAATTTTAAAACTAAACACAACTTTGTCCATAACATATGTCCAAAGTTACTCAGAAATTGATAGAGCTATCATTAGAACTCACAAATGCTAACTTTCATGGCAGGATTTCAACCACACCCCACTGTTCTCACTTTTGGTCGTATAGGCTAAACATTTTACAGTGTTAGTAGAACATTTTATTATCTGTGAGTAAATTGGCACAGCACATTTTTTGTGAGTAGGCCCCAACATTCATTAACATTTCTGGAATAGGTCCTTTGTTGAAAGTATTCTTTATTACACAGTTGACAACAATTAACTATTCTTAACAAAATATTTAGAACATAACATTGCAAATATCCATTTGTAAAAAGCAAATATTTAACAAAAGAAGGATCATAGTTATTGTGTTTGAATTTGTCCTGACATTTAAAATAAGTATCATAGCACATCCCTTTAAACTTCTAGCCAAATACCATAAAATGTAACTAGTCATCCTTCTGCCAGTGTTGTTTCTCATTGGCTGCTGCCTTACTAGCTCATAAAGCTCCGTCATCTAAGTTGGTTGGAGTAACTCATCACAAATGGGGGATTCTTAAAGAAAGAGGTGCCCAGCAGCTAGTGATTGGTGACAGAATCTGTAACTCATAATGTTTGCCTTCTTGTTTTGCAGTCCAGTCCTTCACCTTCACCCCTGCAGGTACTGTCCATCAATCCATGTGTTTTTTCAGTCATATTCCATTCCATCCATGTGATTTTATATTCCTATAAGTTACTTAATAATAAATAACTCTAAATTTAGGAAAATTTAGTTCTACTCATCTTCATTGATAATAATAATGAGATGAGCATCAATTACTTAAGGGAGAGTTTAAATGTGCCATTATTTAGACTCACATCATCTTTAACTGGCATATTATTCATCTGTTGATTCATTAATTAACTCAAATCCTTTTAATCAAAATAGTTTGACAGTTATTAGACCTATGCTTTTGGTAAACTAATAACTACATCAAATAGGGTGGAGTTTTTTATTTCATTTTGCTTTGATTTGGGGGGGGGATTTTTTGTTTTGTTTTACAAAGGGTCAAATTCCTCTCTTGTGATAAACTATAGAGTTAACTTGGATATATTTGTGAATCTTTTTCTCTCACAAAGATAGTATGCCTGAATAAAGGATTACGTATTCTAGAAATAGGAATTCCACATCAAGAGGAACTTCCTTGATCACTAAGTTTTAGACACTTCTTCCAGTATCTTGGAACTAGAACCCTAATAGGCAGAAGTCCTCCCTCCCCCGCCAAAATTCTTGCTTCATTAATAGTTTATTATCTCTCTCTTTATCCTTCTCTAAAATGTATTACATATTTCTTAGAAGGATTAAAATTTTCCTTAAGACATGTTCATTTCCTCAAGCCCTAATTTTTGAAAGTAAAGAATATATATCCACTTCTGATCTGGAACTATTTCCCACAAAGGAATGATCTCCACAAATACTCATCTTCTCTTTGCACACATTTTCATATTTCTTTCATTATACAATTTAGATAATGTAATTTTTTAAAGGAACAAAAAGTTTTTCGTGATATCCTAGATATAGTCCTACTCTTGCCAACAATTCCATTCACTTTGATGGTTTTATACATCATGGGGACACAGCAAGATTTATCTTCTGTGGTATGCAAAAAATACCTATAGAAAATCAGATCTGTCAATGCTAGTCCTATTTTTTTTAGATATTTTCTTAAGGAAAAAAATGCCTTGGAAATTAAAGCAAAACCAGTTATATGTATATCCCTTAGGTCCCTTCCAAATATATAGAAAGATTGGAGCTAAGCGGACCTTTCTATTTCTACATAGTATGTACAATGGAGAGATTTTGATGTTACTCTTCTCAGAGAAAAAATTAAAGTTTTTGATCTTTTATAAATATGTGTTTATGTACAACCTTAAAACTATACTGATTATATAATTTAATGATGAAAAACAACTTCACTATGGGTTCAGCACTTTAATTAATTGAAGAAATGAAGTTTTGAAAATTTGAATTCAAAACTCGATTTTGTACATCAGTTTGTTCTATAAGATATAGATTAAAAATTTTATTAGCATTAGTTTAAAATATGTCACACTATATACTCACCTGATGAGTTAGAATTTTTGTCCCTTTTACAGTAAATGATGATAAGCAGTGTTTTACGTAAGGAAATAAATGAAATGGGTTCCTTTGGTCTTCAGGAACCCAGACCCATTTCTTTCTTTTCTCCCACTTTTATGATCAGAAGTGAAATATGTTTGGGGTCACAGCACCTTCCTGATAAATACCCTTCAAATTACTGGACTTCAGTAGTTCCTTACTTAACCTCCCAACCCTAGCTATATTTAACAATAAATTGTTTTTAATTGCACTTGAATGAAAACTAAAAAGCTATTATTCAGTTTTGAGATTTTCCTTTTAGGCAACAGGTATATGAAAAGATACATTTAAGTGCATACACGTGGTGGAATGACAGATGATTAAAACCTTGCTACATTTAATGGTAATTTCATTGTTTAAATTGCACTTGAGTGAAAACTGAAAAGCTGTTATTCAGTTTTGAGATTTCCCTTTTAGGTATCAGAGAATTTAAAGATATATACACACACACACACACACACACACAGATGCACCACACATGGCAGAATGACAGCTGATTAAAACTTTGGTACCCAGGCAACTATCAAGTTTCTTGTGCGTGATTATGCATTTTAATGACTTGAGAGGAGAATTTGGCCCCAAAATATCATACTTTTTGGCCACCCAAAGATAAGAGATTACCTGAAGGCTGCATTCCACACTAACATCCTGTTTTTTCATGTTCACCCTCTACTCGAATTCCTCAGATACAAATATACACGGCAGGTTTGCACGTGGCACAGAGAAGGGGAGCTCGAACAAAACAGGTATCGCTGCCTTCCCATAGAATATGGGGGCTCTTTCCATTTTCCCAGAACCTCTAGGGGATGGGGTCTTGCCGTTGTTCTTTTTATTGAAAATTCAGGCACTACATATTAGTTTCCTGACCTGTGCAGAAATTAATAACTTTAGTAACTATTAGAGAGATGGAGATGTGGGAAGAGACTGTAAAAAAAATGAGGCGACTTTTGAAGGAAAGGAGAAAATTTCATTATATATAATAAGTAAATAAAACCCATTGAATAGATAAATGCATCATAAATGTACAAAGGGGAGGAGATACTTGAATGCATGTATCTTTCATGTAGATTCTGATATTTACTAAATCGTCACCACTTTATGAAAGCATAGGCATAGGCCATCAACTGAATGTTGAAAGTAATTGTATTTCCACCTGTGAGCAAGTGAAAATTTGCCTAGTGTGTATTACCCTTAAGGATTATGGATTTTGTGAAACTGAGTCAATATAAACAAATTAAAATTAGAGAGGAAATTATAAAATTCTAAGCATTTCATGCACAGGTCTTAAAACTGCTGAAGTATAAATTATTTGACAGAATCATCCAAAAGCAGCCAAAAGATTTGATGGAATTTTTATACACTGATTATCTAGTCTGAGTTAATGCTTATTAAAAGAGGATTAATCTACATTCATATTTGAGAAACAGCTTATCAGAAAAAGGAATGAGGACTGGCTGGCAACATTAAAGTTTTCATTTGTGGTAGGAAAATGTGGTTTACTAGAGATAGGCACACAGAGAGCTTCCTGGCCTCAAAATGTCAACTTACAATACATTTGTGTTTTCCCAGTTCTAGTGGGCATGTGATTAGGATTAACCCTGTCAGATAATAGTGTGGGTACTTCATGTATGATATAAACTTGCAGAAGCTCTTTGACTTAAATGCCCCAGAAAAAATGAAGTAATTTCCTCAAATTTAGTGCATTTAAAACATCTTAGATTTTAATAACTATTTGGTTCTATATAGTCCACATCATCTGGTATTTTATAAACTTTTTTTCTCTAAAGTTATTAAAGTATTTACCTCAAAAATTCACCTTTTTCACTCCAGTTAAACAGATGTTTATTAAATGCCTATCAGATGCATGATACTGGGTTAGGTATCAAAGAGACAAATATAGAAATAAAACAATTCCTGCCCTCAAAGAACTTGCGTTCTATTGGTGATTTATAAATTGTACACCACTAAAAAATAAAAAGTATACATAAAGTAACACAAACTAATTTTAACAGGGAGAAAATACTAACATTTTTAGTACTCCTTCATATAGGAAGATATCATGCTAAGATACAAACATTTAAGAATGCCTTAAAATACTTAGCAATTATTCCGAGCTTTCCTGTATCAAATTCATGGTTGCTACAAGATATTCAGAATCATTCCCTTCTCCCTCCTTATTTTCTTTTCTTTTAACAACATAACTCTCAAGCAGGTAACTGAAATAAGAAGTACTTATGGAGAATGATTCTCAGATGTACAAATCAGTTTATTCTAGGCAAGACTGTCCAAAGTTTTACTATATTGTTTTCTTCCATTTTGTATGGTTATGTACAGAACTAAAGCCGTTAACATTAAATCAACATGAGTTTCTTTAAAGTCTATCAGTGAGGCTCAGTCTACAGCATGTTTTTATCTCTAACCGTTTTAGTCAGAACAGAAAACAAGAAGAGAAGATTAGATTAAAATATTTTTATTGTACAACCGAATGTAGAAGTCTGTGTTCTAAAAAAAATATATTTCATCAGCTCATATACTCCCTCCACATATGCAGATCTCTTTACTCTATATACCTTAACAGTTTGTCTTCATAAATTGTTATAGTCAAGAAAATTCATCACCCTCTTGCCAACTTAATGATGATTCATTTAGCCAGGCTCTGATGGCCATTGTTCACAGAGGCAAACATAGGTAAACATAGTCTTGAAGGCTATGGCAGAAAAACACATGCTCTTTCAGATCCTTCCCATTTGGAAAGGGTTTGAAGAAAGAGATGACAGCAGATTTTCTGTCTGATGTCCAAGAACCAGTTAAGCTACGTGTTTATGAATGAGATTTTCTCTTCACTAAAGTTTTTTTATTCTTCATCCTCACAAATAGAAAAGATGAATTTTGTACAGAACTTAACCATTGGTTAGTTTTTAAAAATGTAAACATAAATAACTAACAGCCCTTTGTGGTTCTAGTCCCTTTTTTGTCTTTATTGCAGTATCATTTGCACCACTTATTGATATGATGGTGACCGAATATTTGGCTGAAAAAAGAGCATCCAAATTAGTGGGAGTTACTTAGCTTCTACTCATGCACTTCCTAACACTGTTTTCAGACATAGTCAGTCAACATCAATCTATTTACATATTCACAATAATACCCATGTATTAGCTTATTCACGTTTATCAGAGTGAAACAATTACTTGATATTTCATTAAAAAGCAATATAATGGGGCAACTAGGTGGTGCCGTGAGTCAGGAGGACCTGAGTTCAAATTTGGCCTCAGACACTTGACACACTTACTGGCTATGTGACCTCGGGCAAGTCACTTAACCCCAATTGCCCTGCCTTCCCCCCTGCAAAAAAAAAAAGCAACATAATATCAGACAGAAAATTAACTATACAGCATTCACATGTTGTATTTTTTCTAGTCTGGGTTTAATATCTTTACTGCTCAATTTTTTCTTCATTAACTTTGCAGATTAATCATTTTTTAAAGATACAATGAAATGTGATCCAGCCATACTGTTGACTCCTGATTCAGAAGCAAATTCAATTAGAAGTCAAATAGCAAATGAGGGGTTGCATCTTCCCAGGGAGCAGGTCATCAGCAGTCTCGTTAGAACTGATTTTAATTAGTATTGTTTTACAGTGAGTTCCTGAAGCTACCTGAAAAATTTATAAGGTAGCATGATTTAAAGTATTAAAAATATGTTTCTAATAGACCTACTTGATACATTAATATCATTGCCTTATATGGTCTTGACAGGCCTTTTTTTCTTTTATTGCCTATCCTTGTTGTCAAGAGAGATGATAGCTATTTTTGAAGATAAACCAATTAATCAGTAAGAATTCATTACATGACTACTATGGGCCAGGCATTGATGCTATTAATAAAAAGAACTTAAATGTGAAAACATGTAACTTTTAGATAAATAAATTGTGATACTAGCAACTTGAAGTAGGTAAAAGTATCTCCCTCTAAATAAGAAAAAAAGTGATGTTTTGGTTACAAAAGATGTGGATCCTTTAAGTGCCCCAAATTTTCCATTCGATCAAAATTATTCCATTTACAAAAGTTTCTTTGTTTCTAACATTCTTGCACATTAATTAATTTTCGCTTATAGTTATTTATTTTGTTCTGGTACAGTTAAAGAAAGGATGGATACCTAGTTTCACATATGTAAAATGGCATTTCCCCTACCTCCAGAATGACCATTTTCTCTCTGTATGATCTCTGCTTTAAACACTGATGTGTTTACTTTTGTAGTCGTATATGAAAATCGCTTATAGACTGATGGCTCTGTATCCTACTAACTTATCTGCTAACCTGAATGGTCTCCACAATCTGTAAATTTCATGGAATGCTCTTCTGGATTGCTTTGTTATTTTAAAGAATCATAATTAGAAGGAAGGGACTTATATTCCATGACAACTAGGTCTTGTTGAAATATCAGTATGGTCTACAATTAATAGTGATTTATTGTTGAAACAAATCACATTTCAGAGCCTACCTCATCTCTTCTGAAGGTGTTAAAATAGACATTTGTTATCAACAAAAAACTTCAGACCAAGACTGAAAAGAGTGTACATCGTCATGATTTTGAATATTTGTGGTTGGCCAATGTTGAAGGTGGTCAAGTAGATAAAGAACTAGCCTAGGAGTCAGAAAGACCTGAGTTCAAATCCTGACTCTGACATAGACTAGATATATACTTTAGGTTTAAGTGTTCCCAGTCAACAATCTGGTTGTTAATCTGCATCAGCATGGGGAGTTATCACACTGAGAATTCCTTAAACTAATGAAATCTCAGTCCCAGACTCTCTCAACCTTCACTTTGATGCTGAAAAATATAGTCATTAACATTTTTATTACCAGTTTGAAATGGTCTGTTATGATTCCTGTTGCATTGATGTGATGCATTCTTATTTTTGCATCATTATTACTTATCATGATACTGTGATATCCTGCTTTTACTCTAGTTTTATCAGCATAGGAATTTAAGAATATAAGAATATTGAATTTTGACATTTAAATTAAGTTCAGCTCATTGGCTAAAATGTATCAATGCCCTGAAGGGACATATTATTATATTATTCAATACATCATTGAATATTAAATATTATATGTATTATTAAATATTAAATATATTTAATATATTATATATAATCAATGTCATTGATATATATCAATGACATATATATACATATATATATATATATATATATATATTAGAGTCAAGCCTAGAGTCAAGACTTGAGTTTAAATCCTACCTTATAATATAATAATATATTAAATTAATATTTAATATATTAAAATATTAAATATATTTTAAAATAATATTATATATCACATTGAAATGACTTAGTAACTGTAGCAAGTGAGGACCTTAGTCATACTCTTTATTTGTTACTCTGTGTCTAATTATGTTGATTATATTTTGTTAAAGCTTCCAGAAACTTTAGAGCTAGGGGTCAAAAGGCACTTTTACTGAGAGTGATTTTTATTTAATGATTTCCTTTTTTAATAGTCACTTTTCAAAGAGGCGATGCAGGATTAATGAGCAATGGAAGGTATGTTAAAAATCTTTTGTTTTAATTCTATTTTATTTTGAATCAGAAACAGAGAAACTCTATAGAAAAGGCTGTTATTGTAATAAATGATCACTTATAAGCCTGAGAATTCTAGAAGGAGTTAAATGAGTTACAAGGTTTAATGGTGTATCTGTTGTGCACTTTAGAGGAATCAAGTCCAGATGTTTCATATCTCCCAGATGCCCAAGAAGAAATTAGTAGTAAATATCACAAGAAATGTGTTCATTTGTTAGCAGGATGTTTATTGCATTAATTAGACATTAGCAAATGAAGTTGCTGTTGTTTAAGACTCCTTATTGGCTCTCACTAAATTGCTGTGAGTGAACAATTACACATAATCGATCACAAAATAAATGATTCATGGATGATGAATAGGTTATAGATTGATAGGCCTGGATTCCACAACTTTGGTTACTCAATTGAAATTGATAAAACTTGATAAACACATATATCCTTATCTATTTTTTTCTTTTTCAATATGGAGATTGTAATTAGGCTCTGGTAATAACTTCCAATCTCCCATTTAATCAATATTTTAGCAAAAAGAGATTAGGCCTAATGAGAGCCAGTGGACGGAGCAGAAAAGCTGTTGGATCGTCTTATTGCAGTTTCCATAGAAACACATGTTTCTCTTAGGGATTGTGCCAGAAGGGGTCTATCAGGGAAAAAAAGTGCAACAATTATGGATGTTGCTATTTCTTTGGAAGTATGCTAGTAAAGTGGAAAACAACCAGGGTCCTATTTTTATATTAAAGACAGGGTTTCCATTGTTAACTATGTCACAAGATTAAGCTCCCTCATAGATTATACTCAAATTATGGAAGAGGTATTTTGAAGTCATTATATTTGTCCATTTAAAAATATCAGCATCTTCATTTGGTATTTTGTAATTGGGTATTTTGGTGTTTCATAATTTACAATTTTAAAAACTTGAAAGTTTGCTGCTATTTTTATAACTATAAATAATTTCTATTAATTCTGCTGCAACCGGTTTGTCTCTACAAGAGCTGGGAAAGCTTCTAAAAGCGGTAACAGCCTGTAGAAGACAGACACATATTTGTGATGTGAAGTGAGAAAATAGTAGTCCAAAGTCCTTGAAATAGCTGCTACTGAGCAGTCAGTTTGAGTGATTGTTCCCTTGAGGAGGGAATTTATTATTCAATCCTAGTTTAGGATTCTCCTAAGGTACAACTTCCCACCTGTTTCAAGGCAGAAAGTGTAGTTTGTTTGAATGCTAGCAGGATCACATGATGATTCCACCTCTGAAAAATGTGTTGATTGGTATATACTCCTAATGCACTCTTTAAGATTACACAGCTTCAATTTGAAAGAAAACAAAATGCTATTTTTAACATTTCTTAGTACAGGAAAAAGGTGATAAAACATCTTTTCAGTTATTACTCACATCTGAAGTTGTCTTATTGAACTTGAGTTGTTTTTTTTTCCCTCCATCACATTCCAGCCGACCAGGGTTACTAGACACCAGTGACCCCAGTTATCCTTGGCTTGCAGACTCTTGGCCAGCTACTAGTTTGCCTGTAAACAATAGCAGTAGTGGGCCGAATGACATTGGAAATTTTGGTCGTGCAGGTGAGTTATGGTTTTCAAAGTTAAATTTTCTTTTAAGTTGTGGCTTTCTAAGGATTTTTCCAGTCATACTTTTCCCATTATCAAAAAATATTCCTTAGCTATTGATGATGTTCTCACAATACTGTATATAGAATGTGTAGTAACTTAATTAACACCATTACTACTTTCACAATCAAAATTCTAAAGATAGAAACCATGTAGGAGGTTATGAGGCAGCTAGGCGTTTCAGTGCAAAGAGTTCTAGGCCTAGGGTCAAGACTTGAGTTTAAATCCTACCTTAGACACTTACTGGCTATGTGACCTTAGACAAATCACTTGAAATCTATTTGCTTCAGTTTCTGCAACTGCAAAATGGGGATGATGCTATCACCTACCTGCCAGGTTTAGTTCTGACGATCAAATGAGATAATATTTTTAAAGCACCGAGCACAGCATACACAGTAGGTGCTTTGTAAACGCTTCTTCTTCTTCTTCTTCTTAATATTATTATTATTAATGACTTTCAAAATGTGCATTTATTGCCCTTAGAGGATTGGCAGGGAACTCTTTCTCTTTACCCAGAAAAAGAAGTGGGGCTGTGGCTCATTAGACTGTAATCTCCCTAAGGACAGGAAGTATCTTTTACCTTTCCTTTGCATTTAGCATTGTGTTTAATATATGGTAGGCACTTAATAAATGCTAGTTGACTAATTGACTGAACTCTTAGCCTTCTCAATTTGACTACAAGGCTGTTCCTCCTCTCTTTTATGTAGTTCTAACTTTATCTGATCCTGGACACTAGTCTGTCCTTAAGAGAAGTAACTTAGTGACACTATCTTTTATTCCTTAAGTTCTTCTGACATTATATTGGAACTTCCTTTATGCTTTCACAGTGCTAAACAGAGGACGGAAGGAAGGAAGGAAGGAAGGAAGGAAGGAAGGAAGGAAGGAAGGAAGGAAGGAAGGAAGGAAGGAAAGAAGGAACGGAAGGGAAGAGAAGGGAAGGGAAATAGAAAAGAAGGAAGAAAGAAATAAAGGAAGAAAGGAAGAAAGCTATACACAGAAAACTTATTAACTGAAATATTTCCTTTTTTACATTAACTATCTTTGCATTAAACTAGAATTTCATTACCACCCTCATAAACAATAACTCGCATTTACATAGTACTTGATGTTCACTTCTTCGTGACAATGATAAATGCCTGAACATTAAAGCACTGAGAAGCTATCTTAAGAAACAGTTTTTCCACTTTTATCTAGTCTTTTTTCATTGCAAGTTATTTCATTAGGGATAATTAAGACAACAAAAATGATTTTCCTGCATATACTGTGTACCCTTTATAAAAACTTGTGGCCTGATTGGCCATTACTGACATGTTAAGGGGTCAGTTCAATTCAATAAGTATTTATTAAGTAAAAACAATGTTCAAGGCATTGCCCTAGGCATTGACCAACACAAGTACAAATAAGTCATAAAAGTCATGAGTCCTAGCTTTCTGAACCATCTCTTGACCCCATTTAATTCCCTATCTACCAAAAGAGCAGCTCAGAATTCTCTAACTCTCAGTTATTTGTGCCAACTGACATTCATAGTCCTACTTCTACTTCCTCCTCCTCATAAATATGAATCTGTGAACTAATATGATAGGAGGAATTGGAAGAGAATTCTTTCAATTTGTCGATGAAGAGTCAAGCTCATTAGGCAGAGGAAGGGGGTCCCCAGTTATATAACTAGTACTCATTGTCAGCCCAGCAGCTAAGGACGATCAATCCCCACAGATTATTCACTGGGGAGAGCAGTGATAGGACTTATGTGCATGACTGCATAAATTATATTGTCTTGAAGGCATGTACATAATGAATTTTGTTTGTTCATTGAACTGGAATGCCAGTGCAATAAATAGAGTGAGAGGAAAACAACAATTTGGACCAGAGAAGTGTAAATCAGCCCCAAAGTTTGTTTTATGTAGACGATCACATAGTGCACTTGGACATTTCTAACTGATCCTGATCTTCCCTGATAGTGCCTCCACCCTGATTCTCATATTTCTCACATATGCATGTGGTATGTGTGCATGTATGTGTATGTATAGGCTTAGATATGTGCATATTTTTCCCCCAATAGAAAGGAGTTCCCGTGGGAAGAGGAGTTGTGCTATTTAAGGCTTCTCATTTGAATCCTCAGCACCTAGCATAGGACCTGGAATATAGTAGATTCTTAATAAATGCTTGTTGGTTGATACTATAGATGTAATACAAATTGTATTTCAAGATACTAAAATTTAATTTCTGTGTCATGTTAGGCTATGTTTCTTCCCTGTCATATATCTTCATTTATATATGGTTAAAATACAGTATAACAAAAAGTCACTATAGAGTTCCCATGCTAAGAAAGCAATTTTATACTGCTTATAAAAATGATATATTAATGCACATTTTACATCTTTGCTTCATTTGGATTTCATATTATTTTAAACCTTATTCTATTTGTTTAAATATAATATTGATATGAATTAAAATTATTTTACTTTAAAAATAAACCTATTTTTAGGACCTATACTTTCTTTGTGATAAGGAACTCAGCAGCTTACAGATTTAGTTACCTAGATGCCTCAAAGGTTAAAGTAAGTTGCTTGGAGTCACACAGCCTGTATTTGTCAGAGGTGGCATTTGAACCCATTTTTTCATGAGTCTGATACTGGCCTTCTAACCATTACATCTTGCTGCCTCTCACCATATTTCCAAGAATATTGTATTTTTATTTAATGCTAATGCCATCTTAATGTAAGTATAGAACCCTGGTTTAGTTTAAAATCATAGTGTCAGACTTCTGAAATAAATTTTTTTTAATGTTTTCTTGGTCCCATCAGCTCAGGAGATGTCATTGTAGAATAAGGGAGCTGGCATGGCTGGGGTATATGGTGGCACAGACCTGTAGTTCTTCGTACTGAGAAGGCAGAGGCTGGTGGAATGCTTGAGTTTGGAAGTTGTGAACTATAGTAGGGCTAATGCTAATCTCATATCTTCACTAAGTCTGGAACTAATATGGCTAGGCCCCAGAAACAAGGGGCCACCAGGCCACCTAACGTTAATGGCAAACTGACCCAGGTCAGAAAAATGGAGCAGATTAAAACTTCCTTGCTGATAGTTTTGGGATTGGGCCTGTTAGTAGCTGCTATATTTCCAGCCTGGGTAAGATAGGAAGTTCTTCTCCTTCACCTCTCCCTGCAAAAAAGCGGGGATTATAGACTCTAACCAAGGAAGAATTTTTCAAATTATATTAAACTGATTTTTATGGTAATAGTATCCCAGTGTTTAGTGGTTGCTTCTTGGATCCAAGTACTTTTCAAAGCTGCTTTAAACTCTTTCTAGGATCTAGTCACTACCAAGCAACTGTGTTTATCTAGGACCAGGGAAAATATTTTTATACAAATTTTAGTCATTTTTGAAATCTGAGACTGCATTGTTTTGGGAAGCAAGTCCTATAAAACTTGCTGCCCACAAATTATTAAAAGTTAGTCATAATTACTCTTGCTCTGATCCCAATATTATAGAATTCCAGATATAGCATGCCATGTATTTATTTCTTTAAATGCCTTTCCTTTGAAGAAGAAGAGTTACCGGAGAGAGGTGGTTTATCTGAATTATAAAATATACTGTAAAAAAATGATTCAGGATACGGAAAATGATCAAATGCAGTGATTGATATTCAGTGTTGTTTCTGTGGTTTGATTTTACTTTACTACTGTATTCCAGCTTTAGACCGTAATTCTCTAGTTGCAACAGTCAATAGTATAAATCAACTGCCTGATCAGTAAGATTGCTTTCTCTAGTTACATACTGCTACAATATAAAATACCTTATTCATGAAAGTTTTCCTTTGTTAAAAGAATTGTTTATCAAACATATTACTACATCCAGCTTCCCAGCTTTGGATTAAAATTAGATAGATGGAAAGCAAAACCTAAAAAAAAAGTATCTGAAAAGAATTAATTTTGAAAGGTTGGACATCTTTTTGCCATTCTTCCATGTCTTTGGAGGGGAAGTTAAAGGAGATGTTTTATTCTATGATTTGTAGATTCACTCCTTTCATCATTTCCATAAGGTCCAGATAGTTCCATTGGTTCTGTCACAGAATGAACAATTGAAAATATTCTCCAATTGTGAAAATATTCCAAAGTTCGTTTTCATGGTTGAAGGTGCTAGCAGGGAGTGAGAGGAGGGCTTGGGTGGGAGATGGGAGATGGTTTTAGGCAGTAAAATGTGGAGGACGGGGGTAGCCCTGTCACAGATGCTGATAGCTTGGTGATAGTTGTACATCATTTTCCCTTCATTGGCTCATGGAGCCCATCTCAGCTGAAATGCAAATGTGCAGAATGACATATTTATTTTTCATCTTAAATCCTCATAGTTTTAGACTCCTTGTGCATCATTGATTTGTTTCATTCCCCCATGTTCACCACAGATGTGCTGCCACCAGTGCCAGGCCAAGGAGATAAAACTGCTACTATGCTTTCTGATGGAGCCATTTATAGCAGCATAGACTTCACCACCAAAACGACTTATAACAGTTCAAGCCAAATAACACAAGCTACACCATATGCCACCACACAGATCCTACACTCCAACAGCATTCATGAATTGGCTGTTGATCTGCCTGATCCTCAGTGGAAAAGTTCAATTCAGCAGAAAACAGACTTGATTGGATTTGGCTATTCTCTTCCGGATCAAAACAAAGGTAACAATGGTAAGTTCTTATCAACTCCCCAGGAGCCAGTATCCTATCATTTGTGCATGAGTTAGAAACTGGTCATTTGTGCTTTGACTCAGTGATTCATTATCAGGTTTACTGCCTTAAAAAAAAATTAAACTGGCATGTGTACAGTACTTTGCCCAACCACCACCACAACCACACATCTCTTAAACTCAGCCTTTCCATGTTTTTAGTTCTTTTTCATGTAATCAGCCACCCATCTGTATTTTCATTAGGACAGGATAGATTTTTAAAAAAAAAACCCAAAACACCATTTCTCCACTGTCCCGCAACATCTGCTTCTAATTTGCTAACTGCATGATCTGCATGGGCTTATGCTATGAACTAATCACATGGTGCCACTATGACGTTTGCCCTTTAACCCTTAGCCTTACTTTACATCCCTGACTACCGAATGGCTGAGGGATTGTCTAATAGAATGCCACACAACCAGTCACAGGATTTCAGCACTACCAGCTCCCACAACAGCTCAGAGAGGAGTGGCAGTCTCTCAGGTTGGTTCCATTACATAAGGAGAAATGCGTGTTTGTCAGCAGCTTGTAACCTATATTGCTAATAACAATGAAGAAGTTAAGTTGTTTAATATGGTTAGGACCATAACTGCATCATAACTACAGTTAATACCATTGCCATACTCAGGCATTTATCCTCTTAGACCATTGTGATAATAACATTGTAACTCAGTAACATGCATCATGGTTTTGGTTTTGGTTTTTTAAAATCCCACACTATCCTCATTTATATTCAAACTGTACAAGATTGCCCTTTTTAAAAAAAAACTCTAGGCTCTGATGGCAACGCTTTTCAATATATGTTGGGTTTGTTTTTTGACCTTCTCCGAAGGACTTCAGTGACCAAGAGATCAAGAGGACATTGTTATATGATGCTGTCACAGTCCCCTGGAATAGATCCCAAAGACAGCCTTTATAGCAAGACTGCTGTGAATTAGATCTCAGGATTATTATAATTCCTGTTTCTAGTAATTCTCAAGTGGTTCAATTTATTTTCTATTTACTTTTATGTTTTAGTTTAAGTTCTTGTGCTCAGCCTTGTAAGATGGTTGATATTTGTTATTTTTTTAAATTAATATCTAATTTCTACAAATAACTGAAATATGACTGATTTCATATTAGAAGACCTCCTTTACTTCTTAAATATAGATACTCAAATTCATTCTGTTTTTAAATGTTTCATGAGTTTCAAAAACCCATAAAAATTTCAAAAGACCTGCACAATTTTTTTTTCAGGAAGAGAAAGAAGGTTTATAATCTATAAGATCATGTTTTGTTCTTCAGAGAAGAAGGCAAGTTTGCGCTTCTGGCAAGGCATCCAGGTCTAAAATTTTGTATTAGAGCTCTGAGAACATAATAAGGCAAGATGTATAAATTTAAGTCATTCATATAGAGTAGATGATGAGATCACCTGAGAAGAATGAGTAAATAAAAGAAGGCCCCAGGAAAGGACAGAATCTTGGTGCACATCCACATTTAAGTGGTGAGATGACTAGGAATTAGCAAAAGAGAGAGAAGGCCGAGAGTGGTTTGAAGAAAACCTCAAATATATTATTATAGGGAGGGAGAGGAGTTGGCCTGGGCCCCTCCACGGAATGAAAACTCCAGGAAGAAATCACTCATGGGAAAAGGGAAGCAGGCTTTATGAAGGATATAACAAGGTGAACAGGTAACGTGGAGACTAAGCTCTTCCAGGGTGAAAAAACTCCAAAGTCTGAGGGAAGTTCTAGGATGTGGAAGGGCATGGTTTTGAATTCCAGAGCAAGTCAGGAACAACTCTGGGAAAGAAATGAAAGAAGCCAGAAGAATAGAGTATATACAAAAGACATAGTGATCCTCAGTATAAAATCTCTTAGTGAGGTCAAGGAAAACAATCAACAGTAACGACCAAAAATAACCTAAATTAGGGTTCTGGTCATTATTGGCCTTAAAAGAAGCTATTTTATTGAATGGTGGGTACAGAAACTAGATTGCAAGAATTTAAACTTGTGAGGAAGTGAAAGCACCAAACAAATTACTTGTTCTAAATGTTTTGGCAGTAAAGAGGAGAAAGAGGTTACAATATCTTCAGGGAGAACAAAATCACAGAAGAGGTGGAAGAGAACAGAATTAAACAAACAGGCACAGGAGTTATTTTCAGCAAAGGATGCTGGCCATTTCTTTCTTATCTATGAGAAGAAAGAAGGAGCCAAAGCAGAGGCTTAGGGAATCATGAAAGAGAGGGAGTTGGAGGAGCCCTCCCAAGTCAGTTCACAAAAAAATTGTGTTTAACCAAACTTTCTATTAAAAACCTAATGTATATTCCCATGGAATGATCCTAACAATAGCAGTGAGGACATTCACAGGCTTCAAGTCCCAGGAAAAATTAAAACATATCGATGGGGTCTTTTAGGAGGAAGGTAGAGAAGGTGTTATAGGGATCAGTGAGGAACATGAGACTTCTTTCTGGTTCAGAGTGGCCAACTATTATGCTTTTTGTTTAGGGGTCATGTGGCTTCTGGTATCATCAGTGTCTCATTGATAGCATATGAAGCAGCTGACATATAGCAGACTTATATCCTGTGAGTCCAAATTGCTGGGTGTAAGGAGCTTATACCAGATTTCATTTATTGGGGAGAATATATGGGTTTCTCAGCAAGTTTACCAGGTAGCAGAAATAACAAAGGTGTTTGAGGAACTGGTTATGGGAATATGGTTTTTTCAAGAACATGTTTGGACATGAACATGTTTGAGAAACGATATCATGTTCTGTTTTGCACTAAGCTTTGCATAACTTGCATAATGTGTTGCTTCAGGGCACTCAGGAGGCAAATATAGGTGGCCTCACAATATGGAGTCAGTCTAGGTCAGGTGGGATAGCCCAATCTCTACAATATACCCCTTAGCACCTGAGAGTACTTAAAATTGTTTGATTGAGGGAATTCTTTAGGATTTCTGTCCAGATCAATAGTCTCTATCAATCTAATGTTAACAGGGATAGCCACAGCCTAGGCCTATCTAAAAATGTTTCATTTTGATGCACTTTCGAGAGCTCGGTGGCCTCTTTCTCTAATTCAGTCTATTAATTGCTCTACTTGTCCTGTAGTGTTAATCCAATAAACCACAGGGCACACACTCTGCCTTGGTTAACCAAGAGATAGTCAAGCACTTTGACAAGGACTTTAGAGGCTAATGAGTTAATACTTGTGGTTTGCTGGTCCATGGCCTCTGCTGTCACATTAACAGTGATTTCAGGTATATCTTACAGGTTATGTAGAGAGAGAAACACCTGAGCCCCTGGGAAGAGGAACCCCAGTGGGCCTGTTACCAAGTATTAGGCATGCCATAAAGTCCCCTTTATAGTCTTTATAATCCTGTATACTAAGGTCAAGGATAGTGTGCATCAAAAAGGGTGACAGATGGACCCCCAAAAATATTCCTGACAGGATATTGGGGTAGGGAGAGCCCTGTTCCCACAAGTGTACGTAACATCTGGGGTCAGCAAGGCCCTTTCATTACCACAGTGCACATAGGTTAAGTTCTAACCTCACATGGTACAAGACTTGAGATGTCTCCATCTCCCAGTGTCCATAATGCCTTTCAAGTAGCAAATTAGATAAAACTACACACTCACATAGTCATGATTCCTACATCTGACAGGATCTTTCAGTCAATAATTATAACAATTTTCTGGGAGCGATACAGGATGGCAATCATATTCTGGTTAGGAAATAGGTAGGTGCCCATGAATCAAAGTTGTTCCTTCAACCACACCCTTTATTTTCACATTGTTATCAGGGATACTGTAGACCTACCTTTCAGGAGTTTCACAACCCAGGTGGCGCACCTAGCATGAAGTCTAGTTCTCTGACTTAGTGATGTTTTCCATAAACTTATGAAGACCATTACCCAGGTATAGTCTGGTTAAGATTAGTCTGGAAAGTAGGGTTAGCAGAGTCCCAAGGCACCAGCAAACCGTGATGCTGGGTCAGTCACATAACGATTGCAGTGATGATCACTGTTAATAGCAGGGTTGTAGTCCAGAAGGCTGGTTTATCATGTGATAAACATTACGTGATATTCATGATAATTATGTAACAAAGTAATGTCAGTTATTTTTCCTCTTCTATGGGTGTTCCCCCCATTTAGTCTGGTTCAGATATGTTCTTTGTCAACTGCGTGGTAGCTAAGCTACCCTTCTTCTAATATCTAGACAGTGTCCCCACTGCCTGCAGCATTATGTCTCCTGGGACCCACTTATCACCCCCCGGTCTAGTTTTGGTACCAGAACTTCTGTTCCAAATACACCCTGGGGTTTGAAAGGTTTGTTTAGTGGGTATCAGGTATGTATAACCGAATACATTTCCTGGCATAGCGTTCTCATTTTCTGGTACAAAACGAAACAAAATTACTTGCTTCCATTTCCACATAGTGATAAAGACTAGCTGGTGTCAGATGGTATGTGGGTATGAGGCCTTGTCAGCCTCATATTGAATTGAGAGGGTGAATAAGTATTAGTATACAAACCATCCACCCCTTGAACAGGGCTTCAGGGTAAAATGAGAGGATCAGTAATTATTAGATTTTTGTGTCTATGTTTGCATTATGATCACAGGCCTTCATCTCCATCTCCTTAGTAAGTTGTGTCCCATTAGTCATTCCAACAAATATTGTTCCTTTCTTGGAAAAGCAGAGTCCTTGGTGAAAATAGTTTAGGGAAGGGGGTTAGCCCATCCGTGGGTGGTGTTAATGTGATCAAATATCTTCCCCTGCACATTCAATAGGCCTCAGGTGGAGCTACTTAAGGGAAGCTTGATTAGGAGAGGCTTGTAGGCAGGCCGACACCTTTTTGCTATTAGGTGCTAAGCCCCAGGTCTACACCCATTTGCTAGTAGGTGGTAAGCCCCAGGTCTACACCCATTTGCTAGTAGGTGGTAAGCCCCAGGTCTACACCCATTTGCTGCTAGATGCTAAGCTCCAGGCTTACACAGGGTATACATACCCTGTGGGTAGCCATTAAGCTCAGACTGGAGAGCTGTGGATACTAGAGAGTTGTGGGGAGTGGAGATGAGAAGAAGATAGAACTACAAAAAGAAGAGAGAACTGGGAGGGCTCTGAGAACTGTAAGGGCTTTCAGAAATGTGAGAAGAGTGGACAGACAAGCAGAGAGTTATGATTTGTGAGTATTTACAGGAAGGCCCTAGTAAAAGGGAAGTTTACAGGATGGCTTGGCTCTTTGCTGTGATGCTGTGTTTTAATCTCCTTGCTGTTACATTGAGGTGGACTTAATTGGTTTTAGAATACAATTACTGCTATGACAAATTGGGGTTATTGGTTTTGGGATTTGATCCTCTAGTGTCTGAATAAATGTTTTACTTCTATACAGAGAGTCTCTTATACTTTGCAATTCCAAACTATCCAGGCATATTCATGGTCACCATTGATATCATGAATCTTGCCTTACTGATACAGCATGCCAGGGAGGTGAAAGGCTAACTTATCTTCAACTTTCAGACCCTTGCGGAAACATGTAGATACCATGTGATACCTCAATCTGGACAATTCTTGGATTAATTTTGTAGAAATGGTATCCTATTATCAGCAGAAATATAACCAGGATACTCAGACTTCCATCATAGATGTTACTCTAGGGCTGAGATGGTCAATTTTGTGTTGGGGTGCACAACTGGGGCAGCTATCTTGTATCTAGTATTGATATCCATGGCAGTCAGAACAAAGGAATAGTGCTTTGTGGACAGTAACAGGACAACATAAACCAATTGCCAGAAGCATGCTGGTCTCACTTCCCTTGGAATCTGCCCTAGAGTCTGGGCTGGAGCCTTTTGTGTTTCTGGCATATGGAACACTGATGAATAGCATCATTAGCCTCTTCTGAGGTTAGATAGATGCCCAAGTTGGCTGACCAATTGGTCATTGTTGGTGTGTTTTAATATCCAGTTAGAATGTGGCCCTACGTAGCAACGTAAGAGAGAGCTTGGTTATATACCTTGTCTCTTCCGAAATTCCACGGGTCTTTCTGGTGCACTGAGACGTGTCATGAATATGTGGTCATGTAGCACAAGGGATATTATTTTAGTCTATGTATTTGTACCTCACATCAGATTTCTTTTGATTTCCTGTTGTTTTGCTTCCATACGCCCAGTGAGGTCTTTGGTGATGGGTACAGGAATGGGTGAATATGCACCTGAGAGTTCTACTTCTAGGAGCATGGTTGTAGGTTCACCTATTGTATGGATTGTGTTTTTCTGTGTAAGATATGGACCTTCCCAATACTGACATTACATATTGCCACTAGTTCCCCCTTTATGTTTCCATTCTCAAGGTGGGTGGTGCTGCCCATGAACCAGGGAGTCTGCACTCTCTGAGAGCTCTGTAAATCGCAGTTTGAAATTAACAATGTGTATCAAGGGTGTAATGGATAGCAGGGAGGACAGTGTCTTGGCTAGATAGTGATAGCTTTCTCATGAAGTTTTGACATACCAATAGCACCAGGGTTAGTATGAGATTCTATGTACCATTAGCCAGTTCATCTGCCTTGAGGGTCTTTAGTACCTGGTCTAAAGCATTTTAACAGCCTTTTTGACTAACAGTCATTGTGTCATCTATATAATGTAGGATCAACATCCAAGGGAAAGAAATATGTAACCTTGGCCAAAGTCCAGCCTAGTAACTTACACTGAAGGGATATTAAGGTATCCTTTAGGCAGTACAAAGTATATTGGAAGCCCTGCCAGGTGAAGGGAAATTGTTCTTGACCCTTCTTATGGATGGGGCATGGAGAAGACACTGGCTAGGTTAATGACTTCACACCAGTCCCCTTTGTCACTATGGTTTTGTTAAAGTGACCACATCAGTCAGTTGGAGTTATCAGGGGTGCTGTCTTGTTAAGTTCTCTATAATCTCTTGTCAGTTGCCAAGTACCATTTACTGTTGACCTTTTCCATCGGCCACACAGCAATATTATTTCATGAGATCATGGGTTTAAAAATCCCTTCTTGCGATTATCCTCAAGGCTCTGATGTACTCATCCCTGTCTTTATTGGTACTGCCCAGTGTGAACAACCAGAAAGGGGCTAGGTAATATAGATTGTGGGAAGGTACATTCTAACTGTGTGTCCCCTCCTAGTCTCAGGACTGCCCTATCAGATAGGATAACAGGTTAATGGCAGTATTACATTCATCAGCAAGAATTGTTATGACTGTCTGTGTAGTCAGGACAGAGTCCCTACCATCACATGGGCTTGGTCCTGTGTTCCCCATACGGGGGTGCTGTAGCAGAACCTATATAAACGTACTTTCTTTTCCCATGTAGGGCCACCCTTCTAGGGATCACTGTAACTTGAACCCCAGTTTCCAAGAGGCCAGTATAGTTGCTGGTGCATAGTGCCAGCAGTTGGAGGGTAAGAGACCCTTTGTTCTAGGTCCCATCTATAATCCTTTTAGGCAGGAATCAAGTCTTTGTAAGGAATTAGGTCATGGTAAACAGCCTCCACAGGAGAGGCAGAGGTCAAACTGGCTCTGATTCCCTGCCCAGCAGGGATAACAGGAATATCTCTGGCCTTTGATCCTCCCCCTCTGAGCTCAGTGGTTGCAGGATACTATCCTCTGGACCCCTTCTGATCTCACTCACTGGGTAAGGCAAGAAATCACCAAAGTGCTCCATGGAGACACCAAGTGCTACATGGAGAAGCCTAATTCATCTGTGAATTCTCCATTTAATTTTGCATGTGTCTGTTAGATATTAACTAGTTCCTTTTCACTGTAACTTCCTTCCTCTCAACAACACATCCACAGCATTGGTACAGGCCTCAGTCATTCACTTTGTTTATGTTCTGCTCACTTTAATAATTTCATCTAAGTTGGGCAGAAACAGCCACAGGAGTGAATGTTCTGTGTCTTTCTGGTTGGTTTTAATTTCTTTTTTTTTTTTTTTTTGCTCTTTAGATCATAAACCCTTTTTTTTTTTAATTTGTTTTTGACATGTTTGGTTTTCAGCCTTGATTTTCACAGGCGTTTGAATTACAAATTTTCTCCCCATTTCCTCCCCCCCCAAGATGGCGTACATTCTGGTTGCCCTGTTCCCCAGTCTTCCCTCCCCTCCGTCGCCCCATTCCCCTCCCATCCCCCTTTCCCTTCCTCTCTCCCCTGTTCCCTTCCCATCCACCCTCCCTAAGAAGTCAAGCAATTCAACATGGGCCCCATG
>CM053626.1:152741610-152794482 GCA_028646595.1 Phalanger gymnotis | reverse complement strand
TTTTCCAAGAGGACCATGACATCAGGGAAATGATGACATGACTTGCAGTTGACTTTGATTTGAATGAGGGAGGACTGTGCAAAGTCACCTCACTTTTTCCTAAAACCCTGGGGGTCTTCCTCTCCCAGTTTGATTATTTTTTTGAGTTTTGATTAAAAGTACCATCCCTTGATTAACTTCTTAAAGAGGCCTATGCACTGAATAGGCATTACCTCACTCAAAGTAACAGGCTAACACAATTATACAATTCACTAACAATAAACACTGTTTCTCTCTAACTCTCTATCATGAAGACAGCAATGCTGGATCAGAAAGATTCCCCAAAATGCCTAGGGGGTACTTCTACTTTTTAAATAGTGTTAGGGTTTTTACTAATAACTGACCTTTATAAAAAACCTAACATAGGCAAAACTGTAGAAGAATCCTGATACAAATAAACAAGAGATTTAAAAAAAACCAACAATATCAAAATCCTTCTTAAAAAGAGTCAAATTCATACAGTGACTATAATACCAATTCACAGTAGGTTTCTTGGCGTAAGACATCAGTAATGGATAGGAATAGCACCAGGAATCCTATGACCACATACCTCCAATATAGTCACCAATCCCTAGTAACAGGTAGTGGTGACTTGTAGTGAGGTAGAAAAGAGGCCATAAACCTCTTGCATGCAACTGGTTCTGAGGTCCAAGTCCATACCAGGACTCATCCCATACCTCCACCCCCCTGGACTAGATCTGACTCAGGCCAGTTTCCTGTTAGTTTAGTTTCAATATTGGAACACATTAAGAACCAATAATCATTTAATATTTAACAAAAAGGGACTTACCTAGCTATAGCAAGAAAATGATACTCAGCAAGGCTGTACCTTGAGGACACCTTAAGTTGATTTAGCTGAGTGAAGATTCCTTGCCTCAACTGCCCATTGTGATTCACCCAAGAATCAGAGGGAATACCTGGAGCTCCTGTTGTCTGTTTTATATTCATGTGACCAGATAATCATGCCAACAGCTTGAACCCTTAGTTTCCTGAATCAACCAAACTTCAAGGATGGTCTCAATACCTTTTATGGAAAAAATACCCTGATGGTTGTGGTCCTTCTTTCTCAAAGAGGACCAGAATGATATCACTCCATGGGAGTCAAGGTACAGTGCATCCAGTTGGCTAATCAGACCAATACAAGCTCAGAAGACTCCACTACAGGTTGGATACAAGTAACCCATATGAACATTTGGAGTGGAGATGTCTCTAAATTTAAGCATCTCATATTTCTTTTGCACAACTACAATTCTGCTTTACTCATAGGGCAAAGCTCCTTCTTTGATGCAGACATACCAGTCCTGGGCAGTCCTTTGCCAGCATCTCCCATGTCATGCAATTGATCCCATAGTTCTTCAGAGAGACGTTGAGAATATCCTTGTATTGCTTCTTCTGACCTCCATTTGAGCACTTGCTTTGTGTGAGTTTTCCATAAAATAATCTTTTAGACAAATGTATGTTTGGTATTTGAACAACATGGCCAGCCCCTCTGCAGCAGAATTGGAATGATTGGCAGTTCAGCTCGAGAAAGAACTAGTGTCCAGTACCTTATCTGGCCAGGAGGTCTTCAAAGGCAGCATTTAACTCTATCAAAAATAAAGTGCAAGTGAAACTTGGAGACATGCAGGATTCTTGGCTCAGTACGAAGGCAGACGAAATTCAGTTTTATGCTGGTAGTAACAATCCATAGTGCTTTTATGATGTCCTGAGGTCTATTTATGAAAGATCTATGGTGCATCTCAGCTACTCAGTGCTGATGGAGTCACATTAATTAGTGATAAGGACATGATCCTGGAGAGATAGGCTGAACACTTCCATAATGTTCTCAACAGACTGTCATTAGTCAATGCTGAAGCCATTGACTCTATACCTCAGGTTGAAGTCAATCCCTCACTTGCCGAATTTCCAACTGAAAAAGAAGTTTGGAGTGCCATTAGGCTCCTCTCGTGTGGCAAAGCACCTGCTACTCATACTATTTCAGCTGAGATTTACAAGGCAAGCTCCTACAAAAGACTCTTACACTGCTCATACAAAAGCTGAGAGAAGTTTTCTGGGTTATATGGCAAGAAGAGATTATTCCCCAGGAGTGGAAGGATGCCTCCACTGTCTATCTCTTTAAAGGTAAAGGAAATAGATTGTCCTGTGACATCACAGGGAGGTAATCTCTCTTTTAGTCAGTGCTGTCAAGATTTTTGCCAGTCTTCCCTAAAAGGCTGATCCTTCACCTAGAAGATGGTCATCTACCTGAGAGCCAGTGTGGCCTCAGAATCGGCTGAGGAATGGTCAGTGCGAGTGTTTGCTGTCTGACAAGTCCAGGAGAAATGCCAGGACCAGAACAGAAGTCTATACACAACATTTACTGATCTGAGGTCTTGTGGAAAATTATGTCAAAATTTGACTGCCTAGAAAAGTGCAGCAGTATAGTACATCGATTTCACGATGGCTTGCTTGCCTAGGTTCCGGATAACAGATGATGTTCTCAAGCTTTCCCAGTCACCACCCAAGTGAAGCAAGGCTGTGTACTTGCTCCCATGCTTTCTTTTATGATGTTGTCAGTGCTCAGACACCTTCAATGAGGATGAAAATAGCCTCAAGGCCAGCTATCATCCTAATGATAAATTATTTTACTTGAAAAGGCTACAAGCCAAGATTAAAGTGGAGGGAAATTGGTACGTGATTTTTTTGGTGCATGATTTTTGTTTTTAGAGGATCCGTGACTATGTAGGAGGTGTCATCCCTTATCTTTACCATAGTCATAATTATCCTGGTTTTGGTGGTGCTGCTCCTACTTGTGGCCACCCTTTTATATTGAGAGATCAATTGTGAATTGTGGTTCTCATAAGTTAGGGAGAACTGCCTGTACCATCACCCACTTAATGTTGCCTTCCCACCAGCCAGGACAGAAGGACCTCACCCTTTCTAAGAGGCCAATGGTGATAAGAGGAGGGAGGGGGATTGGGATGCAAAATGTTTGTTCCATCAGAGGTCTCTGAGAGACTGTTCCCTTCGGTAGCGGCTGGTTAGACACTTTAACATTCCCCACGTTGCTTGAAAGCAAGCCCCTTCCCAACACTACCCTTGTTCCTCCAAGCCTTCCCTGAGGAGCAATAATTGCCAAGTCTTGTCCTGCCTGCAATGTGTGGTTAATATTATAAAGCTATGATGGACATGCCTATTGCCCCTGCACTTTTCTGCCACTGGGCTGTCAATGCCTCTGGGAACTATTCTGCTATAATGCTACCTCTGAGACTCACATCTCTGCCTACTCACTACTGTTGTCCTCTACCACCAGGACTCAAATCTCTGCCTGCTATCTGAGGCCTACATCTCAACCTATTGACCTGTTGTCTTCTTCCTTCTGTTGCCCTTGGGGCCCATGTTTTTGGCCTACTGGCCCCTCCATATCTACCTGCTGCCTACTCTACCACAGTCACCTGCTTCCCTCCTCCCCCACATCCCCACCCCTGGCCATATTCCAGTGGAGGACAACTACTTCTAATACTTGAGCTCTTTGGCTCTATGCTAGGACTGAGGGCTATGGCACTACCTCTGCTTGGGCCTTTGTCTGCCCTCCTGTGGCAGGCCTGACTCTTCCTGACCTTATTTAAGTATTTATGAAAATCAGCAGTCCCACAGTGGCCGTGACCAGCATACACTTTGTACGTTTTCTCCCACTCCCAAGCCTAGAGTGTTCTGAGTCCCAAGAATGTGATGCACCAGCTATTTGCTCCATACAGACTGAAATACCAATTAGAACTAAGGAACCCACTTTCTTTGGGGGTCTGTGGTTTAAATAGGGCCTCAAGACAAAAGATTTGGGGAAAGGGAAACTTGGCTTGAATTCCTCTGGGTGAGGATTCAAGGCTGCTTTTGAACCACTACAGGGTGATAGGTGATCTCTTCTAAGTGGTGTTTATGGATCAGAGTGCTTCAGCACCCACTCCCCAACCCCCAAGTTCAACTACAGGCATGTTTCTAGGTTCAAATATTACATGCAAACAAGAGGAAGCGCCCGTGTCTCTTGACCCGCACATATTTCCATAATAGTTGTTCTATGGATTAGTGGACATTATATTGAACCTGGAATCAGGAAACCTAGGGTTGACTCCTGCCACAGGCACTGATTGGTCCTAGGCAAGTCAACTCCATTCTTAGGAACCTGATGTTACTCATTTCTGAAATGGAGATAGTAATACTTGTATCTCACAGGACTATTTCACTAAAGAAATTGCTCTATAAATAAGGGCTATTAGTATATGAAAGATGACAGGTCAGAGGGCTTTGTCTTTATAACTGGCATACAAACATCAGCAGTAGCAAAATTAAGTATATACATTTCTAAAGGGAAAGTCTCAATGGAAAATTGTACTTGGGAGGGAAGATTACATTTAAAACTCATATTTTGTTTTAATTATAATCAGTATTTTCATGAGTCTCTATAACATGTCAGTAGAAGAGTAGTTCATGTTTATTAGCTTGTAAGTAAAAGTTCTACCAAGATGGAAACTAGTTATTGGAGCTACATTAAAGTTCATAGCTATTTTAGTTCAATGAAATGTCTACTAAACAGGTAACAGAAATTATCTATTGAATGTAATAATTGTATCACCATCAATCAAATAGGATATCTGCTAAAATATTATAGTGTCTTATTTTGTTAAATAAAAATTATTTGGAGAGTAGAAAAGAGGTCAGGCAAGATTTTATCCACCTTTGTTTGACCCCTAGGAAGGCTCCCCTTTCTGCCTAACTGTACTGATAGATACAGTTTTTTCTCCTGATCCTTGGAACTTCTTTTTCTAAGACTCAAAAGATCAATATTGTTTGTAATGGTAACAGAAACCAAGGCAAACAGGGTGGTGACTACAGATGTTCTCACAGCATTCTCTGTCATTCTGTTCAGGGACTAATTATGGCTGCTGCCTTTTTCGTTTGTAGTCTGAATAACTGTCTATGTTATCATGGAAGTAATGTTCCCACTACCAAAAAAAATGATGACCCCCAAGCTCTCTACTTACATTGACCTTGATTTTGATGTTCAAAAAATGATGCTTCATAATTTAAGATACTCTATTGCCCATATTAATAAAGCCAACCTAAGCTTTTAACTTGAGATAAGTTGCTGCTGAATTACTTTTAATTTGTGCTTTTGTGCATGTGCAAATTTTGCATTCCAAAGTATTCAAAATGTTTGTCCTGTTCCATTTCTGTATCATGTTATTGAAACAGTGAACAGTTCATTTTATTTGTTAAAAAAGTTGTTAATTTTTAAAGTTCGTAAAATAGCACCTTAAAATTTGCACAAGTCCTTTCAAATCATAGATTTACTTTTAAAATTTTTAAAGATAAAAATGTTGCTACTCTGGATTAATTTTGATGGTAAAGCATGGGGTTGTGTCCTTAGACATTCCATTTTCCACTGAGGGCTTATGCAAAACAGCACCATAAATGCACTAAAATCTGACATTTGAAAGAATTTGTTATGGCTCATTATTTCTTTGAACAATGAATGTGTCATGAATATATGAATATATAGACATGAATATATCAATAAATGTACTTTGATAGTGCAAACATTTTAACTTATTCAGTGTTGAAGTGATGTAGTGACTGCAAAAGGAAAAACATCATTTTGAGTGATTTTATAAATAATTTTACTTTTATATCATTTTACTGTTTATACTCCTAACAACAGTAATACAATGAGTCAGGGTGTTTTGAAAATATGAGTAAATCTTATATAATTTATTTGGGTTGTATACTCTGTTTATTTTTTTAAATGTACTAATATTCAATATTTTTGAAACATTTGTTGCTTCTAGGTGGCAAAAGTGGAAAAAAGAAGAAAAATAAAAACTCTTCTAAACCCCAGAAAAACAATGGATCGAACTGGGCTAATGTCCCACTACCTCCTCCTCCAATCCAGCCCCTTCCTGGAACAGAGCTAGAACACTATGCAGCAGATCAGCAGGAAGCTGGGTAACATTCTTTTTATATATTTGTTTTATTTTTAATTTATGGAATAAAACAAGCATTTCTATAACATACTATAATAAAAAATATGATTGCACATGAAATTGAATCTATTATGTACAACTTGCTATTCCTTTTAAATATATAATAAAGTTATCATGTAAATTTCTTTTTTTCTTTTTTTTCCTTCCCCACCCCTCCATCTTAGAGATGGCTACCATCTTACTTACCATCTTGTTCATTTTGTCCTTATCCTGTGTATCCCTTCTCCATCTTCCATATATGCTTTGCATAGCTTATTTGTTTAATTTGAGCTGGACCTACAATTTCATTATTGAAGGGAACTCTCAGAAAGTAAACTCCTTCACAAATGCAAATCACTTCATAGGTGCAATAATATATGTACCTTGAGTGATTAACACCTGGCTGATTTTGCTTTTCTTTGTATCCTCAGTTCTCAGCACAGTCACTGCCACATAACGAACACTTAATAAATTCTTGTTCATTTGGCTGGAAACTGTTTTGTAACATATAATTTTAGGGCTACCTGAAACAATGACAGGTCGATGATTTACCCAGGGTCACAGAGCCATTATGTGTCAGAGTTGGGACTTGAAACTAGATCTTTCCAACTCGAAGATCCATTCTTTATCTGCTAGTCTAGGCTCTTTTTAAGCTTTTATATATTAACTATGTATTATTTGTCTGACAAATGCAAGATTTCACACACTGAGTATCAGTTATTAATTTGTCAGTAAGAAGCCACTCCTAAGAAAGGCCAAAAAGAGAATAAACTTCTTTCATCATCCCTTACTATTTTCTAGCGACTTTTTATCTGGAAATAACATAAAATATCATCATGTTAGGATAATTGACCTAATAACCCCATCTAGTCAGTGGAGTCAGGGAATCATAAGTTTTTATCTGGGAACAGTAAGAAAAGTTAAAAACAATTCTTAAATGAGAAAATTCTCTTTGACTATCTTTTGTTTTAGCCAGAACTCTTTAAAAAACATAAGGTGTATATTTTAATGGATTACAAAAAAGCATACATATATATGTATATATATGTATGTGTGTATATATGTGCATATGTGTTTATGTACATATACATATACATACTGTGCCCCACCCTTCACACAGGGACAAGACATTGGTCTCCACCATTGAGGACGGCATCCCATACCAGTGGGCTTTGAGACTTGGATTACATATGCATATTTATGTGTGTGTATTTATATCTAGGGTAGTAAAATTTGCTCCTTTTCATCATCTGCACACAGTACATTTATATTTGTTTTCAGCACAATATAATGAAATGTTGATAGACTTGTAGAAACACATTGTCTGTATATTCCAAAATGTGTGTAAACCTAAACAACAGTAATAATGAGAGCTAACATTTCTATCTAAAGCTCAATAGAAATGTTTGTTAACCATTATGATTTTTTATATTTTTAACATTAGTTTAGCAAAACATTTTGCATACGCGATCTCATTGAATCCTCACCACAACTCAATGAAGTAGATGCTATTATCATCCTCATTTTGCAAAGGAGGAAACTGAGGCAGAGGAAATTTCAGTAACTTGACCATGATCACACAGCCAGTAAGTGTGTGAGGCAGGATTTTGGCTCAGGTTTTCCCTACTCCAAACTTATCACTTTATTCACTACACCATCTCCTTGCCTGAGTCAACCCCTCCCATGATTTCCAAATCACCAATTCCCCTTCATGCTACATGTGTAAAGTATAGAATTTATTGATTTAACAAGTATACATTCAGATTATTTTGCAAAAATTTAAAGTCTCCCCTCCAATTATTTGGATAATTGCTTCATAAATGCAAAAGTGGTTTTTATGTGCTTACTATAGTGTTTTATAGCCTAGTCCTGACCCCACATCCCCTCTTTTTACACGTCTCAATAAACAAAGAACTTCCTCACTTTCTCTATGGCCTACTCTGAGTTCTCCAGATTAACCTTCCAATCCAGAAATTTATGTGTAATGCCAAGTTGACCTTTCCTTCTTAGAAATGGCCTCCCTCTCAGGTCACCTATCATAGATACCCCAATGCCTATATATTAAATTAATTGATGTAATTTCCTCCAGACATTTCACATCTGTAATAGGACACTAACAGGACTATCCTTCTCTTTTTGTGATAAAATACAGTGGCTGACCTTCTGTGATAAATGTTAAAGATATAAATACTGTTAAAGATATAAATAATGTCAGGTATTAGATAGGTCCTTAGAGAGGAGAATGCCAGAGACAGTGATCTAGTTTTTTGGCAAGGAAAGTCTGAACATTTCTGAATGTAAGACTGACTAGAGATAACTAGGATTTATCTTAAATATAGTAGACAGGACAACTGGAAAATGCAGACTTGCAAAGGGAAAATGAGGTAATGGTTACCCAAACAAAACTAAACATATTCAGGGAAATGTGGAAAGGTTTGAAGGTTTTCATTTCTTTCTCTTGCCGCCCTCCTCACCAACTCAGTCAGCACAGCGAATTCAGTAGAACATACTAATGTTTGCAAAATACTGTCTCTGTTTTTTTTTAAATCAAAGCTAATTCCTTCAAAATAATCTAATCCGTTCACTTGACTTTGTCATATTCAAAAGAATTAGAGATGTTTCTGATACATATGAATGTTTTTCCTGTATATAAAAACTTAAACACATTGGCATAATGTTTTTGACATAAAGCTGAGTATTGAATTTAAGGTCTGAAAATATATTATCTATGTATTCTGGAAATAGAAATCATTTTAATTGTATTATCAGCTAAAGTGTAATGTAGGTTATCATATAGTCTGCATTTCCTATATTCCATTTGATATATAAGAACAGTAAATTGATGTAGTTTTTGTGACATGAGCTTGACTGTATATATGTGTATTGGACTTAATCTTTAAAAGAGTTTTACATTCATACACATACACACATAGATACTAAAATACAGGGACACAAATCACAAATTCTTCATATTCTTTACTTATTTCCCTTATCAGAATTTTTTAGTTGTGATGTATTTATGTCATTTAAGGGTAGTATTTCTATTTGCTACTCTCTTACAATATATAATAATATAGAATATAACACCTTTCTTGCTCAAAACTTCAAACCACTGATTTTTCTATTCAATTTTTAATTATAATGATGCATATTGATCTTTAATTGCTCAGAAGCTAGTTATCATCATTGGTATCCCTAAGAATCCATTTTGTGTTGAACTTTGTATTATGACTCCATTGGAAATAACTTGATGGTTGTTCTGAACACACAACACCCCAGGATGCTAATTGTTCTCATTAACACATCTTTCTGGATAACATGCCAGTTGGCAAAACTATGCCAAACTCTTATTTCCCCTCCTTCCCAACATTGAGCATCTTTAGAATGTCTGTATGACACTCGGAAGAGCTCGGTAATAAGTAACTTGAAAATCAGTACTTTGTTCTGTGGCAAAGTAGATTGACGTGCCTTTGCTACTGTTGCACTCCATTTTGTTGTTATTACTAATTTGATCTTTATATTTGACCTTTAACAAGTTAGTTCACATGCAACATTGATTTCTTGTCATCCTCATTATTCACCAGGCAAGATAGATACTATGATGCTTCTTATTTAACTGACAAATAGGTTAGACTACAGAACGTTTTTGAAAGGCTGTCCAAGAGATCTTTTTCTTGGCATAAGGGCACTTTTCGTAAGGAAAAAGAAAAAACCCCACAAAATTCTGTCATTCAAAATAAATATATCATCTTTTAAAAGTGGAGGCAATTCTGAAAATAAATAGCAACAATTTTTGATACCAGAAAAGGCTAACTAGGCAATGTATTAAGAGGCCCTCCCAAAATTTGTTAATGGATTGATCTGAATGACTGATGGCACATAATTAAGTTCTTTTAAAAAGCAAGTTACTTAGCTTCTAAGTATATAGCTGTCAAACGCAGATCAGAAATATGTGATGCCTGTGCTGGCAAGCCGAGTTTCCCCTTTCTTTTTTCCTTAAGGAGACAGGCCCAAGTCTGGTGGTGTTTGTGACCTATGTAGAGGTGAGGATCACCTCAGGTCAGAGATCTGCCAGTTGGATGCTATAGGCCAACAGTAGAGATCAGCATCTTTTCTGAAACTTAAAGTCATGGGAAGTTGCCTGAAGCAATTAGAAATTAAATGACTTGCCTAGGGTAATGCAGTGAGAGTATAGCAAAGACAAAACTTAAACTAGGTCTTCCTGTCTTTGAACTGAGATCTTTCTACCTCTAAGGCCAGCTTTCTCTTCTTTTCCTTATATTTCTTCTCAAGCAATTGAATATTAGAACATTAGAACTTTAGAATATTAGTTTTCCTAAACACAATAATAAAGGGGCAACAGAACAGACATGGTGATATGAAGTTTTGTTGTTACTTAACTGTCAAGTTAATTTTTTTGTTTTATTTAAAATTTTCAGCTATGACAGTGATGGCTGGTGTCCACCATTACCAGTTCAAACATATTTACATCAAGGCATGGAAGATGAACTAGAGGAAGATGATGACCGAGTTCCAACACCTCCTGTTCGAGGAGTGGCCTCTTCACCTGCCGTCTCATTTGGACAACAGTCTACTGCAACTCTAACACCCTCCCCTCGTGAAGAGATGCAACCGATGCTTCAGGCTCACCTGGATGAGCTGACCAGAGCCTATCAGTTTGATATAACAAAGCAAGCATGGTAAATATCACGACAAAACCAATAGATGTCTAGAGAGACCAGCATGCATATACAACATTGAGTTCAAGGATGTAGAAGAATAGAACAAGAAAGTACATTAGAGTTCAAGTAGTCAAACTCCCACATTTCATAGATGATAAATTAATTAGGAGATTAAGTTACTAACAGTTCATTTCTAAAATGGGATTAGAACACAAATTTTTCTGACAATTCAGTTAAACATATATTGCATGTAGTTGGCATTCAAAAGCCTGATAAAATGAGACAACATTTGTAAAAGACATAGCACAGTAGCTGGCCCGTAGTAGATGCTATATAAATGTCTATTCTCTTCCACTTCCCCATTCCCTGTTGAACTGAAATTGTATATATGTATGCATACACACACACAAAATTTCTAGGTATATGATAGTTTGTGTGTGTAATTAGCTTCTGTAATTGACATTCAAATGTCGTTTCTTCCACAGAAGCATGTTTAGTTTGTATACACACATACTTACACATGTACATTTACACATGTTTTTTTGACATTTTACAAGAAAAAATGCAATGTGTAATAACACCAAATTTATTATGATGGGTATATGTACACGTGTGACAGAGTAATTGGGTTGCATTTTAGGATACTTCATATACATTTCTTACTATTTTCTTCCTGTACTGTCTTTCCTTTTCTAACTAACAACATTTAAACCCTTGATAGTATTGATTTGGATAAATCTTTTATTAGCAAAGTGTATCCCCATATTATCATATCTTGGTTTTAGGGATCAGAAACTTGTAGTTTCAGGGAAGTACCACTACATGGTGAGCTTGCATTTTTGGGGGGTATAGGACTGGCTTCACCAAAGACTATAACAAAGTGTAAGGAGGATAGGACCAGATTGCCAAAGGAAATAAACTACCAAAATATATCTGTATTACTAGTCTCTCAAATATTAGCACAATTGAAATATCACTTAGTGTAATGAGTATTCAAACAAGCATAAGAATATATGAATCAAGAAAAATTTACTTCTTAAATATAATCTAAAAATCAAGGTGGGAAAGGGAATAAACAAATATAGGTCTATCTACATACACACACATATATGTTTATATGTATATATACACGCCTACATTTTCCTCCTTTGCATAACCCTAATCCTAACCCTAGTTGCCTCACCATTATCCTTCATTTTGTAAAGAAAATAATGAAAGCAATTTTCTTTCCATAATTATACTTTAAAATGAAAATCATAAGAGGCTTCTCTAACTGGAACGAATCCGTTAAAAATTAGTTGACTGCCTGTCATTGTCTGGATCTGGAGTTGAGGAAGGCAAAATCTAATTTGCATTTAGCTCTCTACCCCTCCCCGTTGCCTTGATTTACAGGATTTTAAGCTAGGAATGACCTTACAGATTGACCCCATCATTTTACATGTAAGTAAACTGAGCCCCACAGAGAGAAAGTGGCTTCTCCAAAGTCATAGAGTTAGCAGAATCCCTTGTTTACCTAAAGGTATATTCTTTATAGGCTGTATACTTTTTAATGTATGCCCAGTTCTGTGAGAAGAAACCAGCAATGACCTGAGAATGTAATAGGTATTTTCCCTATCCCACATCACCAAATCTAGCGTAAAACTTGAAGATACTCTTGAAAGGAAAAGCTCTTTGTGTGTATAAACGTGCATATATCTATATGTAGAGAAATTGATAGATAGATATCTTTATATTTTTTTGAGAGAGAGAGAGATCTTAAACCACTCATAAATCACCTTCTTTTCTTTTCTGACTGATAAAGGAAAAAAGAATTAAGAGATTTTCAATCCAATTAGCATTATCATGGATTGCTATTTTATTCTAAGTGTATCATTGTTTAGTTAATTGGGTCATCATATCAAAGATTAACAAAGGCTGTCAAAGATGATGGGAAACCAAGACAAAAATTCTTGAATGACATTTCCTTCCTTACTTTTTCACTTAAAATGTCAAGAAAATCATAAAAGGAATTAGATTGTAGAAGAACACATCATGTGAGTAAATATTTATGTCTCACACTTCTTATACTGCTAATTTCTACTATTCTCAGTGCCTAAGGAAGAGTCCCACTTTCCTTAACTTGTTGAGAACTACAATTCTTAAGTTTGCCATTTCTCAGCATGAAATCAACTTTCAATCATTGGTCATACACATGTGAAATGCCCATGTCCGCTACCCAAGAGATGACCCTACGTGCACACTAAAACTGAAATTTTGAAAAGCAATATGAAACCAATGCAAAAAGAAGTAACTAATGTAACATTATCAACATATTTAAGCAAAAGGATACTGATTCTGATTTAAAAGACTAGGAACAAAAACAAATGTCAGTTTCTTTTGGATCTCACCTAAGTAGCAGATGACTCTTTCCTATCAAGATCTGAAAAAAAAGGCTTCAGATACCAAATGCCAAAATTCATCCAGATTTTGCATAGCATGTCACAAATGATGAAATTTTCACAAATGATGAACTTTTCACATATGTGTGGTTAAGGATTGTGTGGACATTTTGATAGTAAACAATCTTCAGTTGAACAGTTTGGGAGTTCCTTACCAGAGAGAAACAGGATGTTTTGCTAACTACTCCACATACTTACATAACAAAATTTTATTAGAAATCTCTGCCAAAAAATCTAACATGTCATTGCAAAATAGTGTAAAACATGAAAATAGCTTGCCCTCTTCTCTGACCAGTCCATTGCAGTCTAGTTGCTAAAATGGCCCTTCTCAGTTTCTTAGGTGAGGACGAATCTCAATTTCTCATTTAGGTGAAATTTCGTTCAGATAAACTGAGTTGAAATGCCTCTTTTCTTACTTTATATATGCCATCGCAATACAAGGAAGTAGAAGGTTTTTTTAAAAAAACATTTGTATTCAAATTAGCAAATAATTATTAAGCACCTATAATGTATAGGGCACTCTACTAGGCACTGAAGATATGAAGATGAAAAACCGTAGAGTCCTTCTCCCACTTGACTGATCTATCTCCTTGAAAGCACAGTCTCTATTTTTGCTGTTATTATTTTTTGCCTTTCTTTATCAAATGTTCTAAGAACATGAACATAGTAGGTACTTAATAAATGCTTGGCAATGTGACCCAGTGAGCGAACTTAATGGAAGGATAAGTTATGTGTATAAATAAGTTGTGCGTATAAATAAGTATGGCACCAGGTATTATGTAAATAAATTCAAAGGAAAGAGCTCTGGACCAGGGTTCTTAACTTTTTGTGAGTTTTATGCACCCCTTTGGCTTTCTGATGAAGCCTATGGATTCTTTTGTTTAAATGCTAAAATACATAGAATTAGAAAGGAGACCAATTATCATGCAATAAATTTATCACATTATTAAAAAAAACACAAGTTCATGGAGTTTAAGAACCCCAGCTCTTGACAAAGTTGATTCAAAACATTTAAGATACCACTTTCAGCTGGTGGGATCAAGGAAGGTACATGGAGGAAGTGGAAACAAAGCTAGGTCTTATTGGAAAAGATAGAAATTGGAGGTGAATGAGTTTTAAGGAAGCAAGGTATATAGATGTAGGTGGGGATATAGATGTAAATGGGTAGGAAGAGCTCTGCTTAAATCTACAGAAGTAGGAGAGTGTCGAAACATGGAGTATGTAAGAAGAGTCAAGTGAAGAAGGATTCGAAGTTAAGTTGAAGATAGATTGGGGAGGGTCTTAAACGTCAGCCTTAGAAGTTTGGATTTTTTTCTCTAGACAAGAGGAAGCCACAGAAAGATTTTGAACAGGGGTCAAAGTGACGTGGTCAGGCAGGTCTTTGCATATAAACCATGTAAAGTTAGACTGTGGAGAGATTCAAAGCAGAGAGGAGTAGTTAGGAAGTTCTTAATGGAGAGGAAAGGGTATTATTGTGAACGAATGAAGAAGGAATGGCACCAAGAAACACTGTGAAAGTAGAATTAAAGCCATTCACTGCAAGTAGGTAGGTTGTTAGTAAAGGAGAATAGTAAAAAAAGGACCCCAAGATTTTGAAGTTGGGATCACTAGGGGATGGTGAACTAAGTTGCTCAGACTTTCTTTCCAAAACAAAGGCCAGGAGAAGAATCACATAAGGAAAGGAACCTCAGAAATTCAGTCAGGTAGTCAATAAATATTAAGTGCCTACCATGTGCCAGATGCTGTACTAAGTGCTGGAGATAAAAAGAAAGGCAAAAGAACCAGCCCTGCCCTCTAGACTAACAATCTAACAGGGAAGGACAATGAATAAACGGAAGCTGAAAAGGAGTTGGGGGGCAGGGGAGGGTACCTGGTGTGTGGCATGATGAAGTCCACAGGAGCATAGCTGGATGAGAAATGGTGAGATGATTCTCTTGAGTAGCCTCCTTAAATGGAGGATGTGGGAGGAACTCTCCATTCTCTGTCCTCCATCCTCTCCAATCAGAGGGGCCTCAGAGCCAGAGGGTCTTGCGTGTGAATCCAGTGTGGATGGAGCGTTGCAAGAAGATGAGGTTCCTAGGGGCATAATGGCATCCAAAGGAGTGCAGCTGAGTTGGAAATGGCCACCTAGTCCAATCCATACTATGCTGTCTATAATCACTGCCTTTTCTTTTCTGCTGTACTCATGACACCCAAGGTAACAGTCCCAGGTCACCTCCACACTACGATAACTGGTACTGTAGTTATCTACTGATACGAATGTCACAAGGGAACTATTATCAGGCTTCTTCCTATCTTGATCACCAAATTCATCCATATTCTCTTTTCATTCCTTCATCTGACCAAGCTCCAGACATGTTGCTGCTGAAGCAGGGCAGCTGAAAGTTTTGAAGGAAAAATAGGTTCTATTTTGAACACGTCAAGTTTGTGGAATACTGGGATGCCTCAGTAGAAAGGTACAAGAAGCAGCTGAAAAGATGTGCCTGTAGACCAGGGGAAAGATAGAAACCCTATGTACTGATTTCAGAGTCACAGGCATAGAGGCAATACTGAAATTATGAGAGTGGGTGAGATCACCAAGGAGAGAGTTTTAGAGATGATGGAGAGGTCCAAGAATAGAACCTTGACAGGCATTTTGAGCCCTGACCAAACTTTGAGATTACCCCTATTAATTTCCTCATTTTAAAAGAAGAAACTAAGACCTAAAAGGCTTGTAACTAGTTAATGCATAATGAAATTAGAATGTTTATCTCCTAACTCACTTCCAAGTGTACTTTCTACCACTTTAATATTATTTAGAGGCTTCATGGATAGTAAGGTATATATTTCTGTAAGCTACTTTAGGGGTGTGGAAGGGAACAAGCATTTATTAGGCAACTACTATGTGCTGGACCCTGTGCTAAACATTTTACAAATATTATCTCATTTGTTCCTTGCAAAAACCCTGCAACGTTGGTACTGTTATTTATCTCCATTTTAAAGTTGAGCAGCTGAGGCAGAAAACATGTGTGTTACTCAGTGTTACACGGCACTTAGTAATTGTCCAATGCTGGATTTGAACTCAGGACTTCCTTACTTCAGACCCAACACTTGGTTAATTTTGTCACCTAGCTATCTCTATAACGTCTAACCTAAGTAATTGGAACAAAAGCTTTTAACATATATGGTTTTGGATGAAAATGGAAGAAATAGCTATTGATACTTTACAGAGAAGCCACTATCAAAACTAAGCTGTCGTAATTAGAAAGACTAACCTTTTTGTGTTTTTTTTCCCATTTAAAATATGTGCTATGTAAAGATGCCTTTTCCCCCCTCTTATAGGCACATGCAAAGCAATACCCAACCTCCTCAGCCCCCAGTTCCACCATTAGGTTATGTTTCTGGAACCCTGATTTCAGATTTGGAGACAGATATTCCAGATGATGATGATGAGGAGGAGGAGGAGGAGGAGGATGAAGAGGAAGAGGAAGAAGAAGCATTAGAAATTACTAGGCCATTGAGAGGTCAAGAGCAGACTCCAGGATCCAGTATGGACAATCTAGACAGCTCTGTGACAGGTAACAACTGATTTATCAGAAATAACTGTCCTATTTCTATATTTATATGTATCACAAATCAAATATGTTTTAGCAAGGTTTATTTCATTCTATTTCTACAACATTTTAAATATGTTAATACTAAACACAAAGTTAAAAGGGGATTTGGAAATATTTTTGCTTTGCTGCAAAAATGATAAGAAAATTCATGAATTTTAAAAAGCCTTAAGGACATGAGAGAAAACTCAATTATATTCAGAGCTTTTGAAAAGTTCAGTCTATCAAAGAAGCAAGTCTATTACATTTTTTAAAAATCGACTTTTGGAAATGATACATTTTGTATATCAGGAGCAACATACAAAGTGAATGCAATCTTAAAATGCCTCTTGATATTTTATTCTATAAAAGCATTCACTGATAAAAATGAGAAAAAGACTTCAGAATGAGCTTCTAAAGGACTGCACAACGTATTATTTTAGAATGGAGAAAATGTGTAATTACATAAAGTATATTTTTATACATTTGATATTCATGGATTCAATAATTTTATAATTTGAGAAAGATTATTATTTATTCCGTTTTCTCCTTAACTTCTTATCCTAGCCATGGTGCAAGAGATTGCAACAGAGTTCATCAAAATTTGAACCCAGAATTAAATGCTATAAAAGCCCACGTATTTAAAGTTACTTTTGAAACAGATTTTAAGCCAGATGAGTATACGGTAAAGACAGAGAACATGTGTCAATTAATATTGCTTTTGTCCTTAAATAATGCATCCTTTGCTCAATATCAAAAAATACCCTCTGCATATCTATGATGATTTAATTCCCTGAGAAAAACAAATATTCATTACAAATGCCCAATCTTTATGGGGGTCCACTAATTTCTGTATTTACTTTTAGGATGTTCTTACTATAAGAGGGCATTTAAATGTTCTCCCACTTCATTTTATTTTACTGTCACATGCTTTTTAAGTTCTAAAGATTTTACCCCCTTATCTGGGCATTGCAGCTCCGGAAGTGCATTGAAGCTGCCAGTGATGGAAGCTCCAGTGTGACAGTGATGAAGCAGCAGTACCTATAATTTTCCTCGGCCTCCCTTGTTGAATTAAACAGTGTGCAATGCACTAGCCCACTTTTCCGTTTGTCTCCTTGCCCTCAGGCCAGTCTGCTTGCCAAGCTAATTAAGATTTAAGAACTGTGGCTCTACTGCTGTGATTTCAAAAGCAGCTCCAACTGCAGGCTGAGAGTTAAAGTTGAAATCTTGGAATTCAGAGGGGTGACTTATTAGTGCACTAGTCAGCCAAGCTACTTTGAATGTCTAGCCTAATCTCCTTCAGGTTTTAATTTTGCATATTTTTGCATATCTCACTAATAGCTCTGAAGCCTTTCCACTAGAAATGTAGCAAAGGCTTTACAATGATAATATAGGAATAAATAAATTTTAAAAATCAGCTTAGCCCATGCCCTTCTTTTGTTGCATATTATTAATGGTGGAAATGATAGACATAGCTATACATCAGGGCACTGTCATTTTGAACATTTACATGTTCATTTATTAGTATCATGAAAGATAGTCAAATATGACTAGGATGAGGAAAAATGGCATTTTTACTATAGTTAATTTACCTTCATACTCATCCAAATGAAGCTTTTATAGCTAAGAAAACAAAGCTTGCTTTCCTACATGAATTTAATTTAATTACTGTCATCTTTAAAAAGATTGGGGCGTTCTGATATAATAGACTGATCAGTATGCCTTATAAATATGGCTATATCTTGTTAGAAAAATAGAATAGAATAGAATACAGTTCCAAATATTCAGATAACATACCTTTCCACCCCTGGTTTCTACTATAAGTTTATATGGAAGGTATGCTTAAAGTCTTAATTGCTGAGCCTAGAATTAACCTTGCTAGTAAATTTTTTCCTCTCACAAAGGGAAATGGAGCTTCTGGGTATATATATTCTATGAAATCTGAATGTTAGAAAGAGTAGCACGCTTATGAGTAATGTGCTAAGTGGCCTCTGTTTCCTTTAGACACTTAAGGCTTGGTGTAACAGTGCTAAATGAGGCGGGCCATAAAAACACACCATTTCCATTTGTTTTCTCTTTCTTTGAAGATGTTAAGTGCCCACAAAGAAGATTTTTATCTCAGTCTAAGATAGCTCTGACTTTGAAGTTGTGTATGGTTTGGGGTAATTGGGTAATTTATTTCAGTTAAAATTCCATACTACCTTTGTATTTTCGTTATTATTAACTTAATGAGTAACCTATTAAAACAGGACAGTCAAGTTAGGATGTATTCCCAGGAGCTCCCAAACAGCCAGAATCAGAGTCAAAACTTAACCAATACTGGCAGGGGTTAAAAAGACTCTGCGTGAAATTATGCACAATTTTCCTTGCCTTTATTGCTGTCAGACAGCTTCCATATTAGGGAAAATCCATGATATCGAGGCTGTTTCTGTAAAAATAATATGTCACTATAAATGTTTTTTGTCTCTTAAGCAAGTAATTCAAGAATGACACTTCTTTGAAATGGTGGTTCGTGAAGCAAGAGAAAGGCAAATCAAGGGAAAAAGTATTAGTTGCCCCATTTCTAATGAACTCACTAAGAGAGAATGGTAGCCACAGAAATCATTAAAAACCTATATTTCAGAGTGATACCACTGAACAAATAGTTACTGACTCCTCATTTGTGCTTTCCTCCAGTTATAATTCTTTCACGTTTATTTGCAAGATTATCAAATTCAGTCTGCTACTTAATTAAATATGTTTAAACGTATAATGAAAATGTATTTATGCCACTTAGTCAAATTTATTCTTTGCATTTTTATCATTCCAGATTTTTCAGTTTTCAAATTGCAGAAAAGCCAAAAAGCTCCCAAATTTATATTCTCAAATTCTCAAATATATAATATATATAATGTATAATATACAAAATATAATTTTTACCTCTACTTCATTCATCTATGAAACAAAAAAAAATATGTCAATAATAGTTCTTACTTGCCCTGGTCAAAGGGAGTTTTGCTGATCTCAGATTCAGTCAGAGGTTCAATATTAGGGACTCAAGTTCAATAAATGCATCTTGATGAGCATTCCTTAAGCCCATCTCAGTAGCTGGATTTTTTACTTGAACTATTACATCATAATTTAAATCCCATGGGATTTTACTATAGCAATGTGGTCTGGAGACTGAAAGTACTCACCAATAAAGAAACTCTTCTACTTAACTGTTAGAGTCCACATGAATATAACAGTTGAAGGGATACTGGTTCTCATTTTATTACTTTGAAAGCTAAAGTCTGCTTTACCAAAAGAATCACAAAAAAAAGTTTGATAAAATCTGGAAGTTTTCCTTAAAGCTAAGGTACATAACTTTTAGAGCCTTAGCTACTAAAAACTAGGACCTGAAAAACAGAAATTGCTACCAAAAATGATTAGGGAAAAATTCAAGTAACAAAAATTCCACATTATTACTATCACTGCCAAATTCAATTAAATAATTCTCCAAAGAGACAATAACTTTGAAATATTTTAAATAATCTATGTATACTTATTTTTAATTTCCATAGGTTAAAAGAAGGATAAAGGCTATTTAGTGTATGTTTTCACCTATGTAAATAAAGTTTAAAAGATATCCATTTGCCTACCTATAACTCTACAGAGAATAGGGGATATGCAACGTGTTTGAAGAATATAGAACAACCATAGATTAGACAAGATCAGTTACCTAAGTCATCTATTGCCAAGGCAGAGGTCAATATTTGGATTGATTTGCTCCGTGATACATATTGCTTAGATTTTATTTTACAGACAATTAGGCAGATTGCATTTAATAGTAAATGTGATTTTTAGATTAAATATATGCTCAGAAAATGGGGAACTGCTAGTTTTTGTATCTCATAAAAATGGTAATGCCACAATTAGCAAGGTCATATTCTAAAGCACAGACTTTACTCAAGCTTAATGGATCTAGGGATCCGCATTCATCAGCAAGGAAGGATTTAGCATAAAACGACATGTAAATGAATTGATGACTGATCGTAAATTAATTTTAGTGCTGAAGATGTAATAGAGACACAGCAAGATGCCACTTTATCATAGTATTTTACTGCTCAGTAACATTTGAGCAACTACTTAATGTTCTGTGGGCTTTTTTTTCTTTAGCAGTCAGAATAAATTTAAGAAATTTTTGGCTTTTCAGCAATTTGAAAACTGAAAAATCTGGAAAGGTTAAATATGTAAACAGAAATAAATTTGACTAAGTGGCATAAATTCATTTTCATTATATATTTAAGTATATATTGATAATGCATTCAGCTATAAAGTGTCAAAATGGTATGGATTGCTTACCGTCTTTTATTTCAGATTTTTTAATAGAGCACTTTTTACCACCCATAAATTGCTTGCTATATTTTAGTTTCTAGTAGTGTAATTTTTTTTACTACATATACACTTTTACTCAAATTTTTCATACAAAATTTTACATACATCTAATAAACCAATTATGTGATTCATAGGAAGTATTCTTCCAAAGTCCTTTAACAGTTTTGATAAGATCATAATATGTAAGATCTACAGGAGAAAGATGGAAATAATCATAGCGCAGACAGACAAACCCAGAGAAGTGAAATTTTTAACTGGAAAGAAGGAAGGTAGCGGACTTTAAAGATTTTTTTTATTTCATCAGTAGGACTAACCCTCCTCATTTATGGAGACAGAAACACCTCTTTCCTTTAGTAAATTATGTAGTGAGCTATTTTAGCCAAAATCCAACCCTTTGACCAACCTCTGATGATGAGCCTTTCTACGCCTTATGAGTCTAGTTCTAGGTTGATGAATAATATGTCTGCTGCTGGGCCAGTATTTGAAGCCGTTGCAGTATGGAAAAATCATAATATTGTGGGAACTGTGTTTTACAAATGAGCTTTTTCTAATTTTTTTCTTCCTCCCTTGGGGGGGTGAGGTGGAATAAGGCTCTAGACCTTTAATTTCACTGGCTTAGGGAACTCCCAGCAAGGAAATTCCCTCTACAAATGCATATCAGTAACTGTTGTAATTTGTAATTTTAGGGAGTAGTCTGTGATCCTGAGACCTTAAATCACCTTTGCAGTTCAACAAAGCCACCCTGCATCAGAGATAGGGCTCAAAACCAAAGTTTCCTGATTCTAAGACGTGCTCCTTATTCACTTTTCCACATTTCCTCTCAAAAGTGATATTTAAAAGCATTTCCCCCAAAATGGGTGCATGACTTATATTTATAGGTTGCTTTCTCCTTATCCTGTCTCTTAGCCCTTAATTTCTCTCTGACTTTAAGGGAGGGATACATTAGAAATTCTAAAATAACTAAGCAGCTCAATTGTTATGTCCCTTTGGGGAAAAGTGCACATTACAACTTGTTAAAAATAGATTTCTGGTTTCTCCTACCTTCTTTGTTTATCCATCTAAACCTTATTAAATCAATTAATCTGTCTCTAAATATGAAATGTTTATTATGTGCCAAACATTGTGCTGAGCACCGTGGAAACGAAAACAAGAGTGAAATATGGCCTGCCCTCAAGGAACTTACGTTCTAATGGTAGAAAGAATGTGTATTTGTGTAGGCATATATAATATGCACATACACTTTTATATACATACATGCATACCTTTATTTTGGCTATATCATGTTTCTTTGCTGCCATTATCACACTCTCTATTTAGAGTTCATTAGGAGCTAGCACCGTCATCAACCGATCAATATGCATTTGTCAAGCACCTGCTACATGCCCAAGCACAGTGTTAGGTCCTTAGGATACAAAGACAGAAGTGCCCCTGATCTCTCTGAATTTACATTTATTGAGAGAGGTAACACATACATATATACCCATATATCAAATAAATACTAAATAAATATAATGGTGTGTAGGGACAGAGGGAGGTGTGGACCCTGTAATGCAGTTAAGTCCCTTGCCAATGTTATAGGTAGAAATTAATGAAAACACAAGAATGTGTAACCAAGAAGGTTTTTTTTTTGCATAGGCTATGTGACCCCTGGCATTCCACCAAACATATTAAAAAACCAGCTGGGAATGTGTGGTTAGGCAAGGGAGATGACATTAGCCTCCATGAACCTTATAGGATCGCCCTTCCAGAGGGCTGTACTAGCCGTGGCTGGAGGTTTCTGAGGGAAGAACGAAGACAGAGAATTCATTAGGTTCTATGCTACATATATCCTTCTCCTATATTTGAAAGTTGTTTCCTTGCAAACCATTTTTCTTATATACCCCTTGCTTGGTTGGGCTGGTGATTTGTACAATTCCTTTATCTGGGCTTAGGACAACTTCCCCAGTCTTTGAAGGAAGGAGGATGCTAGTATTTGAAGTGGGAAGAGGGGGTCAGGAAAAGCATACAAAAAGTGGTGGTTGAGTCTGTATTGTAGGAGAGGGTAACATAGAGTGTCACATGTGAGGTTCAGTAAGAAGGGCAGATTGGCAGAGAAAAACATTTTTGGCTCTTCGTTTTTCAACTCTATACCTTGTCTCCACCCTAAAAATGTGAACCAGATTGTAAGCAAAAAAGTTCATTTTGTTTGAGCCTGGGAAGCAAGAAAGAGAATGGGGAAGCTAAAAGTTTTCTCCCTCTTGTTTAACCAGGAATCTAATTTACAATATGGCATCATTGATTTGGTTAAAATGCTGTGAATTATCAAAAAATTAGCATATCCATAATGAAAACTGTTAATTATGTTTTCTTGAATAATTTTAATTTCACAGTATCATTAAAACATCAATATCAAGCCTGAACATAACCTTAAAAGATGTTTCTGTAAGAAATGATACCAAATATAAAATCAGATGGATATACATTCTGACTTAGTGCTTAAACTTCCATCATTTTGAATTCTCAGACCTTTGTAACATTGTTTCAATTAAGATGATGTTTTTTATAGAACTAATTAATGGCACTAGGTGGAGACTACTTGTCTTCTATATATAGGTAATATAATTATTTTATTCTTGGCCGTTTTGTATCATCTACATAACTGCTTCAACTGTCCAGGTGATAAAGAATTCTCTGTAATTTACATTCTCCATTTATAAAATATTTTCATACTATGAAAATTGGTCATTGCTTAAAGAAAAGGGAACTAGAAGGAATTAAAGAAATCACATTTTTCTTTAAGCATTGGTTTTATGAATGAACAATAAAAATCTTGAAGAAGCTCTAACATCCTTTCAGTATTTTAAGAAGTATATTCACTTCTAAAGTGTTTGTGACCACTAAATGCTACATTTTGTTTTCTCCTATGTACTATAATATCGTGAAGCAAAGCTCATTGCATCATTTCTCTTTTCATTTTGTCTGATAGTCCTTGACTTGCAATTATTAGATCAAATATTGTTCTCTCTGAGGAAGCTCAGTTTTTTCTTAGCTTCCTTGCGGCCGTTTGTCAAGTGAACTGTCTTTGGAAAGTAAAAGAAAAAATTTGTGATTTTGGCAAACAGAATCAACACTCAGTCATTCACTCTGCTACACTTAATATATTTTCAGGCTGACAGATCCTTCTCACCCCTTCGATTTCTGTTCACTGTTGTTATTATGGGCCTTTTTGTTTTATTTTGTTTTTCTTTTTAAATCTTGAAAGTGCATGAAGCTGTATTATGGAAGCCTTCCAATTGACTGAAACTTATTTAGTTAGAATAATAATCTCAAATATATTATTATCTACTAAACAGTAGAGGGAAAAAAATGAAAAAAGTACTTCATTTTATCTTTATGTACCTGTGTGTGTTCCTGGAATTCCAGTAACTGTAGAATTGAGAATTATTTCATGCCATGTATTTCTTTTATTTGGGGAATATGGTGCTATGTCTTTATCATATCACACTGACACCTTATCACTGAAATAATTTAAGTAACATCTTTGAAATTAATATTTTCGGGTTTAGTTTAAGAGCTCATTTTGCTTTGATAAAGCAGCGTAACACAATAGATCAGGAGCTGGCTTCGGAGAAGAGAAGACTTGGGTTCCAATCCCACCTCTGACATAAAGTAGCTATGTGACCCTGGACGAGCCACTTAACTTCTCAGTTGTCTTTTAGGCAATTCTCTGAGACTATAAGTTGCAGAGAAGATGCCACCATATATTGGATTTTTTCCTTATTTGGAGTTATTTAAATTTATCGGATCACAAAAGCAACGATTGATCCCCATCCCTGAAGTGTTTTATGTGGCATCTTCTCATCTTCTCATCCCTGTTGATACTATAACTCACTAGATAACTACATTTGTTTTTAGGTTCAATGGTAAATGGATGGGGGTCTGCATCTGATGAGGACCGTAACTTTTCTAGTCATAGATCTAGTGTAGGTAGCTCCTCAGATGACTCCATCTTGACCAGCAGCAGTTTTGCACAAGCACTGGTTGCAGCCGCAGACAAAGCTGGTTTTAGGCTGGATGGAACCAGCCTTACAAAAACAGGTTGGTAGATTTGAAGTCGCCAATTTCTGCATGAGGAAATCTTATGCTGTTCGTGCTGAGCTTTTCCAACCTCTCAATCATCTTTCTCCTTAATGAATCTGGCTGTGAGGCATTCCTTTAACATGCATGAAAATAGGTTTGGATGAATTCTTACCATAACTCCAGCTAATTTAAGTAATGCACAGTATTCTTTGGTCTTCTGATTCTTCCCATTATTCTCTACTACTTGATAAATTAATTGATACATGCTTCTTTTTTATATTGCAGCAAAGCTGCTACTAACTTTGCGGTTATTGTTTGATAATATATACTTTGCAAAATCGTCACACAATCAGTAAAGTTTCTAGTGAGAAAAAGTACCCAGCTCTTAACTTTATTACTGTGCTTCTAGCCCTTCGCTTTTGCAAATGCATTTTCTGGGAAGACTTTCTAAGCATGGGGTGAGTGCATATAAGTTTGTCAGTCTAACAGGGCACATGCCAGATAGTTTTATTAATTGTTTTGGATTTGTTATTTAATCCAATATTTTTTACTTTATTTTACAGGATGCTAATTAAAAAGATACCTACTGTATTTGCAAGTTAAATTTAATGGTGCTTATACATAGATGGGATTTTTTTTAAGAATTCAGTTTTTGCTTCTGGAAATAATATAACTGGCAACTTATTTTTCACTGCACCTAAAATAACCTTGTTTTTTGGTCTCTAAGTTATCATTAAATTTCATTTTTTGTCTTTCTTGAAACAAAATAGCTTCAATAACCCATTTGTGTGTATGCGTGTACCCAGTGTAACTTCACTTACAGTGAGAAAATGCCCTCTACCAAGGCAGACTAGCAATGATATGCTACTTATAGTCTTAAGAGAATCGGCTAGGTCCATAGATGTTTAAGTAATTTCTACAAGATTACATAGCCAATATGTTTCAGAGCTAGAACTTGAATCCAGGATGCAGAGATTGACTCTTCACTGATTACACCAAAGTTCCTCCCATATATAATCAGAAAGACCTGAATTCAAGTTCCACCTGTGACTCATATATTATGTGGCCTGAGGCAAGTCGTTTATATTCTCATTGTACCAGGTATTTCTATAAGACTATAAGTTGCAGAAGTTTCTAATCTGAAGGGGCAGAAGAGATAGATAAATACACAGATAGACAGATAGATAGATGGTAGAAAGAAAGAGAGAGAGAAAGAAAGGAAGGAAGGAAGGAAGGAAGGAAGGAAGGAAGGAAGGAAGGAAGAAATGAAAGCTCTATGTATGTCAAATTTACTTCCACAGAAGAAAAAAAAATGTAAGGCTGAAATTTCAAATTTACTCCTACGAATTGGAGAGGTTTATTTTTATTTAAACTACATTGTGATGTAAGATAATGGTTATTTGAATTTTTGTTTTACATGATAAAGTTTTAGGTCAGAAATTTAATGTTCACCAAGTATTTTGTGTGGTATATATACAATATGGAGAAACAATTTGAAAAGTCAAAGAAAGTAATAAATTAGGTAGCATAAATTCATTTGTTTCATGTATGTTAATACTAATAAAACATTAAGCAACATAACAGATTGCTTTAAGGATAAGCAGCTAGATAAATGTGTTTAGAATAAATATTACCTATTTTTAGGAATACTAAGGGTAGTGCTTTAAACTTTATGAAGCGCTTTCTTCATAATAATCCATTTTATAATAATAATAAATGATAGCTGCCATTTATGTCATTTTTATAAGAATCCTGTGAGATAGGTAGTTTATCATCACCATGTTATAAATGAAACTCTTGGTAACTTATCCACGTTCACCAAGCTTGGAATATCAGAGTCAGTGGTGGAACTCAGGTCTTCAGACTCTAAATCCATTTTTCTTTCCACTGTGCCAAATGCTATCATGTAGAAGGTATGCATGCTAGATTCTATGTGGTATTACAAGTATTAGCCATTGTTTTTTCTGTCAGTATAATCCTACCGTCTTTCCTTGAACAAATATAATACATTAAACCAAAAGAAAAAGGAGTACAGTGTTCATAATTGTTTGAGAAGTCAGAAGTGGAAATTTTTGAATAAATGCACTTTAAACTCAATATTCTGATACATAATGTAGTTTTAAACTGTTGCATATCATATACCTTGATATTACTGAAGTGAAAGATTCTATGGGGAAAAGGTAGAAAACAACTGACTGATAAACATGCTGTATATTTGTCTGCAGGGAGGGGGTAGCTAGATGGTGCAATGCAATGAGTGCCAGGCCTGGAGTCAAGAACCCTTCAGTAAGGTCAAATCCAGTTTCGTACACTTAACTAGCTGTGTGGCCCTGAGCAAGTCACTTAACCCTGTTTACCTCAGTTTCTTTATCTGCAAAAAGAGCAGGAGAAGGAAATGGCAAACCACTCTAGTATCTTTGCCAGGAAAACCCCAAATGGGTCACAGACACGACCAAAAAAATAAACTGAAACAAAATATTTGTGTGTGGTGCAGTCCAATGAACATATTTGAGTAAGGATTTCTGGGAAGTTTGTTTTCTTTTGCTGGAATACACAAGCTGTCCACATTTTCTAAGAATTTAAGGGTGTAATTTGACTAACCTAACATCTAATTAATTTTAGAACTTTCCCCTTTAATGTCAGGAAGAAACAACTGGATGTAGTGAACTATACCTTATGAATATGATTGACCTAGCTAAATCTTAGACATATTGAGCCCAAGTTTTAGGTAGTCAGAGTTTTTTATTTTACTTTTTTTGGGCGGGGGGAAGGGGAATAGCATATTATTCTTTGTTATGTTTGATCAGGAGAGTATAAAGAAACTAAAACATCGTCCCTGAGAGATAATCTTGTTAGCTCATTTTTAACCAGAATAGATGTATAAAGGGAAAGTCCTCTTTGTTATAATAATGTTTTGTATCTTCCATTCCCTTTCTCTTTTGTTTTAGGCAAAGCATTCTCTTCTTCTCAAAGACCTCGACCAACCAGTCCCTTTTCTACTGACAGTAACATCAGTACGGCCCTGAATCAAAGTCAGAGGCCTAGGCCCACTAAAAAACACAAGGGAGGTAAATTGGACCAACCACCATTGCCTCATCGCAGGGAAGGAATGACAGATGGTAGGTTTTTTGTTTTGTTTTATTTCGTTTTACCTCTTTACTATCTCCATATTGGGAATCTGGAACAAACAGTATTAAGTGGAGGTGACAAGTTGGTAGAAATCATATCCTATCAATTCAAGTCACTTTCTTAAGCACTGGTCATAGAAAAGATAAAAAATGACCCAGACCTTGCCCTCAGAGTGTTTGCAGTTTAATAACTACTAAATAAGATGTATATACAAAAAAGTATCTTAGAAGGTAAAATGTGCCAAAAGAATAGAGAGATTTAGACAAAGTGCTGTTTACCTAGAAAGACATCTAGTTCTGTGTCTTATTTCAGTGAAATACCTTATGTAAATATGAGCCAGTCTGAACAGAAATTATCTGACAAGGCTGTTAAGACACCTGCCCCTCTTCACTCCTCCACCTCCACTCATTTGGAATTCACTGTTAGGGTAACAGTTAAGCAGAGGAGTAAGAGTCTATACATAGCTATCTTACCAAATGGATTTAATTAACTTCTCAAGCCATTTAGGAGAAGCTAAAGAGATTAATTGTAGATCCCAAGAGTTGATAGATATTCTTTGTCCAGTCTCTCTAGTCCATATTACATTCCTGGCAGGCGTTATTCTAAACTTTACTTGAGGTATACTGTAAAAGAAAGTATTAATTTTACTTCAGTGTTTTTCGAGGAAACCCAAAATAAGGAATATTATTTATTATTATCTCAGTCAAGTACTAAATTTTGTACTTCATTTTACAGAGTGGTACAGATTATTCAAAAGGATACTGTTAAGAAAATTCAGCAGGAAGAATTGTAGTACACTAAAGGATGGCATCAGAATCCATTTAATACCATCTACCACGGCTTTCCCCTTGGTAGGGTTTAGCTGCATGTTACTGAAACTTGATAGATAGACATTATTTGGCTTCATTGACTTTTGGATGATAAAAAATGTATCACAATAACTCTGGCACTGTGGATTTAACATTAATATTTTATGAGGTGAGAGGCAGCATGGCACACTGGGTAGGGAACATCTGACCTTGGAATGAGGAAGACCTCTGACACAATACTGCCTGTGGTTCCCTAAGCCAATCACTTTACCACTTAGTGCTATAGGCAACTACGGGTGCCAATATGTATTGTTTTGAGATAGATTCCTCGCTGGGAATCCCCCTTCAACAGTCCAATCACAGGAAGTCACAAAATAATGTACACATATACAGAAATCAATAAAACTCTTTGGGTATTATTCTCCAAGAATGTAAATCAACCTTCAATAGAATACTAGATGCTCCAGTTCCAGAAGTTGCAACACCTTATAAATGGGGAGTTGGAAGCCTAATTCTATTCCACCTCATCCCCTAAATCGTAAGCTTACTCCCACCCCTCGTATCAAGGTCATATAATTGATTTTATTCACTCTTCCGTGTCAATAGTGAACTATTTGCTACACGACTTCTCACTGAGGAAAATCTAGTTAAATGGTGAGATGCACCAACATCAAGCTGGAGAATGACTTCATTCAAGTGTACCTAGTAACTCCAACTAATTTGTGCTCTTATCTGTGTTCTGTCCCCTCGCTCTTCATCCCATTTATTACTGTGTGGCTTTTCCAATTGTCCATGTCAAAGTATATGATGGACTTCTTTTTTTGAAGATATTAAGTGCCTAAATAATGTAACTTAATTGTTAAGTTAGAATATCTGGAATCCAAATCTCATCAGGCTTAAGCAGCTGCCCTTACTGTCCATCTAAAAATTAAGCATTCTAATGGGGAGTGGGTATTTGGGTGGGGGAAGGGGAAACCAATAGAAAGCTAATACAATGAAATACAGTTTTATTTGTCAGATTTCTAGGTCTTCCTTCAGTGCCCAGCAACTAAGATACTCATGAAAGATTACATCTGTATTTGTAACAGATCACCGAAAACAGAACTGAGTACAAAAGAAAATCACTCAATTCATGTAGCATGGCAGACATCTCAATCTGAAAATAGCATTTTATTCTGAAAGAAATGTTCCAGATGCAACTTTCCTCCCCCAGACACTGACCCTGTTATCTTGAATAATTAGTACCTCCTAATTTAACTAGAGGACATACACGATAAGTGGGAATAGCATTACAGCCTAGGAAGCTCCCCAAACAGATTCTCATGAGGTATAATCACCATCGCTCCAATTAAAGGATAATATCACATCAAAATAAACATGACCTGATACTTCCTCTATGAATTAAAAGAACTCTTAAGTTTTCTTTAAAAGTCAGTTGAAAGAAGCTCCTTACAGAGCCTTAAGGAAAATATCTTTCTTACTGAATGAATTTAAAATTATTTTTACATAACCACGTGGGTTCCAAAAAGAGGAAATTACTAAAAAAATGCACACACACGTACATATATGTTGAAAAGGGAAAAATGGGTACATGGTACAAAATATTAGAATATTAGAAGTATTTCTATTAATATTACAATATTATTCAGAATATTGGAAGTAGTCTGTCTCCACTATTTTATTAAAAAGCTCTGTAGATTAATATAGAGATGTAACAAAAGGAGCAAAAGAAGAAATGGAGAAAAAACTCTGACAGAGACTTTAAGAGATTTCAAAATAAAATGCACAATTTTGACCCGAATGAATTTTTAGTGCTAGTAGAGAATCAGTCCAAAAAAAGGAGCCTATCATATACTTTGATATGGACAAATTGAAAACCACACAATAATAAATGGAATGAATACAAAGGAGAGAACATAGGATTTCATCGTGAATGAATTGTGGTTAATAAAGAATCTAGGCTCTTCAAGAGTCAGTAAGAGGGAAAAAAAAACAAAAAAGAATGTTAGAAGAACCAAGTACTGTTGTTGTGATCTTCATGTTTTATAAGAATTATGAATATGCTATCTGGAAAAATTAACAAGCGTTTTTATTTTTAAACCTCTATTATGTGCCAGGCACTGGGATATTATACACTTAGAAATACAAAGACAAAAAATAGCCCCTTCTCTCTGAATTTACATTCTTATGAGGGAAATAATACATACACAGAAAAGTAAACACAGAACACAAAGTGTATTCAAAGTAATGCAGGGAAGGTACTTTTGGAAGGGTTTTGAGGGAGAGACATTGGCATCTGAGTAGCTAAGAAAAGACCTTATATAAGCAGTGGCACTTGAGCTTACCCTAGAAGGAAGCTCAGAATTTCAAGAGGTGGTAGAAAAGAGGGAATGAATTTCAGGAATAAGGAACAACCTTTGCAAAGGCATAGATACAGAAGATGTAATGTACTGTATGAGAAACAGCAACTAAGAGTTTGTCTAGACATTAGAGTTCATGAAAAAGAGCAATGCCTAATCTAGAAAAGCAGACTGGATTCAGATTGGGAAGGATTTCAAATGTCAAGCAGAAGAATCTATATTTGATCCTAGAGGCAACAGGGAGATGCTGGAGCTTACAGAGCAGGAGAACAATATGATCAGAATGGTCCTTTACAAATGCAGTATGTTGTTGGCAGCTCTGTGGAGAATAGATTGGAGAGGAGAATGACTGGAGGCTGAGAGACTAATTAAGAAGCTTTTACAATAATGGTAAAGTCTTGAAGTAAGGGTAGGGGAGGGTCGTATGATAGAGAGAAGTGGGAAGGTGTCAGAACTGTCATGGAGATAGAGTCAACAAGACTTTGCAGTTGGTGGGTGTGGAGAGTCATGGTGAATGAGATTGAAGAGGCAGAAATTAATCAGAGGTTATGAATCCGGGTGAATAGAAAAATGGTGGTACCCTCGATAGAAAAAGAGAGACTAAGAAGAGGAGGGGTTGGGGACAGAAAGATCTGTTTTAGATACATTGGATTTGTGCTGCTTATGGGAACTTCCAGCTGAAATTTTCCAGTAGGTCATTGGTAATGCAGAAGTACAGCTAAACCTATGGGGATTGATTACGTTACAGAGAGAGAATTTAGAGAGAATACAGGACCGTTGGCTGATGAGCAAGAAAAGGAGACTTCAAAAGGAGCTGGCAAATAAGAGGAGAAAGAGAAAAGGTGTGTCATGCAAATCCAGAGAGGAAAGAGTGTCCAGGAAAAGCAGGTGATCTGCAGTGTCAAATGTGCCATCGAGGAGGATGAAAACTGAGAAAGGCCCATTGGATTTAGCTGCTCAGAGATCATTATAAACTTTGAAGTTAACGGCTTATTGATTGATGAGGGTAGAAGTTGGGTCGCAAGTTAAGAAGAGAGTGAAAAGAAAGAAAATGGAGGCAGCTAGGATATAAAGCTTTTTCAAGAAAAAATATAGTATGGTAGTGTAGAGGATAGGAGGATATAGTGGAGGTTGTTGTTGTTCAGCAAAGAAGAAGCCAGCAGATACTGAGAGATGAGTTGGGGTTAGGAGACTGGAGTTACAGGAGCAGACATGAGGTATAGGATCATGAATATAATAAGTAAAGGGGTTAGTTTTGGTTGGGAGAAGTACCATATCTACCTCATTAGTAAAGAAGAAGATGGAAAATTATTTCAAGATAGTTTGAAATGTAGAATAGGAGAGAAGAGGGAGCATGACAAATGGCCTCTTATTTTCACAGTAAAACATGAGGTGGGTTACTTCACTTGAAAGTGAGGGGAAAGGAGGTGATGTTGGAGGCCAGAAGGGAAAAGAGAAAGTTTGGAAGAGCTACAGCGGGGAAAGTGATAGAGAATCAAATTATGGAAGGGCAGCAGAAGCAAGATTAGATAAATTTATATCCCAGTCAGCATTTAGTAAAATCTTCCACAAAATGTGTGGTCTTCTTATAACTCTATGAAATGTTCAATATGTATTCTGAGCATTAGTTATTACTTATAAAAATAAGTACATTGAAAAACTATAATGTATTAGTTGTAGCTCATTAGCTAACTCATGAAACAGATAGCTAGAATTGCTTGTCAGGCAGAATGTTAATTGCATCTAATGAATGTTAGCGTAACCCCTGGACTGTTGTTAAATGTGCCACCTACATGGGTGCAGACAGTCAGCTGCCACATATGCTTGAGCATACAGTTCTTAATATCCCCAGGGCATCATTTCCTGCAGAGATCATCAGAGGAGTCGTAGTTCTTTCTTGAGCCTCTGATTAAGAGATTCTGGAAAGCCACATCTTCTGTAATGCTGTTAATGCTCTTATGTGTCATGGCATGTCTGCTTTGGAAGACAATCTGAGGTGTGGGCAAGAAGTAAAAGATAAATTGGTTTGGGAGCAAACTCTGAACTATTTCTCTATTCCTGGTAGGTACAGAATTTGCAAGTAATAATGCATCCTATGCTAAGAAACACTTCCTGCTTTTTCCATTTCAGAGGACCGCTTGCCAGAGTACTGGTAGAAAGTAATAAATGATTTTAACATTATGCCTTTATGAGTCTAATGATTGATTTTATTTTCCACTAATTAATTTTGTACCAGCTCTACCTGTATTGAGTCTTCGTTTATCTCCAGCTTGAAGCAAAAGTATTATTCCATTACACTTTAGTTCACTCTAAACCCTATTCAACATTTTTAGATCTTCCACCACCACCAGATCCCCCACCAGTTCAGGGTTTAAGGCACCAAATAGGCCCTGGCCAACATGGCGGTAACATGGAAAATTCCACAGAGAGAAAAGGAAGCTCTCTGGAGAGGCAACACGCATCCCCCATAGATGAAACAAAGAATTCATTGGATCTACAAACTAGAACCTCACTAGAGTGGCAGCAGGAAACGCAGGAGTGGATAAGCTGCACAGAGCATCAAGAAGATTTAAGGAGAGTCCCACACAAACAAGCATTTGGATCAGGTGTGTGGTGATACAGTCCAAAACAAAGTGTAGACATTTACATTTTTTTACCAGGTGTTTTAATATGAAAATTACATTAGGACAAGTACAAGACAATTAATGGGCTAGAAGACCTTTACAAAGAAGGTCAGGAAAATTGTCTTGCTGTTTTTCTCACCTCTTCAAAAGGGCAGTTACCTGCACTATCTGCTACCATACGCTCTGCCTATTTGATAAATCTTTGCCCTCTAATGTTTATCTCAGAAAAGAAATCAAAGTGTGAGGATGGATTTACAATTGCTTTAACCACTTTGACTGAATTGATTAGGTAATTTTAATAATTGCTTGGTTCAGACTAACAAGGTTCAGAATCATCAGTTACTTGGGGCTTTCCCTGTAACAGGCATAGTGGATCTAAGCCTAGAAGAGACCTTAAGAGATCAGCTCTTCCTTTTTTCTCATTTTATAGATGAGAAAATTGAGGGTCCAAGTGATTATCAGTTGTCCAAGGTCACATGGTAAATAGCAGAGCCAGCATTTGAGCCCAGGTTCTGTGACTCCAAATTCAGTGTTCTTTCTAATGTTATCTAAATTAATAAGTGAGTAGAATTTAAATCTTTAATAGAATACAGTGTTTGGTTTAATCATTGAGTCATTTTTCATGTCTGACTCTGACCTCATTTAGGCTTTTCTTGGCAAAGGTACTGGTATGGTTTGGTATTTCCTTCTCCAGCTCATTTTATAGGTGAGGAAACTGAGGCAGACAGGGTTAAGTGACTTGCCCAGGGTCATATAGCTAGTAAGTGTCTGAGGCCAGATTTGAACTCACAAAGATAGCTATTTCTGACTCCAGGCCTATCCCACCATCCACTTTATGCCACCTTTTGTTTAATAGGTAGCATTTATATTCTAATTTAAGGTTTGTAAAGGGCTTTGTAAATAAGATCTCATTTTATCCTCACAACTCTGGGAGGAAGGTGCTATTGTTTTCCTGATTTTATACATGAGGATACTTATCCAGGGTCACACACCTAGTAAGGATTTGAGGTAGGACTTGAACTCAGATCTTCCTGACTCTGAGTGTTATGGTATGCTGTCTGCTGCACCACCTCTTTGGTGCTTAGATTGTTTGAAAAGTGACCAAGTTACTTTCGTCTTGTGGGTACGAATTAACTTCTTCAGCATTTAGGAGAGATGATATATCATGGATATGTATTTTAAGCATATTTTCTCGAACAACTCTTCTGAAGTCAGAAATCATGAAGTTCAGATAATCTTTTTAAAAAAACATTCATCTTATGCAAATGGAACCCTCCCTTTCTAGAGACAAGCCCAAGCTCAGGTATGGAAACTCTTTTTTTAAGTAAAATTCCAAGTTGAAGAATATTTAAAGATAAAGCAATTGTAGTTTGTAAAAGACAGTGTAGTTAAGATATAAGTGTAGTGACCACAAAAAGGTGATCCTAGAATCTGTACAATAATTCTCATAATTTAGACTAAAATGAAACGTTGAACTCTGAATGTTATTTTCAGATCTACTTTTGATAAGCAAGCTAAGCTTCATTATGTACAGTTCTCTTTTATAATGAGTCTAAATTTCATAAATAATGTAAAACAATTTTTTTTACCACTAGGATCTAAGCAAATCCTGCTTAGATCTAAATCCATTCACATGTAGAAATTTCTGAAATATTGGAGATTTATTTGTTAATTTCACTAGATATTGAGCCATCAAGCAAATCATTCTCAACTTCAGTTTTAGAGGGTTGAATACCTCTTCCATCCCCAGGCGACTGTGTTTTTTAGCCCTTTCTCGTACTTCTTTTTCAGACGAGGCACTGGTACCCTACAGCAAGCCCAGCTTCCCATCACCTGGTGGACACAGCTCTTCAGGAACAGCTTCTTCGAAAGGATCAACCGGACCTAGAAAAGGCGAGGTCTTGCGAGGAAGTCACCAACGCAATGCTAGTGACCTTCTTGAAATAGGCTATATGGGCTGCAGTAGTCAAGGACAGTTTACAGGTGAATTATGTAAGTAGTTTCTAATTACAGCTTTGAAGTGATTAGAGTTGAAAAATAATAAAGAGGTAACAATGTATATGAATGGAATTAGAGAATGAGAGAAACTCATCTTGACGGTCAGAGAAAATTCAGATTATTATTATTGAATTGAATCCTGCTAGTAACCCACATCATTGTTCCTTAGAGCACTAAATGAAGTGCACATTTTTACCACTTTTTTGACTTACAAAAAGTGTTGGTTTTAATTTAGACAATCTTATTCTTTGCAAGTGTGAGAGACAGTGTGGTGTCATGTCACACTGAGCTCACGTTTAACTCCACACACATCTGGCCCTGTGAGAGTAGGCGAGTCACAGTGGATAGAGCTCTAGGCCTGAAGTCAGGAAGACCTGAATTCAAATTTAACCTCACATACTTTCTATTTGTGTGAACTTGGGCAAGTCACTTAATCTCAGTTTGTCTCAGTTTCCTCAATTGTATAAAGGGGATCATAATAGCACCTACTTCATAAAATTGTGGTAAGGGTTAAGTGAGATTATATTTGTAAAGCACAGTGCCTGGCACAAATAGGTACTCAATAAATACTTATTCCCCCTGAATATCCTCAAGCAACTAGGACTAAAAATTATGAAACAGGTGCCAATCTGCATTTAAAGAGAGAGTTTCCTCACCAGGAGTTCCCTGGATTGATTTTTACAACTGAATTATAAGTAATTGGATTTTTTAAAGGAGCTTTAGAAATGACCAATTCCAAATTTTTGTTATTCAGTCATTTTTCAGTCATGTTCAACTCTTTGTGACCCCATTTGGGGTTTTCTTGGCAGAGATACTGGAGTGGTTTGCCATTTCCTCCTTCAGCTCATTTTACAGATGATAAAACTGAGGCAAACAGGGTGAAGTGACTTGCCTAGTATCTGAGGCCAAATTTGAACTAGCTGCTACTAATTGTATCATGAATCCCATAAATTAAATTAAGGTTTTAGTACTGGGGAAAAATACTTAGTGTCTTGTGTTTTCTGATGCATATCTGGCAGAGGTAAATAAACAAATCTAAGCATTTCTACTAAAGAGAGGGACAAAATTCAAAGGATTCAAACCCAGACTTTCTTTAAAAAATCTTTATGCCATCACAATGTCCATTCACAATTTATAGTGTGCCCCAAAACAAAAGACACAATTCCATAATCAAGATTAATGAAAGTCTAGGTGACAGTTTATATTTATCGAACAGAACAATAGTCACCACTTTCCATGTAACTTAGAGAAACATTTTCCTAAAACCATTCTTTCTTTAACCACTTCCTCTATCTAATTAAAGGTGAAGTTAACTCCTGTTAATTGAATTAATCAAAGGCCTAATTCCATACCTAATTCCATCTCAGCTAGGTGGTGCAGTAGATAGAGTTCAAATCCGACTTCAGACACATGCTAACTATGTGAAACTGAGCAAGTCACTGATTTAACCCTGTTTGCCTCAGTTTCGTCATCTGTAAAATGAGCTGGAGGAGGAAATGGCAAGCCACTCCATTAGCTCTGCCAAGAAAACCCCAAATGGGGTCACAAAGAATCAGACACAACTGAAACAACACAACAACAACAAATGAGAAACTTCTATGAATTGAATTAGTCAGAGACCCAATTCCATCTCATTATCCACCTTTCAGGGAGGATTTTTTTTCCTGGGCTCATTAGACTTTTCCCTTTAGAAACTAATTAATTCTTTGTCAAGAATGATATCAAAAGATTTCAGTGCAGGACATGGTTTCATGATTGCCAGTTAAAGAAATAATAGTAAAGTTTTTCATTCATGTTAAGTAAATCAACAACTTTAAAGTATTATTCATATAAACTAGATAAATAGCGAGATATAGATATGAGCTGTCTACATGTATATGTATACATATATGACTATATATGTGTTTTTATGTCTATATCTAAAGAGAGAAATGGTAAGGGGTTAAGCAGGAAGAAGGGGATTGGCTTCCTATGCTTCTGCAGAACTCATTAAATATTTACTTATCCTAGAAACAGCTGATTTATAATTTTTATTATTTTCAGACTCAGAATTTATGGTTGATAAAGTTAACCTAATTCGGTAGATATTGGGTACCTTGACATTAGTACCAAGACATTGAAGAAGTCTTAATAGAAAGAGTAGAAACCTAGGTCAGATTTATGTAAGCAAAGGTTTTGCTTCGATTCTGCTTATTTAATTGAACTCAGTTTTCTGAGAATTTACTTGTTTGCTGTAGAGAGGAAAAACAGTGTCAGAGTTGGAGTCAGAAAACCTGGCTTTGAATCTGACTTCATTCACTAGCTAGATGTATATCATGGAAGTGTCATTTAAACTGTCATGGCCTTAGTTTTTTCATTTGTAAAAAGGAAAACATAGAAATATTTACACAATTATTGTGAGTAAAAGTGCTTTTTAGTACCTAAGGCACTATATAAATATTAAATATTATAGTTTTTAAATTATTTTAGCTTAATTTCTGCATTTACTTTGATTCCTAAGGAAATGCATAATGTTTACTTTGTGCCAAGCATGGTTTTAAACACTAGTGATACAAATAACAGGAAATTTTCTCTCCATCCCCAGCCTCCAAGTGTCCTATTCAACTTTGTTCAAAAACTTAAAAAAAAACTTATCTGGCATAACTTCTCAAAATTACTGAACTTACAGAATTTGTAGTGTTTATATCTCAGGTTGTAATTTGTGGTTAAGATGGGAAAATACCATATTCACAGAGCAGACTACTGTTCTAAAAAGAGATTATTACTAATATTATGAAGGCCAAATATGTTTTTGCCTTTTTTAGTTCTGTCATAGGTTAAATGTCAGTGGTTGTTGGGAAAACTAGTGGGATTTCAAAAGAAGAAACCTTAAAGAAACCAAGGAAATGTCTAGTACTTCGATATGAGTTTGGTCAAGCTGACAGTATTTGTTAAGTGCCTGCTTTATGCCAGGCTCTATACTAAGCACCAGGTGTACAAAGAAAGATAAAAATTTTCCCTCACCTCTCCTCAAGGAGCTCATAATCTGACAGGGGAAGCAACATGCAAATAGATATGTACAGACAAGTATACACAAAATAAGTTGGAGACAATCTTATATAGAAAGCATTAGCATTAAGAGGGATCAGGAAAGGCTTCTTGCGAAGTGTGGTTTTAGCAGTGACTTGAAGGAAGACAGGAAAGCCTGAAGAAGGGCAGAGTTTCAGGCATGAAGGACAGCCATTGAAAACGCATTGAGTTAGGAGATAAGAATTTCTTGTTCTGGAAACTGCAAGGAGGCCAGTGCCATTGAATCTCAGATTCCTTGGGGTATGTGAGATGGGGACACTACAAAGGTAGGAAGGGATCAGGTTATGAAGGACTTTAAAAACCAAACAAGATTATATATTTGTTTCTGGAAGCGTGAGGGAGCCGTTGAAATTCATTGAAAGCATACAAACACAATGATAGTCTGGGTGGAATTTTTTATTTGTTTTATTTTGTTGGGTTTTTTTAAGTGTTGAGTTTTTTTCCTTGCCACCTTGCAGCCATTATACATTGTATGCTGCCTGATAAACTATTTCTAAAAAGCCACCTCAAAGTTGGCAAAAAGGAAAAGCAGAATTCAGCCAAATTCTTGCCTGATTTGTGCAGTGAAATTCCTCATAACTTGAGAGGGTTGATTTTCCAGCTCCTATGGGACCTTACAAATGTTTAAAAATATGTTTCTTTCTTCTCCCTTCAACATAAACCTAGTCCTTCGTTTGATATCCATAAGATGCATAACTCTATACATCTGTTTTCTTAATAGCATATGTAAATGTTTATTTTTCAAACCTGTGGTTTTGCTAGTGATGGAATTTTCCATGTGCAAACTCTCTCCACCGATGCATATTAGCCACGCACTTCCAGTTTGCCTAGAACACTGCGAAGTTAAGTGACTTATCCTTGACTGTACATATACTACGTATCAGTGACAATAATTGAACCCAGTTCTTCTTGACTCCAAGACCAGTCCTCTGTCTACTATACCACACTTCGTCCACATGAAGGATGCCTTACATTTGATGCTTCAATCAATTTAACAAACTTTTACTGAATACCACCTATGTTGAAGGCACTGTGAGAATTGCAGAGAATGTGCAGATCTAAAACACCTCACTCTCTTCCCTCAAAGATCCTCAAAGTCTACTATGGAGAAGTATCACTATATTTGATCCTCAAAACAGCCTAGGCAAATATGATTATCCCTGTTTTACAGATGAGTAAACAGATGCTCTGAGACAAGTCAATGTGATTTATCTGCAGTTTCACAGATATTAAGTGACAGAGGTAGGACTCACACAGGTTTTTCTTGTTTTGAAAATATAGAACTTTTTAAGTCAGAAAAATAACAGGGCAGAAAACATAGGAAGAGATGATTAACCTAAGTAAAGAGTATCATGGTTCATGCAGACAAAGGGAATGTCTAGAAGAGAATAAGCATTTGTTAAATACCTACTATGTGTCAGACCTTGTACTAATACAAATATTATCTTCTTTGATCCTATGGGACCTGGTACAGCCTTAAAGGCATTCTACAAACTAGAAAACTGTTAAAAAGCCGATGTGGCTCCAAAGTGGGGACGGGATTCTAGTGTGGGATCCAGCTTTATGTTAATCTCCTCTCCTAACCTGATTCATGCCGTTTCCCCACCATCTCACATTTTCAGTGAGTCTAGCTGTGCCAATCTGACTTCTTGAAACTTTGAAAAACATATTGTATAGCTGTTTTTTTAAAAAAAGTCTTTATTATATCAGATTCAATGGAGCAACCACTATTCTCTGTGTGGTACCCTAATCACATAGAGAACATGGTAATGTTTAAGATAGAAGCCATGAGTGCTAGTAATCTGTGGTCATCCGTGAATGTCTCTAAACCTGATTTGAACATACTCTTATTTTTGAACTAAATGATTATAACGTTTCTTCCTCCCAATGATCAGCATGCTTTAAACTTATTTTATTTCCCTTTTTCAGAATGGGACTGGAAATATAGTCATAACAAGTGTATTTAAGAAATTGTTTTCATGAAACTAACATTAACTGCCAAATATGTCCAGCTTAAGTTATTGAAGTAACCACTTAAGTCATCTGCCTAGCATAATTCTTGCAATTATATGTTTTTACGAATTTCTTTTTCTCTCTCTCTTTCTCTCTTTGTATTAGAGAAGTTGAGAAGAGAATTGCAAAGCTGCTCTGAAGGACCATCAGGTCTGAACTCATGGAAGTGATGACACTAAACAGTGCAATGAACAAATTCTTTATTTATGTACTATTAAAAGAACTGTAAATGCAATGTAAAGACACACAGCCACACATATCCCACAGATATTTTACTTGTATTCTCTTAAAGACACCATCCACCTTAACTATTTCTTGTCAGGAGTATGTAGAAAAGAAAGAAAAAAAAATCACCCTCCAGGATGAAAAGGATTTTCCTCTGTATATAATTTCTTTTGTTGCATTGCTATGCAAGCTCACTCTCTTTTTAGCTATGTTCATATTACTGTCTGTTCCTATTAGTCTGTTGTACTATATGTGAATTAATAGGCTGTGGTGCCATATATTAACTTTTTAATTGTGTAACTTTTATGTTTAAAGTTTGCACTGCAATTTTATTTGGTGATAAGCACAAATCTGTACTCATGACATGAAGAAAAAAGACTGAATGTGAAGGGAGTTTATTGTACTGTAAGCTATGTTGAGTAATACAGGATGTAACTGATTATGTTGTATGGTTTTCCATTGGGATGTAGGAATATATAGAAGATAAAAAGGAAAATTGATGTTAGCAAAGGTTTATTTGAACATCAGGGACTAATTCTATAAAAAAGCAAGATGGCTTCTTTTACTGTTTTAAAGAGTGTATGGGGTTCAAAAGAAAGGTGTTCAAAAAGAAAGGAATGAATACGTATGAAATATGCAGATAGGTAAGATATACTAAAATTGATGAAAAAAATACGGTTACCTGGAGTATCAGTTTTTACCTGCCCAAATATGACTGAACAATATGAGATTTAATATAACCAAAAGAAATTAAGGTGTTTCACTAAAGCTGTATTCATATTACAGTTTTAAAGCATTTTATGAATTGCCATAATTAATCTCTCTAACCCATTAAGTCAAAATATGATGTGAAGTTCCCCAAGGAAGAAAATAATATGAAGTCTAGAATATCAAGTATTTAAAAATGTAATTTATCACTAGATCATACTCAGGCTTCTTCCAAATATGAACTATGTTACAATATCTTGTTTCATCTTTATAATACATACACAATACACTAGAGGATAGAGCTGCATCACTGAATTTCCTAACTTTTTTACAATACAATTTACATAAGACTATGTTTTATTTAATTAAGAAGTAAAATTTATTCCACCAAACTTGTAGTCAGATTATAAGTGCTTGAAAAGCAGTGCTAAGAGTATGTTTATTTCATGGTAAGTAGATGTCTTGAAATAAAACGGAACATTTTCAAAAATTGGCTATCGACCAAAAAATGTAGTTGACCTACTTTTATAAGTGAATTTAAAAACAAAGATTAACAGGAAAACTGTGCATGTTTATATGCTTTTTGCATAAAACCAAACCTTGTAAGTGGACATAAATAACAACATTCTGCTTCATCATTTGTTTTCATGACTCAAAATTATATTTTTCTGCAACTCAAGTGTGAAGAAAATTATTAATTTTTAAAATATTTATTAGTTGTCATAAGTATATTAAACACAATCAAAGCAAAGCTCTCTTGAAATTCCCAGTTTTAAAGTTTGCCCACCTGGCACATTCGCCTATTTAGAGTCTGCTTATGTCTATCCTTTCTCATTAATCTGCAAGAGGATTTACTGTTCCTTTCAATAAAGTTTGGCACCGGCTCTGCAACAAGAGGGCCTTTAAAGTCCACACTTAAATATATCATTGGCTTCACTTCCCCACTTCTACTTCTCATTGTATTAGCAGAGTAGTTGGCATTGTCAAATTTATTTCTTCCATTTACTTTTCCTAAACCCATACGAACATAAGCAAACCTAAGGAACCAAGCTGTGCTTTGGGGGCTGAAGAAACATCTGTTCTTCATTCCATACCAGTGACTCCACAATGGGCAATAGAGTTCAAGTTCACTTTTGGCCATACCCACGTCACCCTACCCAGATTGTTTTCTAACATCAGTGTCTGCAACTTGAATGAGCTTTGTTTTCCTTCAGATATGATAGAGTATCTGATGAAAGTGTGAGCACTATGTTGGGAATGGTAACATGAACATCCAGAAACCTGAAGGCAGAGAGATTTCAGACCATGGTATTTGCAATGCCAAATGTGAGTGTCTTCAACCACACAATTAAAACTTGCAGCCTCAGAGCTCGGTTTGTATCTCTGAGTAGTGTGTTATTTCAGTCAAATGCATGTAACCTGTTGACAGTAGCTGCTAAAACACTCTTAACTGCTTGGTTCACATAAATTTAGGGGTTTGGGCAGGAAGTGAGTGGTTATTATGACTGGATGTGTAAGTTTATACATTATACTAAGCTGAATGCCTTATCAGAATGATCTGTGTTCCTTGTTATCCCCACATCTAGGTAAATTGATCTTAAATTCCTTACAAAAAGAAGAGTGCATTTTACCAAGATATGGCCTACATACTGACATACAGTAATACTATAGTTATCAAATGGAATTCAGCAATAATATAAAAAAAATCAAAAACCATTATTCATCTTGCTAACTATAAGAAGTCAAATAGGATGTAAGCCAAGACATGAAATCAAATGTATAAACATTCGTTACTAACTGCAAAGTCTACTTTTCCTTGTTGACTGTATTAGTATAGTTTTCATTTCCGTATACCCAATTCTCTATTCCATAAGTCACAGAGCAAGTCCATGTAAATCTATAAATTGAAGGCCTCCACAGGTTTCTGTGGATGTAGGGAGTATCATCCCACTTTGCAGTCAAGGATAATGCTACCTCATGGCCACTTCTGCATAAGCACAATACTATTTAGTTTGAAGAACTCCTTTTTTTATGCAATGCCTGTGACTGTCAGAGCAAATGCTCATCTCAGGCTCTGTTTTTATGTTACTGATATGGTACTTCTGTTCTAAATCTTTTTTATTCCATTTTACAATAGAGATAGAATAGCACTGATGCCAACACAGTGAGCTACGTGAAATCACTACATTGATTATGAGTCCAACTCAAGCAGAGAATGAAAGTAGAAAGCATAGAAAGGTAATTGAGTTCAACATTGGTGTAGTAAAATTAGAGACCAGAAAAATGAAAGCATTAGACTTTTCACTCACTTTCATATTATATGGTCCAGACCCACCCATAGAAATGTTATAATAATAATTTGGTTGAGGAGGGAAGTTGGATCAGATGACCTCCATAGTCCCTCCAAACTGTATGATTCTATTAAATTTATTAATATATAACTTCATATTTTATCGTTCTAAGAATTTTAATTAGTTTTCAATGGGTGTTGAGTTAAAGTTTATGTTTAGCTTTGGTGGAACACCTTACAATTTCTGTCTAAAAATTTCTACTATTATCCCTTGACAACATAATCATAACCATCCCAATTAATTTCAGATACGTGATTTATCTGCCCCAATGGGAAGTGATTGTGTGTGTCAGTATTGAAGTTGTACAGGACCATGGTATTCACTAACTTGTTCATCTGCCTCTATATTTTGCTTCTGAAATTACATGACAAGAATTCGGTATATATAACAACATGTTATAACAACCTTACATGAAGTATACTATTTTCTTTTCACATACTTGTACTTCAAACAAACCATAGTGCAATTCCAATATGGTTTGATTTAATATTGCTTTTTTTTAATTTCATTTTGATCCAAGCCATTGATTGTGAATTTATCATGTTTTAAAATTGGGGATGTTGTGGCAGCACTTAGACTTTTTTATATTTGTTTTTCTAGATTTATTTTTGTCAGTAGTTTGTTCAAGTCACCAAAAAATTCCCAACTATTAATGTGTTACATTGGTATTGTTAGTACAGCAGTTAAATTGGCATAAGAAGTTGGTTACTAGTACTGTCAAAAAATTGTGTATTGTATATTTACTGGGGAAAAATAAAACATTCACATTTCAAATCTGGCGAAAGCGCTCTGTGAAATAATCGTAACTGTTCACAATTAGAAATACAATATGAGTACTTTCACTTTGAGACCACTATATCACCACTTGTAAACAAATATATATAGTACAAAGGGCTATAAGCATTTCAAAACTCTTTTGAATATTTAGATACATTGCTAATTTTGTTAGTGGTAGAAATCAGATGAGAAGTATTTGTGAAGAAAAGAACAACACATCGTATACAACTGATAGCTTATGCTGGTGGTATTGCAAAATTACAAATATAACGAGCCTATCATTCCAGATTTGTGGTTACTTGGAAGAGCTGAGCTAAAGCTCCATAAGTTTATACATGAGTAGCTTCAGGATCACCTTCTACAAAATGAACAAATCATCTATGGAACTATGTAATGTGATAGTAATAACTCTCATTGACCTGGAAAAGAAGAGAAAGAGGAGTTTGCTTTAGAAATGTTTTAAACTCAATAGGAAAATAGCCAGACAGGAGATTAGAGAAGGAGATTTGAGTGAGAATATAGTCTTGGGGAGTGAATTGACCTAAGTTAAAAAAAAAAACCAAACATCTTCCAAGAGTGGATTGCAAAGGGGAATTACAAGGGGGAAAAAGAAAGTATAAGAACTAGTGATTAAAGTCTGACCAAGGAGAAGAGAGGAAGGTAGAACAAAGCAGATTGTTCTGGTTCCAGCTCACTGATGTTCAACACAATCTTCTTGTTATTAACTTCAGTTTTATAAAGAAAGGAGCAAGGGCAGGGCAATGAGAGGAAAGAGCACAAGAGGATAAGATAGAAATCAGTACACAATTAGGAATCCTAATCATGAAGGCAAATGTCCTCAACTTAGCCATAAAATTGAAGAGGATAGCAGAATATATTAGAAGTTAGAATCTAGTAATGGTACTTACAAGAAGTACACTTGAAACATAAAGTTTCAGAGACAAAATAGGGGGCTAGAACAGAATTGATTCAGCCTCCATTGAATTAAAAATGAAGCGGAAGTCACAGTCATGATCTAAAGTACCTAGGAAGACAAAGTTATAAGAAATAAATAGGAAAATGATATTATGCTTAAAAGTATCATAAATAATATCAATTGATAAAATGCAAAACTATAATCATTGTGTACCTCTATGTATAGCCTTTCAGACTTGGACAAATCAACAAAAATATAAGCATTATAAAGAAGAAAGAACCTATGTCTCTGGAGAGAATTTCAGAAAAAAAGCAACTGTGGTAGATCCATGGAGATTACTAAATAGGAATTGAAAGGATTACACATATTTCTAAGCTTTACAGTATAACTATAAAAATCGGTCATTTACTGTTGCACAAAAACAATGTAAATAAATTTAAAAAATAGAAATTTTAAGGACATACTTTACTGACCATGAAGAAATAAAAAAAAAAGTACAACCAATAAAGAGAATTTCAAGAAAATATTCAAACTTAAGTAGAAATAAAAAATGAACAATTAGTAGATAGGACAAATCATAGAAACAATAGATAATTCCATCAAAGAAAATTATAATAGTAGACAGAATGACCAGACTTTTGTGATATGTTGAACAGTCCCTTCAGAGAAAATTCTGTTTCTGAGCACTTTAATCGGTAAAAATGTAAAAGAACAAATCAACAAAGTAAAATTGCAGCCCAAAACAACTGGGAAAGTAACTACACACACACACACACACACACACACACACACACACACGTATGTAACGGCTAAATACCAAAACAGAAATTCTGAAAATCAAGGAAAAGGTAAACAAAATTGAAAGCAAAGAAAAAAGTATTGAACTAATTAAAGCTAGGAGTTAATGTTTTAGGGGAAAAGTTAACAACATAGGTAAACCAATAGTGAGTCTGACGAAGAAAAAGAAAGAAGGAACTCATTGTCGGTAACAAAAAGGAAAATTAATCACAAATGAATAAAGGAAATTAAAAACTAATTTGCCTGATTACATGCCAGCAAAACAGATGAAATTTTGAGTATTTATAGAAATATAAAACACCCAGATAAAGAGAAACAAAAATAAATAGTTTAGATAACTCAACTTTAGAAAAAAGAAATTAAGACAGAAATGAACTCCCAAAGAAAAAAAGACCAACTTAAATTGCAACGAAATTTTATGAAACATTCAAAGAAATTTAATCCTAATGTTACATAAATTGTTTGCAAAAATAATAAAAAAATTCTTTCAAATTCCTTCCATAAAGCAAATATGTTCTTGACATCTAAATGATGGAAAGACAAAACAAAGAAGAAAATGACAGACTAATATCTCCAATGAATTTCAACTCAAAATTTTACAATAAAATATTATCAAAACAGGTAAAGCAAAATATCAAAGACATGATATACTACATTCATACTGTTTGTACCGGAAATGCAGAACTGAATTAATATCAGGAAAATTATAAACTATATGCATTTATGTAAAATGATTTAAAATCCCAGTATCAATAGATGCAAAAAAAAAACTTTGGACAAAATATTACACATATTTCTGTTAAATGATCTTTTCATTAATATGATAAAGTATCTATTGTTAGCAAAGAGCCAGCAGTATGTTTAAAGGAGATTAGCTAGGGAACTTTGCAATAAGATAAGGAGTGTAGCAAGAGAATCCATTATCACCACTATTATTTGATATCATTTTAAAGATACAAGCTATTGGAATAAGAGAAGACAGAAATTGAGAAAATAAGCACTGGGAAGAGGAAACAAAGTTACGCTTTTGCAAATGATATCATGGTCTATTTGAAAACCCTTGAGATTTGACTATGTCACCAGCTGTTCTGTATATTACCAACAGTGGTGGTTATCCTTCCTACTCGAGGACCAAAATGACTTCAGTATATTTGGGTCAATGCACAACTGTGGCTAATCAGACGAATACAAATTCTGAAGGCTCTGCCACAAGTCAGGCACAAAAAGTCCATATAAACATTCGGAATAGAGATGTATCTAAATTTGCTTACCTCATATTTCTTTTGAGATATTGCAATTCTGCTTTGCTCTTAGAGCACAGCAGGCAGACCATGCTGGGTAGCCCTGTCCCAGTGTCTCCCCTGTTTCACAATCAATTCCAAAGTTCTTCTTTGTATCACTTCTTTTGACTTCCGTGTTAGCACTTGCCTTATGTGAATTTTCCATAAAATAGTCTTTTGGGCAAATGTAGATTTGGCATTGGAACAACACGACCAGCCTGTCCAAATTGTACTCTGCAGTAGGGTTTGAATGTGGCAGTTCAGCTTGAGAGAGGATCTTAGTGTTTGGCACCTTATCTTGCCAGGAAATCTTCAGAATCTTCCTAAGACAATTCAGATGGAAGTGATTCGGTTTCCTGGCATGGTGCTGGTATATATTGCCCCAGGTTTCATGGGAATGTGACAGTAAGGTCAGCACAACAGCTTTATACAATGAGGCTGGCACAACAGCTCTATAGACCTTCACTTTAGTAGGCAGCCTACTATCTCTTCTCTTCCACATTTGCCTTTGGAGCCTCCTCAGCACTGAGCTACCTCTGGTGACGTGTGCATACATCCCTGGAAAGTTCACTGCCAAGGTAAGTGAACTTATCTACAGCATTCAAAATTTCTCCATTTGCTGTAATAATTTCACATATGGGTGGTGTAGTACTGGCTAGTAATGATATTACCCACAAAATCCAGAAGGAATACATAGAAAAAAATCCATTCACAATAACTTACACAATGCATACAACATTTGAGATTCTACCTACCAAGAAATAGAGAAGCCGTATGAATGTAATTCTAAAACTTTTGTAGGAAAAAAAAAAGTATTCAGTAATTGGAAAGATACTATCTTTCATGGTTGGACCTCTCCAGAATAATAATGACCATGTCACCTTTTAAATTGCCTTTTAAATACCATGTCAAACAGACTTCTAAAGGATTACTTTATAAACCTAGAAAAAAATAAAAATAGAATTCATCTAGAGGGACAAAAGTTTAAGTATCTCAAGGGAAATACAGTAATGAAAAAAAGTGGCAGATAAGGGTATCAGATCCGAAACTATACTGCAAAATGTCAAGTAAAATGATTTGGTACTACTTAATATAGAAATAAACCAGTAGGACAAATGCAACATAGAGAAACAAGCATACATTGTCACATACTACCTAATAAAATAAAAAAATTCTGCTTACTTAGATGAAGATTCATAACAATAATATACTATGGGTCAATCCCTCCAGTCACTCTGGAAGACAATTTGGAGCTATGAAGAGCATAAAGCTGTGCAATACAACAACTACAAAGTTGTGGAGAAAAACAAATGTTAAATTCTTAAGAACTCTAATCAATGGGGCGACCAACCAGGACACCCGAAAGTCAGTGATAAAACATCTACTGCCAAACAAAGAGGTAGGAGACTGAATATAAATTAAAGCATATATTTTTTGGACATAGACAATGTGTAAATTTGTTTTGTTTGGCCATGCTTATTTATTAAGAGGTGTTTTGTTTGCTTTTAACTTGGGGGCGGGGAGTAGTTGAAAGGGAGAGGAAGAATAGAGATGATAGTAATACCAGAAAAAAAAAAGCTTCTTCAGCATGTAGCAATTTTTTTCTGAAGGAACAGAAGAGAATAGAAGGAAGTTAAGTTAGGGACAAAGACAAGCAATACTACTTTGAAATTGTGCAGTTTACTATCTAATCTTTAAAAGAAATGTAAAATGTATATAATACAGATGTGGACTTTCATGAGCTGTCCACTTTTTCTGTCTTTTGTGGGAATGCTCACAATTGTTGATATTTGCCAAATTATGAATATCAAAAATAAATTTATATTGTTTTTAAAAGAGAAAGGAAACCTCATTCATGTTAAAAGTTTATTTAATTGCATTTTCTCCCAGTGATTGTGTGTTAAAGATTAGATTTTTAAATTTTTCTCTTCTTTTGCACTCTTTTTTTAAAAAAAAATATTTTATTTATTTCATTAAATGACTCCCAATTTTAACAATCATTTAAAAAAAAATTATTGAGCTTCAAATTCTCTCCTTCCCTATTCTTGAAGGATTTTACTCAGTTTTCCTGAGTAGATTATTCTTGGTTGTAACCTCAACTCTTTTGCATTCCAGAATATCTTATTCTAAGATTTCTACTCTTTTGATGTAGTAGCTGTTAAATCTTTTGTGATCCTGTTTGTGGCTCCATAGTATTTGAATGGTTTCTTTCTTGTTGCTTAAAGTATTTTCTCTTTGACCCAGGAGCTCTGTAATTTGGCTATAATATTCCTGGGAGATTTTATTTGTCATCTCTTGCAGGAGGTGATTGATGGATTTCTTCAATATCTATTTGGTTCTAGGATTTCAGTGCAGTTTTCCTTGATAATTTCTTGAAATATGATGTCTATACTCTTTGATCATGGATTTTCAGGTAACGCAGTAATTCTTAAACTATCTCTCAATCTATTTTTGAGGTCATTTGTTCTTCTGATGAGGTATTTCATGTTTTCTTCCATTTCTCCCATTTTTTGGACTTAGTTTTATTGTTTCTTGGTGTGTCATAGTTATTAGCTTCCACTTGCCTGATTCTAATTTTTCTCTTCGGTGAGCTTTTGTACCTCTTTTTCCCTTTGCTTAATAAGGAGTACTTTTTCTGCTTTATAAGGAGTACTTTTCATCAGTGAATTTTTGTACCTCCTTTTCCATTTGGCCAATTCTGTTTTTAAGGTGTTTTCTTCAGTATTCATGTAGCTCTTACAGAGCCATTAATTGTCTTTTCCTAATTTGCTTCCTTGCTTTCATTTCTTTACCTAATTTTCCTCTACTACTCTTATTTGATTTTAAAACTAATTTTTAAAAATCTCCTCCAGGAATTCTTGTTGGGCTTGTGTCCAATTCACATTTTTCTTTGAGGCATTCCTTGTAGCTGCTTTAATTTCATTGCCTTCTATATTTGTGTCTTGATCTTCCTGGTCATCATAGTAGCTTTTTATGGTCAGGTTCTTTTTTGATACATTATTTCCCACCCTATTACTTGATTTGGAAGTTTATGTTAATATCTGATCATGATTTGGGGAGGAAAGGACTCTGTCTCAAGCTTCAGGGTTTTTGCACTACTGTTTTCAGACATAGTACTGGGGGTTTGGAACCTTTCTGTGCTTCCAAAGTTGTTTTATCTAGGGAGAAGTGTGGTTATTGCTTTCTTGGTCTGCACTCTGGTCCTTACCTAGGAAGGGCCTCTGAGCCCTTGGGATTACAATGGATACTGCTCCTCTGGGCCCCTTCTCACTTAGGATTGGAAATTATACTGTTCCTCAGGGTCCTTGATCCTTTGGAATGTCGCTCAAGGCCTTTACTCCTCCTTGACTGAAAATCCTTTCTGCCCTTAAACTATGACAAGGAAATGGGTATGGGCAATGGAATTGCTAAGATCCTGAATCCAAAGAGATACCCCATAATCTCTTTTTGAGTAGTTTTCAGATCCCTGTACCATCCCTAGCTTTAAAACTTCCAAAGCTGCTACTGCTTTCTCCGTAATCTAATTCTACCACTGGTGTTTCATCCATATAACCAAGCCTCCTCCTCCATGTCACAGATCTCTCTTTCTGATCTCTTATGTTGTCTTAGGCTGGAAGAATGTCTGACTCTGACCTTTTGTTAGCTCTGTCAATCCATAATTTGATATGAGGTAATTTTTTTTGTTTTTTTTGGCCGGGCAATTGGGGTTAAGTGACTTGCCCAAAGTCACACAGCTAGTACATATGTCAAGTGTCTGAGGTAGGATTTGAACCCAGGTCCTACTGTCTCCAGGACCAGTGCTGTATTCACTGCGCCACCTAGCTGCCCCAATGAGGCATTATTTTAAAGTTATTTTGAGAGGAATGCTGGGAGAGCTCAACTAAGTGCTTCTCTGCTTCACCATCTTGGCTTTGCCACCCCTTTTGTTCCTTTACTCTCTTAAGTTTACTTAAATCAACTCACTTTTTCCAATATTAAAAAATTCAGTTTCTTATTCTGAAAGTTTTGAATAAATAAAGAGCATAAAAATTGCTCATCCCTAAAACATTAGCTGAAAATGAAATTTTTTCACCTACCTCTGGATAAGTAACATACAGGTTTTATTAAAATCAAAAGAGATGTATATAAAAAATACTCTATTTTAAAGAAAGGTGGCCTCAGGCAGGAAACTTGGGTTTGAGTCTCACTTCTGACATATTAGATATGAGACAAGTAACTTAATTCCTCTGCTCTAAGTAATTCTTTAAGACTAAGTTGCAAAGAAGGTGCTGACCTGAATGGTAAAGAGAGCCTCCTTACCTGGGAGTTGCTGATACCAATCACATTGCAGGTCCAAAGTTCATCTTTGGAAATAGCTTTACATGAATGTATGTTAAAGTTATGGTTTAAACAATATAATTGTGAGCATATTGGAATAAACTACTTATAACTCACAAATTTCTATTGCCTAGAAAGTGATATTTTTAGTGTGTTTATACAGAAATAATGACATAACAAAACAATAAACAGTCTCCAATAAATTAATGTGAAATGCTTTTTTGGAGTCCCAGCATATTGAAAAGGGCGTAGATGAATCCCAAACAAGAAATGAATATTATTATCCTCTATGGCAGAGGTCCAAGTGCCCTTGAAGAGTTTGGCTTTTGTTTTTGTTGAGTAATTCAGTGTATTTC
>CM053626.1:152705595-152741110 GCA_028646595.1 Phalanger gymnotis | reverse complement strand
GCTGGATCCCTGCTTCCCTCTGCTATTTTGTGGGTTCTGCAGTTGTAGAATTTGTTCAGAGCCGTTTTTTATAGGTTTTTGGAGGGACCTGGCCGGGAGCTCATGCAAATCCCTGCTTTCCAGCCGCTGTCTTGGCTCTGCCCCCAAGCTCACAGTTTAATACAAGAGATAACAGGCAAATGAATATGTGCAAACAAAATATTGTGGGCAGGAGCTCTGTAATAACTATACTATATGCTAGAACTTCCCTTCTTCACAGAGGAGCAGGACAAAGGAGTTATACAACAACCGGACAATCAGAAAGATTTCTATGGCGCGGAGCTACTTGACAAAGCACTGATCCTTTGCAAAGTGAACACTAAGTGAACTTGGAGGTGGCTGCAGAGGCCAGACAGACCATCCTTGAATGTCTGAAGGCAGACTTGAGCAGCAGCCATAGACTTGGGACTTTCCAAACAGCTCACTCCCTGGCTTATCATATCTACAGATATTTTTTCTCCCTTAACTCTACCTCCCCACCCCTGCTTCGAAAGCCTCTAGAAACTATATTATCTCACTCCCTTTCTCTCCCCTTTGAGCAGCTGAAGAATACTCTCTAACTCTCTGCTTCCTTGTAGGACTTTTTCCTACAAGCCTTTTCTCAGATAATAAATGCATTTAATTGATACATTGGACTTTGTTTCTTTTCAGGTCCCTTCATGAACCTGGGGGTCATTTGTTAACCATGTATACGGTATAATTGGGAGATAATCGCAGATGAAAGGCACTAACATTAAGGGGGACCTGGAAAGGCTTCTTTCAGAAGATGAGATTTTAGCTGACACTTTAAGATAGACACAGGTGGTTTTCTTCTCATAGAAAGCTGTTTACCATTTCCAGGTGACTATATCTCTTGACCGCTGAAATCTAGGACAAGAAACAGACATATGAGCAACTGCAGCCATATACTAAACAATTATCCTGAAGTACAGAGGTCTTTGAGATGATAGAATATGTATCAAAAGACTTAAAAGTGAAACATTTGACAGTCATGATGATGAAGAGTGTATTCTACCCTCTTAACTAACGCTCCATTTATCTTCCTGATAAGGGCAGGACAGATGTAGTAGAGACTATGAACCACCACACATAGCTAAATAGATTTTTTTTAAACAAAGCTAACGTGAGAGTTTTTCAAAATTCAAAAAAAAAATCTCATCAATGCTGTAGATAGCATTTCCCTGATGCATGTCACTATTAGGAATAAGGTTAGTTTGGCATGACCTGTTCTTAATGAAGCCATGTTGACTCTTTGCTGTCACTGTTTCCTGCCCAGAAAGACTTCCTATCTTCCCTGAGCATCCATTTCATAATCAGACTCCGGTCACCTGTCTGGCTTCCTACAGCTCCACATCAGTTGCCCTGCTCCCAAACATGGATCCCACCTTTCCTTTCCAGACACACATAGCAACCTGACACCCTGGGACAACTCTACCTTAAAGTTAAACTCCTAGGGAAAATGATAAAATGATATTCAGTAGTCGGAAAATCATAAGCTACCTGAATTAATTCCTCAACGATTAACATACCCCTTCTCTGTTATTCCCTACCCGTACTAATGATTCTGAACTCCAGGATGCTATTGTTCAAACCCTGTTTTCTGTTCTTCACTGACTTCTCCTTTATTCCCTACTCCCTTAACCCAACCCCACCCATATCCCACTCTAAAGGTGCCCATCCCTTCAGGTACCTGCTAAATAGGTAACAAACTAACTTTCATCTTAAACATTTTCCTTTTCTGATTCTTCCATTTACTTCTACTCACTGAGGCCTGATTCCCTCCAGAGGACATAACTTTACTTTCCATACTTTTTCTTACTGATTTCACTTTCTCTAATACCTTCAGAATCTTTGGTTGTGGTAGAGGAGTAGGAAAACTCCTTACATTCTTTTGCTACTTCCACAATCTCCATTTACCAGCATCACTCAGTAGTAACCTCCTCCTTTGCAGTTCATCCAATCCACATTTGTAGCATAATCAAAATTTTAGTGATTGTTGTCTACCAACCTCCAGAAACTCTCTTTCCTTTATGAAGGCAAGGAAGGAAAAAAAAAAGATGGGAGCCTGGAAAGGATTCACTGTTACAAGCCCAGAGTTAGAGGTTCAGGCCAAACAGCCAACAAAATATATTTGGAGATATCCTGCTTTGTCATGTGTGTCTGAGCAGTAAATAGCCAATTGGTGATGCTGGAACTATGCAATATGAGGGTTGAAGACAGTATCTCTCATCTCTAAAAGGCTATGAATCTATCGATTATATATTAGTTTGATATAGACAATATTATTGATATTCAATGTTATAAGCAACAACAAAAGACTCATTTGGAGAACAGTTTTCTCCAATCAAAACACACTTCTCTTTAATAAGCAATAAAAAAGCTATGAAATGGATTGCACGGCTTAAGGAGATTTCAGACACATTTTATCTATGGACATGTATTAATGTGGTCAATAGTAAAGATATGTGAATCAATAAAGTTAGACAAAGCTAAAAGGTTGCATTTTAGATGCCTTCACAGATAAATGTATTTTCCCAGTACAGTCTTTCAGTGGTGGCTGAAATTCAGTTTTAGTTTTTCCTTGAACCCATGTGTTTTCCCGCATCGGTCTATTTACATTCTTTGACAAACATAGTGTCAGTCAAGTGAGGTAGAGAGACATCAAGTGTTCTAGTGCTCTCATATGCCATTTAAGAACATGCTGCCAGCTGTGTTGTTGAAAGAGTAACTCAAGAATAAAAAAAGACAACCCTTTAAAAAACCTTTGAAACATAAAAGAAAAATTACATTATGCTTTGCTCCTTGATTATCTCATACATAAAGGCAATTGACACAGAATTGAATACATGGCCTTGCAAACTAAGGACATCCTAAATGATCTAAATTGTCCAGGCTCAAAATGGAAAAAAAAAACCCATAAAACTTTAGACCTCATATGCTGTGTATATGCTTCCAGGTTTAGCTGTTTTCAATCAAATTTAAATAAAACAAAACTAACAATTTTAACAAGTAAAATGGTGCCAAGAACCATCACAAGTTAAAACCAGGGTCCTTATTTAATAAATAGGTACACACACAGTCCTAGCAGTTTACTGACAGCTCCATAACTTGAATGTCATTGCTATCGCCTCCCCACCCTTGCCTCCAAATACCATCATTTCTACTTAAGGAATCCAGGGTTTGTTTCTCTCTCTAAATGTCTGAAATTCTCAGCTTGTTGCCCTCAGAAATCAAGTACTACTGCCTGGTGATGCTCAGGTACTTGAGTGTCAGTTGATCTGAGGTGTCTTTAGCTGAATACAATTAGGATATATATATATATATATATATATATATATATATATACACACATATATATACACACACACACACATATGTATATATATATACACACACATATATGTATATATATGTATATACACACACATATATACACACACATATATACACATACACACATGTGTATGTATATACCTATATACACACATACATATATATGTGTATATGTATGTTTGTATTTGTGTGTGTATATGTATGTTTGTACGTACGTATGTATACATAAAGAGTAGTGTATGTCCCAACCGAAAGGAAGTTTTCTTTTTTGTTGGAGAATTTAATTGAAACATCTGATTTTGACCTGACTCTCCCCATATTTCCATGTAAGTGCTAACTAATTTGCATAGAAAAACTCTGATTCTCCATGTCTCACTTAATTGACAGCTTCAATTCAATTGAATTCAACAAACATTTCTTGAATTGACAGCTTGTGAAATGGTTTACTCAAGATTATTCTTTCATGTGGTATTTTCTTTCTACCAAGGTAGCAGGACCAATCTCTAGATTAAAGATATTCTATAACTGCTTTAGGACTAGAATACTAATTATTTAATATGCTCATTTTTTGAAGTAAGGACTTTTAGTCATTATCTCAGCTCTTTCTAGTCTTAAACTCTAGACTGCACTAATAATATTGGAAGCAATTTCCATTTACATAGTGGTGGTGACCTTGCAATCTTCTTTGGAAAACTGCAAATGTAAAATCAAAAAGAGAAAAATTATTTTTGCACAGCTTTGGAATAGGTCAGCAATGGAAATATGTCAAGTGAATTAGATTCCTACAAAAAATATGCTTCTTTCCTCCAGAAATTGACATACTCTGCAAATGATCCTCAAACACTATTAATAGCTGCAGTGTTATTAGCTCATTGCTTGCCTCTCTTTGCTCTTACAGTGAAGCGATAATTATTATGCATTTAGCTATTAATGTTGTTCCCAAGTATACTCAGCAACTGTCAAAGACATGCCATTTTTATATAGCACAAAGTTCAGGAGAAATGGAGCAAGGAGACACAAGGCTTATTTGAAAACACATATTTAAACACAAAGAAGATAGAGGGAAAGCCTGATTAAGTACATTTGCTAGTGTGCTTCATAAAAGGCAGCTATGTTTTAGTTGGTTAACTGAACAGGATTTCAAATGTACTATCTATTGACTTGCCAAAGATGACTTTAGGTCAAATGTGATGGGAGGCAGGGGTGGAAATTTTTCAGGAGAAATTTTTATCCCCCTCCACTGCAATTTCAATTACTATTGCAGAAAATATTTATTACCATGGTTTTTTCATATACTTTGAGTTGCAAGGAGCTTATAAATCATCTGGACTAACCCCTTCATTTTACAGATGAGAAAATTTAAGTTCAGTGAAGCAGAACCAAAGTTTGAGTCCAGGTCCTCTGCCTTCAAACCCAGTATTCTACTGTATAAAGCCTTTGCTGCCAAATATCCTAGTCTTGGAAGCTGCTCAAATCAAACATGCTTTCCTGTATCCATGTTTGTCTGGAGAATGTCTCAGCTTCCTGACAGATTCATGTCTCTTGCTGGTCAAGAAGTTTTGCTACTAGATGCTAAGGCCAATAGGGGTCAAAGTGGGGAGAAAGATAATCCTTCCTCCACTGTCTCCAGAGGTCTCCACAAAGTACTCTGGCCCGGACTGACTCAAATTCTCTGTTTGTTTGTTTTTTAATGCAAAAGTTTTATTCTGAACTAAACTACCAAAAAAGCATTTCCACATATACAGCAAAATACAAAAAGTAGGTTCTATATGAAATTACCAGTCTTCATTTTATACTATTTGCTTTGAAATATGCATGTGTATATTTATGTTTTTATGTATGTGTATACATATACACACATATATGCATATATGTGTGTGTATGTATATGTGTGCGTGTAAAACATATCTCTTTCAAAACTGGCCTGATTTTCTGAACTTCTCTCTGAATTTTCTTGTTTTCTTTTATGCATTATTTTTTAAAGCACTGGTCCTCTATTGGAGACCTTATTGCTCATTCTCCTCTCCTTAAACACCCATCCCAAATTACAAACTGATGGAAAAAACCCCTGTAATATACAAGCATAGTCAAGCACAAACAGATCCTCAGTGTTAATTGCCAAAAATTGTCTCTCTTCATTTTGAGTCCATTAACTCTCTGTCAAGAAGGTTGTATAGGTTCTCTGGAGGCATGAGTGGTCACTACATGACCAGAGTCCTTAAGAACTTCAGTTCTAAAGACTTAAATCTTTCATTCTGCACCAGTTTATACTACCCAGGATTCTCTGCAGTCTTATCTTTTATCATTTCTGTCAGCCCCAAAATATTTCGTCCTATTCCTATAACCAGAACTTGTTCAGTCATTACACAATTAATCATTCTATAATTATCCTTCCTTCCCTTTGTCTTCATCAGGAAACATGTTTTGCTTGCAACTATTTGATTCTTCTTCCTGTTGGTTTCCATAGTCCCTCGTTTCCCTGTTGAGTTTGATTTGTTTCTAAACCAAACTGTGTGTACATATTCAATCATCCTTTCTTGATTTCAGATGAGAGTGCTCCTCATCCTCTCATACTTGCTCCCCCTACCCTTTCCTTCATGTTTGTATACCTTCTTTCCACATATCCCAATATGATATATAGCAAATTCCACTCCTTTATTCCTCCCTTCTACATTAATGCATTCTTTTTCTCATCCTTCTCTTTCCCTTCAAAAGACCCTCAGAACAAAATTGGTCTACATCCTGGGCTTCTATTTTTCTTATACCCATTGAAGACATTAAAATTGTGAAGGGAAACTTGTTTCTCATCCCTTATTAGAATATTATCATTAATCCTCAAATATCTCTTTCCAATCCCTCAAATAAATTAGCCATTCTAGGTTTTTCTGTGTTTACCTTTAATAGTTCCAACTTAGCTCTAGACTTTTCATCAGAAATGCTTGAATATCATCCATTCCATTTATAGATTCTCAGCTTTGCAGTATGAGTTAGTTTTCATTTTCACACCCCCCAAAAAGGGGGGCTTTTTTGCTTTTTGAAATTCTGTATTCCAAGATTTTATCTCTTTTATTGTAGAAGCTGCCAGGTTTTTTGTGATCCTGACTGTGGTTCCCTAACACTTGAATTACTTCTTTTTGGATGCTTGAAGTATTTTTTTCTTTTCTATGAAAGCTGTTTATGAAGATAAATTTATTTTTGGCTATGCTATTTGTAAAACTTTCCCTTTTGGAGTTTTTTTCCAGATAATCAGTGAATTCTTTCTTTGCTTTTCTCTCTGGCCCTAATGGATCTGGCCAGTTTTAATTTATAATTTCTTGAAATATAGCATCTAAGTGTTTTTTAATCACAGTTTTCAAGAAGTCCAATGATGCTTAAATTAAATCTCCTTGACTAATTTGACATGTGAGTTGTTTTTGAAATGAGTAACTTCACAGTTTCTATTTTTTCAATTTTTTCCCTAATATTTATTGCTTTCTTTTGGAGTAATTGATTTCTGCTCAGTCTATCCTAGTTTTTGGGATCTCCTTATTTAGCTAAGTTTTACCACTTTCTGTTCTAAGCTGTTTATTCTCCTTTGATTTCTTTTCTCCAAAGCTTTTATTTCATTTTTTAATCCCTGGCTTCATTTCTTTGAGAACACATTGTGGAAAAGTCCCTTTTTTCCCTTTAAAATTGCTTGTAATTGTTGTGAAGTTATATTCTCCTTTGGAGGTGGATTTTGGCCATCTTTAAGTCTACATTTATTAATTTTTTTTTACTGATCTGCTGGCTTTGGTTAATAATGTATCTCTCCAGCTTTAATTTCTGAATTGAAGTTTTTGTTCAGGGCTAGATTCTGTTTCCTACTGTGCCCTTGAGTGTGGTAGTTGGTCCCATTTGCTCTTGATATAGGTCATTTGGGTTTTTGCATTAACTTCTACCCCTTTCCATTAGTGACCTCCTTATTTTGGAATTTTGAATAACTAGATCTTCAAGGCTATCTATACCATCTCAGGATGGATAGGTAAGGATCCTGGGCTGTCCTTGTCTCAGCACTGCCACTCTCCATCAGTCACTGCCATGCCTTAGTGCTTCCAGTATTTGTTTTCCCAGAAGATTTCTCAACAGAAACCTTCACTCTTCTTTCTCAAGACACAGAACCCTGCAGGTTACATGTGTCCCTAGCCTGACCAGTCATAATAGAAGGCTATTAACTCGATGGCCTGTGCTGATGCTAGCTTCCTGGTGGTCTTCTTTCCTATTGTCTGCAGGTTTCTGGCTGACTTTTTCTGCAGTTCATGGGTCAAATATTATTCAGTCTACGGTGAATTTCTGGTTGATGCTGTAGTACATAGGTGAAAGCTAGGAGGTCTGCCACTGTGCAAGGACCCATTTTGCACAGAATTCTTTCTGACTGCTGACTGTCCTGGCTTCTGGATTGGCTATTCAAAACTTTCCATTGGGAAAGTCACTTAATCTCATTTCATTATTGTAAAATCAAGGAATTAGATTCAATGGTTTCCAGATTTAAACTTCCGAAGCTGTAATTTGGGAATACTGAGATAGTCAAAAGTTGTTTGTTCTTAAAAAAAACATTTTTTGAAAACCAAATTGCTGCTAACTACATTATATTTAAAATATATACATTTATCATATATGTCCAATACACATTGGAAGTCAAATTAGAGGATAGGAGATAGATTTGTAGGAAACAAAGTAGGGGAGGAATTATTTCCTTCTTCTTCCCTTCATTTTCCTTCTCTCTGTGATACAAATTAAAATCTACTGTGTGTGTTAGAGAGGCTAGCAGAAAACAAGACCATAATCCTCAGTGCCTTACACACCTACTTATGACAGACCACAAGAAGTCTTTTTCATAGGTACCACTTAATACTGTAAATTATATTATGTGGTTTATCCCTTTACTAAAGTATAATTTCTATGAAGGTAGCATTTTTCTCATATGAAGTTTTGACCCTCTCAGTGGTTAAATGGAACCAAAGTTCCTCAGTAGTAACTAATAACATGAAAAACAAAACCACTGAGAGCTTCTCTAATGATATTAGTGAAGAGATACTAGCTATCCTCTCAGGGTACCCCTAAATGTGGAGGGGTAGTTGTAAGAGCCTGACCTTGGGTGTATTTACTACATAAAGAGTGGAGAAGATTCACATGGTATCAATATTGATCTCTATAGTACCAGAAGAGTCTGTCCATGTAGGTACAACATAAAATATTGATTAAGGTATAAACCAAGGAGAAGATCCAGAGCAACTCTTTTATCGGTGCAGAATAATAGAGTTGTTATTATACTAATAACATAGTATAATTGAGCCTCAGTATAGAGGGTAGAAATTGGCAGTACTGTTGGCAATAAATTCCATGAGCATGGAAAGATTGATGATAGCCTTCTAGCATTCCTAGATGCCCAGATATGGCATTAGAATGTATGTAAACTGGTGGAAGGCAGTGTTACTCAATCAGCTAGGGAGTTGTAAGGAATACTCCTTTGGGAACATAAAGCCAATAACGGAAGCTGGGTTTTTTGTAATTGAGGATGGAGAGGATATAGCTAATAATGCAAGTTCTATACTTATTTCATGGTTGCTTTTTGTATGCTTTTTCCAGAGCCAGAAAATTCTGCCGATGTCAGGTATGGATAAGAAGTTCCTAGGATTTGGAAAGGAAGAAGATGACAGGTTTGGCTGTCAGGAAGAGAGAGTGGGGGTGGTGGGGAGAGAGTCACAACTCTACCCTTTGTAGGTTGATAGCTCAGACAGAAAGAAGATAAATTTTGAGACACTAAGATAGATGGCAACAAGGTTTTGACCTCTTTGAGGGGCATGCTAATTATTCTGCAGATATATACAATGAATACATACCATGTAATATCAAAGATGGATTATCCTCAGCACATCATAGGTTACTATAGGCAAATGTGAACTTCTGCTTTGGTTATTCACCTACATACGTTAATATATTGCCTATAACTATGAGGTTGGAGACCTAGGCGCCGGCAGTGAATCAATGAGAAAAATTCCAAACTCCTTGATTTTTATGCATGCACTGGTTACAATATTGGGGAGGGGGGAGGGGAGAGGTTACATGCCATTGAAATATTTTATAGATTGATCAGGATGCTTGATAGTGAGATAAGAAGAGTTGGAGGTCATCAGCAGAATCTGGTTAGTGGCTGGGTAAAGCAGCCAGAGGGGTTGCAGGTATCCCAGAGAATTTAGAAAAATAAAAGAATTTGAATGCTTGATTTCATAAAATTTTTAATGAAGGTTTTCCAAAGTTAGCAAAAAACAACCCACAAAATGCAAATAGAAAGATTATCTGAGATGCTAATCAGGCAAACCCTGGATTTTACCTCTAAGCATCTCATATATATTCTTACACAATAACAATTATTATTATTACCTTTCTAAAAAATTTTATTAGTAAGAACTCTCCTTGGTGTAGTGACCAACTATAATTCTAGAGCACTGATGAAGCATATTACCTACCTCCTAGAAGAGAAGTAGTAGATTAAAGATGCAGAATGAAACTTTCATTTTTGTACAAGGCTAATGTGAGGACTGGTTTTGTCCATCTATGCATGTTTGTTCTTTTTTTTTCTTCCATTTTTCATTGGGAAGGTGAAGTGAGGGAGAGAAAAATAAATGCTTATTAATTGAAAAAGTAAAACAAATGGACTAGAATATATTTCTGCATAACATATGAAAGTTGCTGACCTGTATCAGTAGAGGGAATTCCCTCTTCTGGGAAATCCTTTTAACAATGAAATGATATATCTAGTTCTTATTCTTGTCTCTAGCACTTTAAAGCAAGACTTAAGGATGGTTTCAACATCTTTTATTATTATTTTTTGTATTTACTGATGTCTTTTAGTTTTTATAGGGTTATAGTTTTCCCAATATCTCTCCTCTTCATGTTCCCGGAGAGCTACCTCATATACTGAATAATATTTTTTAAAGACAAAAAAAAAAAGAAAAGGAAGAAAAGATCGACTGAACTGATTAAGACATTGAAAAAAAATCCAAAAAGATGCGATGTGAAATACCTGTAGACCTCTCATCTCAATGAAAGGGTAGGTTGGGAGTGTGCTACCATATCTCTTTGAATCATGCTTTATCTTTTTAATTTGCTACATTTTTAATTTTCTGTGTGCTCACTTGTTCTTTCAATTTACATTCTAATGATTTTGTATATGATTTTATTGGCTCTACTTCACTCTACACCAGTTTATGTAGATTTTTACATGCTTTTCTGTATTCATCACACATATCATTTCTTATAGCATAGCAATAATGCCATTACATTTATGTACACAATTTGTTTAGCCAGTCCCCATTGATGGGCATCTACTTTGTTTCTAATTCTTTGCAGTGAAAAAGTATACTACTATAAGTATTTTGGTGTAAATGGAGACTTTCTTCTTTTCAATGACTTCCTGGTGGTGGGGTGGGGTGAGGCTAAATATCTTTTAAGGAAAACCTAACCTAAATTGCATGGGGGAAAGATATTCCTCCTACCAAACTATACCATTTTGATATAACTAGAAATGTAGACTTGCCACCTTAGATGACCTGTGCAGCCAAAAACCTGAATATGGTGAAAAAATGAATAAACAGGCTCAGAGAGCTGATGTGGTTTACTCAAGGTTACAGGGCGATTCAAACTCAAATTCTTTGATTCCAAATCCACTCCTCTGTATATACAAGCCATCATCTTGGGAAGAGGCACCTTTATTGCAACAATATTGCTATTGCTCAAAAGTATTTTGAAACTCTTTTTAGGAACAGGATAGACTGGGTTCCCTTTGAGGAAACTTTTTCAAAGTTTAAGATTTTGTCCTTTCAGACCTAGATTGAGACACAAGAAAATTTGTTTTATTATTTTCCTTACAACACATTTTAAAAAATATTGTAGTTTCCCCCTCCCCCAGTACTTCATTCACTTAAAAACTTAGCTATTAAAAAAAAAACCAACTAATTCACCCTCACTGTCCAGAGATTTGCTATCATTAAGACTATTAAAACAGACTGTCAAAGGCCCTAAAACATATTCCACTCAGTTCTGGGATCATCCTAAAGCAGAAGGCATTGGGAAGGTGAGAGGGTTGGAGTGAAAAGTCCAAAACAATGTCCAACATTAGTTTTTTTCTATTTTCAAGTACACCTCCTGCATAAGTACATCTGATCTTAAAAAATGAAAACAAAATAAAGACTAGCATGGATAATTTGATCCAACTGACAATGAAGTAGAAACATTTGATAATAATATGTTGACATTCTTAGACAAGGGTGGGGCAGGAAAAGCAAGCATGTACAAAGCAGAAGCTCAAGGAGCAATTCTGCACTTAGGGTTATGGCCAAGTAGTGCTCTTGGTTTATGGTCTACTGTTCAGCCTGCTGTATTAGCAAGTCAAGATTCAAGGCCTCGAAAATGACTATGAATATGCCCATATCGTTAGGAATCGCAAAGTATAAGAGATTCTCTAGGTAGAGGGCAGGGGAAGTATAACATTTATTTAGATACCAGAGGATTAAATCCCCAAACCAATAACTCCAACCCAAAATAGCAATGGTTGTATCCCAAAGCCAGTAAATCCACCTCAAAGTAACAACAAGGAAATTATAACACAGTATTACAGCAAAGAACCAAGTCATCCTGTAACCTTCCTCCCTGCTGGGGCCTTCCTGTAAACACTCATGAATCCCAACTGCCTGCTTGCCTATGTCTTCTCCCCCTTCAGTTCTCTGGTCTCCCCTCTCTGCTCTGTACACTTTCTGCAGCTCTCTCTCATGTCTCTGTAGCTCTCTGAGTTCTGTAGCTCCCTAGTCTCTGAGTTCCCTATAGATTCTCAGCTCTGTTGTCTCAGAGTTCTTACTTCTTCTCCATGACTGAATTCTGACCTTAATGGCTACCTTCTGGGTATACATACTCTTCTTAGGGCCCAAAGGCTTCATGCCTAATCATTGAATGGATGTAGGCCCGGAGCTTAGCACTTAGTAAGTAAAGAGTATAGGCCTGCCTCTAATCAAGCCTCCCTCAACTAGCCCCACCTGAGGCCTATTCAATAGGTAGGGAAGATCTTTGATCACTGTCTGGAATCATACTAGTATGCAGTAGCTTATTGAACTCATTATCATCAGAGGAAGTGGTGATATAGCATAAAGAGCACTTATTTTGGAGTTAATAGATCTGGGTTCTAATCCTGACTGCCTCTAACACAGAAGCTCAGACATGCAGACACTCTGAGCCTGAATTTCCTTGTGTGTGAGGAGTTGGGGCAGATGATAACTAAAGACCTTTTCAGTTCTCTGATATGAGCCTTCATTAGGTTTTGAAGTGTATGGAGAAATGATTGTTAAAGTTTAGTCCAGAACTGTGATTTCATTGCTGTGGGAGACTTATAAAGAAACTAACCTAATAATGCAGGTCTGCACTTGCTCCCCAATTTGTATATACTCTTAAAGAATTGCCAAGAGCCCTGAGCTGTCCAGTTTTTGTAAAGGGAGAAGCTTGAATACAGATTGGTTTCTCAAGACACTGTCTTACAAGACAAGTGATGATGCTACTTACCTTTTCCAGACGAAAATGACTTAGAATAACTAGATCATAGCAACACACGCAGCTGGAAGGCTGCTTAGAGGCTATCTGATGTAACTTTCCACTCCTTGTTTTATAGATGAGGAAATCAAAGTACAGAGACATTGCAACTTGTCCAAAGTCACAGAGCTAGTTGGTGGCAGAATGGGAAGTATATCCAATTCAGTGCTCTTTTCAAGTTTCTAAATAGGTAGGCTTTGTACGAGAATGGCCTATAGAATGATTTGTTTTTAAATCTTCAGCCATGCAGAAAATATGAGCAAACATTTTATCTTTGTGTAACTTTAAGCTCAGTGCTCATCATATGCCAAAATCAACTTAGATATCATTATCAACTAAAGTCATTATGCCTAAAGAAAAGATCAATTAGTGTGTACTAAAGGTACAGCAAGGGATTTATAATGCAGAATTCTGCATTTCATAATAAATGTATTAATTAAAATAAATTTAATTAAACACTTAAAAATAAAAATTAATTTAAAATAAACAACTTTAGTAATGAAAAATTAATTTAAAACTCCATAATAAATTTATTAATTTATCATTAAGTTAGCATTTATTAAGCACTTACTATGTTTCAGGAGCTAAGAGTTGGAGATACAAAAAGGCAAAAAAATAGTCCTTGACCTCGAGGAACTTAAATTCTAATTGGAAAGATGAAAGGTCAATAATTAGGTGGATATAAGATGTATAGACATTAAATTCAACTTGAGAGGGGGAGGAAATAGTAACTGGGGAGGGGGGTTCAAGAAAGATCTCCTATAAGTAAAATTTGAGCTGAATCTTGAAGGAAGCCAGGAAAATTATTAGGCAGAGATGAGGGGGAAGAACATTATACTCATGGGAGATAAGCCAATGGAAAGGCAGGTAGCTGGGAGATGGAATGAGATGTGTGAGGAATAAAAGGTCAGTGTTACTAGATTTTAAAGCATTTGTGTGGAGAGGATGTAAGAAGACTAGAAATATATGGAAGAGTAAGATTATGAAGAACATGAAATACCACATAGAGGTTTTCATCTTAGAAACCTAAAGGAAATAGAGAGCCACTGAAACTCTTTTCCAACAGAAAATAAGATTCTATAACTCTTTAACCATACAGGGTATTTTAAAAGTCATAGTGAAGTTTTAAGATACTAAAAGTTTAAAACTGTACTAGGACTTTTGGGATAAGCTATATAACAATGGTTTCTTTATAGGCTTAAATATGGTGTGTGTGTGGGTGTGTGTGTGTGTGTGTGTGTGTGTGTGTGTGTGACATTTATTTGGGTGGTGAAATAAAATAAAACGAAATGGGTAGATCTAGGAAAGCTGATGCAAATATGGCTGAGGAAAACAGAGATGTCAAATCCCTAAAGTAAAAGCATAGTCCATTTCTCTGACCCCCAAAACAGTTACCACATGTTCAGTGTAACAAATAATGCCTGAAATAGGAGTGTACATTACCACCTACAAGTCAGATTCTTAAAAATGTCCTGAGACATATTCAGAAAGGGCATTGATCAGATGCCACTGCTTTCTTTAATTCACATTGAATTCACATGAAAGTTTGCTAACTACGGAATTGAAACTGGATTTGTTTGGTCCAGGGGAAAACTTAAGAAAATGCACCTGCCTCCCTTCTTTGCAAAGGTGGGAGACTGAGAATATAGAATATTCCACATACGGACTTCATTAATAAATACATTCATTTTGGTGAGCTATATCCCCACCCCACCTCCATTCTTTTTGTTAATATTTGTTATAAAAAAATGCTTGCTGGTTAAGTCAAGCAAGCAGTTAATTAACATTTGCTAAGTGCCTGCTATGTGCCAGGCATAATGCTAAGATTTGAAAATACAAAGAAAGGCGAAAACAAAACAAAACAAAACAGTTGCTGCTCTCAATGTCTAACTGAGGAAACAACATACGAACAAAATGTACAAGTAAGATATATACAGGATAAATTGGGGAAATCCTCAGAGGGAAGGCACAAAAATTAAAGAGGACTAGAAAAGCTTCTTCAATAAAATGGGATTTTAGCTTAGACTTGAAGGATACAGATAGAAGGAAGAAGGGCATTCCAGGCATAGGGGACAACCAATAAAAATACTTTGGAGACAGATATTTACTTGAGGAACAGCAAGGAGGCCAGCATCACTGGACAGCAGAGAGGAGAGTAAAGTGTAATAAAATTAGAAAGGTAGGAAAGGAGCCAGGTTATCAAGGGCTTTAAAAGCCAAACATGGAGGTGATAGGGCTACTGGCGTTTACAGAATAGGCGTGTGTGTGTGTGTGTGTGTGTGTGTGTGTATGTGTGTAATGGTTAGACCTGTACTTTAGGAAGATTAATTTAATCGTTGAGGGGAGGAAAGACAGGAGTGGGGGGAGATGGGGCAGCAGGGAGACCAACCAGCAGGCGAATGCAATAGTACATGTGTGAGGTGATGGGGGGAGAGGCAAATGACTATGTTGTGAAAATAAAGATGTCAATAAACATTTAAAAACATCTGATTCAATATCCCATCTATTCCTAGCTATGATTATATGCTACATACATGCATATGAAATGAAAGCGTATGTCAGTTACAGCCTGATGTTAGCAGTGAAACTATTTATTATGATCTATTACTAACTGCAACACTTGTGAAATTGACAGAATGAAAAATGCTGAGGTTTTTGAGACTTAGTCCATGGTGCTTTCTATAGCTACAGCAAGAGAAGGGTGATAGGAACTTTGCATCTTCTGATCAGAAACTGGATGAGGATTTTAGAAGCTACCTAATTAGACCAACTTACAACCACGTGCTTAAAAAAGCTTATTTCCAAACCGTTCCAAAGAGCTACTTATTTTTTTTTTAAATTCTAGGAATTCCCACTTCATCTCTCAGCAATTGCAACAAGTTCAGTTCAGTTTAAATTAAATTAAATTAAATCAATTCAATTAAAAATTTGGGTGCGAATCACAGTAGATACATGTTCAAATCTTCTGAAAATGGGATGGGGTGGTAGTGGTGATGCTGAGCAATTCTTCCCTTCTCTTGGGGCTTCAGGTTCCATGGCTTCGAAGAAGGTTGACTACAAGAATTTTGAGGTTTCTTTCAGTCCTATGTGCAATTTGATTCAATTCAGTTCAGCAAACATTTTTAAGTGCCTATTGTTTTAAGTTTGCAGATGCTAATTTTTTTAAATGATGATGACATTTGTTAACATTACAGCTCCTCCCTCAAGCTTTGTAGGGACTAAAGAAATCATTTCTTGGGGAAAGGGAATTGGTAATGGTGGCTTTGTGGAGTTTTAGAATAAAAGATCGTGAAAGGTTGTAGCTACTTGACGTTTGAGATCACGGAGATATGGGGCAGAGGAAGCACAAGGACTAGTTGAATGAGACAGAATGTCCACAGCAGGCCAATGGGGCACCCGTAAGCCAAGTCAGAGTCATAATGCACTTGTCCCTCATTGACTGTGAAGGCAAGCAGCTGAGGGTTTCTCTTCTTTTTCCTCTTAACCTCCCCTCCATCTATTAAGACTGAAAAGACTCCGCCCTCCCCACCCTCCAACTTTCTATTCTCTTTACTTGGATCTTTCACTAAACATAAGTAAGTTTTGTTGTTTTTTGTTAAGCTTATTTCATTTAGATAAAAAGTTAAAAAATTAGTTCTCTATTGTTTTTCTGAGTATGACTATAAATGCCATCCATGTACCAAGGGGGAGAAGGACAGGGCAGCTTCATAGAACATATAAGCAAGGATTCATGTCCTAGTTTTCTGAGTACGACCAAAGGGGATGTTTTATGAACCATTTATCCTATATTTCATAATTAAACTTATCAGGGCAAAATCGAATCTGAACATGGGGCTTTTTTTTCTCCGAACTTCAGATCATGAACCTGTCTTTCATTCTTTTGGTTGTATTCCTCCAGTAGGGCTCCCTGGGAGACACAGAGCCTAAAGGCTAAAGAATAAGGGGCAAGAACTGGAGAAAGTCCCACCCCATTGGAGTCAGAGACTGGACAGTTGATGAGGTTTTTTTGACTCTGCCTTTTTCTGGTTGGGAGGGGCAGGAGAAAAGAGGACACAGACTCAACAACGGCCACAACAGATTATATTAAATTCAGTTTGTCATTGTACCACTGAGGCCTTGCACAAAGTACATATCTTAATAAATGTTTATCAAATTGATGTGATAGATTAAATTGAATTAAAAATAGTAAATTCCTATACTTATCAGTAAATAAGTAATCAATCCATACTTCTTGTTGTTCCCACAAAGCATACTCCTAGAGAAGAAATTCTTTGCAGTATTTTTCCAACACTTTTCTAATATTACCTACTGTTTTGTCTTTTCTATGAAATACTACCAGTCAGCCTGAAACACCAGTCTTTGGAGTTACTCTCATACTATTCAACTGAACTATTTTAAAATTTCTCTTACTAATTTCCTACTTAAGTCATCACCTACTAATATGATTTGCAAGTAGTCTTCTATTAGAAATCTTTGCCTGTTGATTCTTGGTAAATATAAAAAAAAGTAATATTCCTGTTTTATTTTGAAATTGGAGTAGGAAATTGTCAAGGAATTTCCTAAAGTTAAGTGAAAAAAGACACGGAGATTTTGATAATGAATCTTACCTTACCCTTTGTGGTAGTTAGTTTGACTTCAGAGTCCAGACCTAGGAGATTCTTACTTTTATCAAGTAGAAGGAGAGAAATTCATGAATACCAGGGCAGAGAAAATCAGATGAATGGAAGCTGCCATGCTAGGCTAGCTGTTAGATCAAGAACCAAGAGATGAACTGTCAGGCCCAGCTCCATGTATTTAGCTTTAAAAGAAAATTCATTTTTGTGCTTATTTTTGAACCCCTTTCCCAGCAGCTACTCATATCTGAAAGCCAGAGGAAAACTGAAGGATTGCGTATTTATTTCAGGGACAGTAGGTTTATAGGGATCTAAACAAGAAGGCATCTAAGTTGAAGGCCATGTGGTGGTTATAGAAGTAAGCAGTTTGGTCAAATCCATGGAACTTGTGGGGAGAAAAGTAGGGATTCCAAAGTGCCTCTGAGAATAAAAGGAAGCTCTGTTTTTCCACATCTCACAATGGTACCAGCTGAGCACAGCACATGCACATAATTTAAAAGGTTTCTCTAGTCGCTTCCAGTGTGAAGTTTTCCAAAATATATAACTATATTATAAAAAAAATGTAAGTTTTATTTATTTATTTTTTCTTTATATCATAGTTACCCCTTGGAAAAAACAAGCAAACTATGCTTGTCTCCCATTCAAGTCGAACTTTCCTTGTGACAAAGAAAAACAATAAAGCAAAAACATAAGATACAATTGTCACACATGACAATTTATTCAACATTTTGGCCATTAGAAAAAGATAGGTTTCATTATCAATTCTCTAATTTCTTTCCTAATTTTTTAGTTATTTAGATTTCAGATGCCTGTTAGTGATCATTGTAATTTCCATTTAACATAGCAGTCACTGAACATATTGGTCTTTTGTTTTTGTTTACTCTGCATTTGCTTATACAAACCATCCTTTGTTTCTCTGAATTCCTCATATATATCACTTCTTATTGTACCATATTTTTCCTAGTTTTTAGCACAATGCTAAATGAACATTTTGTTATATGCTAGAACTTTAATTTCATCTTTGCCTTTCTTGTTATTCAGAATATCATTATTTAGTATCCATTCCAATCTACCTCTTTTGCTCATTTATTTATTAATTTCTATTTTATTGTGATAGGCACATAAAGCATCAATTTATTATTTCTGCCATTTTGCATTTGCTTGTTATACATGTATTCACTAGCACATGACTAATTTTACTTAAGGTATCATACAATGCTGAAAAAATATATTTTACAATATTCCTATTCAGAAGTTGTCATATCAGTTAATCTATTTTTTTTCCAGCCATTGTTTCAACAGTATTTTTCCCCATCTTATTTATCTTTCTGTTGGATTTGTCCAGGTCAGAGGGAGAAATATTAAAGTCTCCAATTATTGTGTTATTGTCAATGTCTTTTTGCAATTCATGTAAGTTTTTTTTTTTAAAGAATTAAGATGCTATCCCATTTGTTGTGTGTATACATAATAATGTGATTTCCCCCCTACTATTTATGCCTTTAAGCTTAAGGGACTTTCCCTCTTGACATTAACTTAATTGTTGGCATTATATTAGATCATTCTTGCAACTCTCGGATTTTTTGTTTTGTTTTAGAGATTCCTAATATGGTAGGTTGGGTTTTTTTAAATTAATTTTTACTACAGTTAAGTAGCAAACAGATAGAATGCTGCAACTGGAGTCAGGAAGTATTGAGTTCAAATCCTGCCTCAGACACTTGTCAGTTATGTGACACATAGCAAGTTACTTAAACTCTCTCAGGCTCAGTTTCTTTATTTGTAAAATGATGGGATTATCCCAGAGACCCTTTTAAGTTCCCTTCCAGGTCTGAATCTATAGTCCTATGTATTTGGTATGTTTCTTATTTGAAGGAAAGTGTGTTTAAAAAAAACCCAACCAATTCCTCTATCCTCTTTCTTTTCACTAGGGAAACAATATATCAATATTTATGCTTATAGTTATATTTTTATTTTCCTCAGAGTTATATGTACTATATCAGAATTACAACATTAAAGAATAAAACTTCACAGAAAGAAAAAAAGAAGCCCCTTTAAATTTCAAGGAAAACTAGTCAGAATACTGCAGGATTATTCTATATTTATAAGATTTTAAGGAAAAATTTTAATAAAATATTTTTAAAAAGAAAGATTAGTTGACATCTAAAAATAATATATCTTGCAAAACTGGGCCTATGGATCAAAGGAAAAAAATGGAAGTTCATTCCTTCAAAAGAATTCAGAAGTGGATATTACATTTAACGAGAAAATTGACTATAATGAAGAAACATCAATATTTCAGGAGTACTAGGAAAGCATGGGTGATACATCAGAAAAAGCACAGGATTCAAAGGAAGACAATCTGGATTCTACTTCTTCCTGCCTTGCTTTATGGGTAAATTCTGCCTCTTTCTGCTTTTCTCTAAGAGGGAACTTGGAAAAAAGTCACTTAATGTCCCTGGTTCTTAGCTTCCTTGTTTGACTAGATTGGGGATAATCATTTATTAAACACCTTGTGCCAGGCATTGTGCTAAGCTCTTTAAATTATCTCATTTAATCATTACAACAACTCTATGAGGTAGGCACTATTATAATCCCCATTTTATAGTTGAGGAAACTGAGGCAAACAGAGGTTAAATGATTTGCCCATGGTCACAGCTATTAAGTGTCTGAGGAACTGCATTTGGACTCAGGTCTTCTTGACTCCAGGCCCACTGCTTTATCTACTCTGCCACTTAGTTGCCTCTAAATGGCCTCTGAGGTCCTGTCTACTTCTAAATCTATGATCCTATGCTTAAGAAAGGAATTATTTTATAAGACTGAGGCTAAACAAAATCATAAAATTGGGATAAAAGTCATTTTGTTTATTAAGAAAGTAAAGAGAATATCCATGAGCTAAATAATAAATATCAGGAAGAGATTAGATAGAAGAAGTGAGTTAACATCTCAGGGGAAAATATTCCCTCACTTATAAAATTATAAAATAAGAATTTTTTTTTAAGTGGGAAAAAGAGAGTGGCTGTTTCAACAATCCGGCTAGCAGCTGTTGTGGGGATGAAAGACGAACACCAGCCCAACAACAAGAACACTACCAGCACGCTGCAAAAGCCCATGTTCTTTTGATCTGCTTTACTGAGGAAAGCAACGTTAAGGGGTTAACAAGCTTACTTTAATTCAGCATACAAATACCATTCACTTAGTTCAGGGGAAAAAGCCAGCACCCTGAACTTCGGAGCAAATATAAACAAATTACAAACATCGACAGACAGACCAAATACAGTTCATAGTTACCAACATCTAAGTTCAGCCCAGGAGCTCATAACAAGGGCTGGCCCAGAGTTATGCACGCCACCATGGCTGTGAGTAAGAGCTCTGAAAAAGAGAAAGCCAACCCCTGGTTTTATATCTTTTCCAGGGTCAAGGGTGAGTCACACTTGCGACTCACCCACGTGATTTAGAATCGTCACAAAGAGGCGACTTAGACCCACGTGGTCTAAAAGCCTCTGATGTCCCAAACATGTCACTCAAACCCATGTAAACTAGGCTTTCCTCTGAGGCAAGGAGGTCACCAAGGACTTCCAATCTAATCAAGGAAACAAAAGCCAAACTCTTCAAGGGCACTTGGTTGAACTCAGTGCTAAGAGCCCATTTTGATTGCCAACACAGTGGTACAGGAAAAGTCTGGTCAAGACTGGAAGAGGAAAAGGAAGTGAGAGGGCTTCAAGTCCTTCCTCTCAGGTGGAAGGAAAATAAGGAGAGAAAATCGGGAGGATGGATCACAGAGAGAGGCATGATTATTAACTCCTACCAAGAGAAAGGGAATTCTGTGCCTTTATTGAGAAATAGTGACACAGAGAAGGAAGAGCATGAAAAAGGGGTATCAACAAATTCCACATGGGGATTGAACATTTTGGGATATCAGCTTCTTGAAAAAGAATCATGCACTTTAGTACCAAATTCATCATAGAGGTTCAGGGGAGGAAGTTGTTGGGAATTTGAGGGAGGGAGGACACAGCTCAGAAAGGGTTAAAAAGGGAGCAAAGGCCAATCAAATTTCAAAGAGAGGGAAGGTATTATATCAAAAGAGATAAATAGGATTAGGTCCCCAAAGGCTTGAATTATATAGCAATGTACCCCACTGCCTCCACTGAGAATTAATATTCCTATGAATAGATTCTAGAATATCTTCAAAGAAGAAAGGAGAAAGAAGGTGTTTACATGGGAGAATTAATACATTTCATGCAAAAGGGCATTATAATTTAATGTCACTGATACAGAAGAATGGGTGAGAGAGTAGGGGTACAGGGAGAATTCTAATCTTATCTAAGCCGTGAAAGGAAAGTATAAAAAAGAAAATACCCAAAGCAATTCAAGGAATTTAGTATTGGGGAAGCTAAAAAGAGAGAGACAAAAAGTTACAATTTTTTTTCATCTTTGTACTTATTTCTTCAATCATTTTTTCTTGTCTTATTGTAATTAACATTGTGAATATTAATATTATTGCTAATATTGTTAATATTTTTAGAACTATCAAATAATAGTGATATTGGAAACCCTTGCTTTGCTCTGGATCTTATCGTCAAGGCCATTAGTATTTTTCCATTATTGTTAATTCTGACTTTTGGGTATTGGTAGACATTATTTATCATAGAAAGGAAAGGTTCATTTCTTCCCATGCTTTTAAAAATATTTTAAACAGAAACTAGTATAAATGACCTCTAAAAGGTCACCAATGACAATATAATCATCAAATCTAAGGGCAAAAAAAAGTAGAGTTTGCAAACAATAGACCAGAGGGCTTACTGTTGATTCCTGAAAAACTTCTAGTTTGTATTATTAAAGGAGTGGCTAATAGACAAATCTGTGATTGCAAAGGGTCAGCATGACTTGTTATGGTAATTAGGGTGGGACATTTTTTACTGTTTCTCATTCGGAATACTAAGGCAACCAAGTGCCTTTAATGAGCCTCATGTTAGTTTGAATTGGGCAAGTGAAGTGGGACTCTTTTGTCTTTTGTTTTGGAGTGCTTCTGAGCACAGAGGTAATCAAGTGTGCCAGGGCCCTGAGATGTGTATATAAGATCTGAGGTTGGCGTTTTGTTTTGGGGGCACACTCATTGGAATAGTGTTGGTGATTTGGCCAGATGAGACTCTGGGTAGCTGTTGGAGCTTCCCACCCCTACCCCCAGGCTTTGAAAACCCAGATGTTGGTGCCTATCGCTCTGGTCACTATGTAATTCTTTGGTCAGACAGACAGAGGCCTGTCTGTTGATCTCTGTGTGTTATTTGTTCTGTTTATATAATGTATCCTTGTAATTTCTGTTTGTACTTGCTCTGAAGTTCAAGGTGCTGGCTTTTTCACCAAAACTAGGTGAATGATATATGTATATTTAATTAAAGTAAGATTGTTAACCCCTTAAAGCTGCTTTCCTTAGAAAAGCAGATCAAAGAACCTGTGCCAGCAGCCCTCCTGTGTGCTGGTGTTGTTGGTCTTTCACCCCCATGACAGCTGCTAGCAACATTGTTGTTACATGACTTCATCAAAGCACAAATACCAGACCAACCTAGTTTCCTCTTTTGGATAGTATTCTTGTAATTGTAGATCCGAGGAGCACTATAACTGGTTACTCTCCACATGCAGCTGTCATGTGTGAGCCCTTCATGTATGGTCCCTACATATGCTTCCTCTCTCCATCTATATGGTATGTATTTATGTGTGTATGTGTGTGTGTGTGTGTGTGTGTGTGTGTGTGTGTGGAAGAGTAGTCTATAACCTGGTGGGGGTGGGGTGGGGAACATTTTCCATTTCAAACTTCTTACTATGCTATTTCCTTAAATGTTTACTTTGAACTTATTGTATATTCAGATTGACTGAAAAAGAAGAAGGAGAAGAAAAAGCTGAAGGATCATCAGCTGCCATTTTGAGTGAAAATAGAGCAACAGAGTACTTTCAATCTGAGATAACTATTCTGAAGACCCCACATGTCATAGTTGCCATATTACAGGCTAGAGCAATCGATTCCTCCTTCTCTCTCTCTCTCTCTCTCTCTCTCTCTCTCTCTCACACACACACACACGCACACGCACACATGCTTTCTCTGTCTCTCTGCTCTCACCCTCTATACAACACACACACATATATATAGGAGGAAATTTAACAGTATTATGTGAAGTTTGAATTTTAAACAATCAGCTTTACATGTACAGGATGGTTAAGTTATAACTAGATAGCAATTCATCTGGGAAAAAAGTTTTACATTTTATTGAACTACAAATTCAATTTCAATCAACATACGATTCTTCAGTTAAAAAGATATAATGCAAATTTAGATTGCATTAAAAGACATGGTGTCTCTGGAAATGATATCTAGGCAGATGATAGTTCATTTAGACATTTCTGTGGTCATACCATAAATAGAATATTGTGTTCATTTGTAGGTACCACCTTATAAGAACATTAATGAGCTAGAGTTGAGGAAAAGAGCAGCCAGGACAGTGATAGGGCTCTTAAACATGACATGTAGGAGAGATTGTAGGAAGGTAGAATTATGGGCTAAATGATAGCTATCTTTATGTATCTTCAGTGTTGTTTATTTGGAAGAAGGATTAATCTTATTCTGCTTGACTCCACAGGGAAGAATTAGAAGTTATGAAGAGGTAGATTTAGGTTACTTCCAACAATTAGAAATATCCTATAGTAGAACAAGATGTCACAGAAATAAGGTTATGCATTGATAGATTTATCAAAGAAAAGACTAAGACCTGCAAACGTTTCATTTGTCTTTTTTCTGAAAAGGATCCTTGTTTGATTATGAGTTTTATTAAATAGCCTCTAGGTCCTTTCTAACTAGGAGATGCTATGAATCTGATTTTTCTACTATGAGGTATTTGTATTTAAATCTATATACAATGGGGAGCCAGCATATGTTCATAGGATTATAGATTTAGAGATGAAAGTTATTTAGAAGTCATCTAGACAAGCCCCCTCATTTTGCAGAAAAAGAAACTGAGGCTCAAAGAGATGAAGTGATAGGCCTGGGTCACATAGATAGCTAGTGGCAGAACTAGGATTCAAACCTAGATTCTTTGACTCCCAATCCACTGTTTTTTTTCCATTGTGCCATGGTTCTTCCTATATTAATGAGCCAAGTGGTGACTTGGTGAGCACAATAATAATACAAGGCACTGTTTAAGCCTTTAAAGTCAACATTCAGTAAGCAAATAATGTTGTTAATCTGCAAAAATATTTCTAGAGTCTAACCTGACCCAGAAAGCTAGCACTGCATAGTGATTAGAGAGCTACATCTCAGGTAAGGAAAACTTGCATTGAAGTTCCACATCTGAAGCATACTAGCATACTAGTGTTGCCATGGACAAAACACTTCTTGATGCTCTTGGCAACTGTCCAGGACTCCAGGCTACAGAGGACTTGGGGTGCTCATTTGTATTGTATGCTGTGTATGACACAAAAGTGTTTTGTTTTCAACAATTTATTAAGGAATCTAGAAGATAGAAGGGCAGCTAGGGTGGTGCGGGGCATATTGTGCTGGGCCTGAAGCCAGGAAGATTCATCTTCATGAGTTCAAACCTGGCCTCAGATTTTTACTAGCTGTGTGACCCTGGGCAAGTCGCCGAACCCCATTTGCCTCAGTTCCTCATCTGCAAAATAAGAAGAGAAGGAAATGGCAAACCACTTCAGTATATTTGCCAAGAAAACCCCAAACGGAGTCATGCAGAGTCAGACACAATTGAAAAATGACTGAACTGAGTGGAGTAGAATGGAAGTAGCTCACCAGTTTAAAATGTAAGGAATGTAAATTAAGTTATCATCCAATTAATTGTAACTTTTCTGTTATGAGGCAACATTGTAATGAAGAAACTATTGGTGACTGATAAGGAATATTTTAAAAAGAGAGTTTGGTTTACAAGGATTTGCCAATATTTCTAGAGCTATTTGGGCATATTTGGGTTCTGGATAACTGACCCTCACATTTACATAGATAAATCTATAGATTGGAGAAGAGCAATTCACTAAAACACTAAAATTTGATGAAAATTTCCTTTAAGAACACACAATTTCCATTGCTTTAATTCTATGCATAGGAAAAAAATTCTGAAATAACGTTCTCTAATTTGATCTCCTAAGTGATACAATGTACCAACAGGGACCATACTGTAACATGATTGGTTCAAGATCTCAGGGCAGACATCTCCTGTGACATCCTTAAATACTGGCATTTTGCTTTTAAATTGATCTCCTAGCACCAGTTTACACAAACCAGTCTCTGAGATCCAGACCTCCTCTGCTTAAACTGAAAAAATCAAATTTCTGAACAGTAGGGTTGAACACTCCCCCCTGAGGTGAGAAACCCAGCATGAAGCAAATGGCCTTTCCTAGCCATCCTGACTCTAAGAATTCTCAAAAGCCATTATTGTATTTCTAGCTTCATGACTCTTAGAAGCAATTATGTATGTTTTCTCAACCCCACAGGCCCTGACCATTTGTGCTGTGGGAATTATCGAAACTAAATGTGAAGTACAGTTCTAAGATATTTTTGATCTACTTAAATTAGATTTTCCCTAGTTCTCTAACTCCACTATTTTAAAGGTGATATCTTCTGATATTCTTTAAAAATGTTTGTAGCCGTTTCCCCTATTAATAAGCATTGCATTTTTCTTTTTTTCTTGTGCTCCTATTGATGGAGCAGTATGATGTATTCTTGCTAGGAGTAACTTCAAATTTTCTCATTACTGCAAGACATTAAGTTGCCAGAGTATGATTTACTTCAGTAAGTGCCTTTTGTGTTATCTATGTTGGAGAGTTTTTGTGACTGTTTTAAATTTCATTTCCCTGGCAATCTGTCTCTGCAATTAAAACACATACACACACACGCATGCACACACACAGACACACAGACACACACACACACACACACACACACACACACACACACACACACACACACACACACACCCCAAGGTACGAGATGATTGAACTAAGATACCCAAAAAGGTCAGGCAACTGAAATCTCCTTAATAGGCAAACTTTACAGCCACAGACCACACACCAAATGGAACTAGGGCAACCACCTGGAAAAGCTGAGGAGAGATGGGCTCCTTGGTTTCACTTTGGAAAATATGTTCCTATCAACTGCACACATTTCAGAAATGTTGAAGCAAAGAGAAGGGTACAGAAGTGGAAAATTGGAAGGTGGGGAAAAAATCTCCTCTGGCAAAGACTGCGAGTGAGTTTTAAAGATTGTTTTCATAAAGAACGCTTGTGGGAGTTTGATAAAGGTGAGGAGTACAAGATAATGCTTCTGTTCAACTACTGTGGTACTATGGCTGTATTGGCTTGTTTGATAAGAAAAGGGAATGATGGGCACATGGAGGGAATGATGAAGCACTTCAGTCATGCTGAGAATTGGTTAAATGGGGCTCACTGAATTCATGTAATTGCATTCATGTCATGCTTTACATGCCAGTGCTCTTCACCCCTTTATTTTGAGCACATATACTATCGTTCTCCTATAAACATAAAGTTTTTGAAATCACAAGTAATGGTGTTCCCAAACACAGGAATGCTCTCTCTCTCTCTTTCTCTCTCTCTCTCTCTCTCTCTCTCTCTCTCTCTCTCTCTCTCTCACACACACACACACACACACACACACACACATTTGCTACATTAAGGAGATATACCATTAAACTAGAAAAAGCAAAAAAAAAACCAAAAAATGAAAACAAAACAAAACCCAAGAGTAAATACAATTTTTTTTAATTTGAAAGCTATTATGTAAGATCATTTAATGTTAAATTGTATTAGTTGAAAAACACAAGGCTATTAATATGCCTTTGACGAAGATAGCCTCTAGGCTTACATCAATTCCTTATTCTAGAGCCCCTGAGTACGTTGATGAATACCTAAAACATGAGAAATTGCCCACCATTCTTACTATAGAGGAGAGGTCCATCATTAAAACATGAAACTTAGTAAAATTTTTGAAGAGGCTTTTCGCCTCAGAGTTCAGTCTGAACAATTCATTTAAGGTCCATATCTTCTGCTCAGCCAAGGGCATATGGCTCCTTTTTTTCTTATTCATCTGTTCCTGTTCACCACCTGTTGGTGAGCACCTTCTTTCTCCTCTGAGAAGTTGTTATAGAGCTCACCTCCCAGACAATTAATATTTTGACTTAGGCCTCAATCTCTCAAGCTTGGGAAGTTGTCATTAAGGCCAAAGATATTCATCTCAGGATAGCTGTTCTTGTCACCAGTGTTCAGAGAAAGAAACACAAAGCAAAAGTTAGCCAAGCAATTGAAAGCAAGTCACTTAAGCAAACATGAATTTGCTTCCATGTGCTCATCTCCACCAGAGCTTCTAGGAATAGGAAAGAAAGATTCCCTCTCTTCTTCTCCCCTCCCCTGACTCCACCCCATGGAATTCTAGAGGAGACGCTTAAAGAGTTTTGATACACTGAGGAAGAGAAAATAATAGTGGAAGTTCACTCTCCTTTTAAAGTCTACCAGTGGTTTTCCCGATTAGTACCCAATCATCAACATTTGAAGCAGGTTTGGCATATAGGGAGGACCAACCAGAAGTATCTGGTTAGGCACGTCCTTTAGGCATGCAGGCTGCCTACCAGAAGGGAGAAGGCTGTCCAGTGTAAGTTCTCCAATCCAGTGTAAGGAAGAGTGTGTGGGGGTGGGGTAGGGTGGGGGATCTTTCCCTCATTACCTCTATTACATATGTAAAATGAAGCAGCGATTTAGGGAAATATTTGATCATTTCTAAGAAAAATAATCAGTTTCTTTTCTATCATCTCTTTAAAATGGAAGAAGTTTTACACTTAGAAATCTAGATCTTTGGTGCTATAGCTTATAGTTTGCCTCAGTCCTCTATTTGAGAGACTGAATATGTGTGTGTGTGTGTGTGTGTGTATGTGTGAGTGCACATTCCACACATCAAGATGCTTGGAAATTTTTGACAATAGAACAAATAGTTACAATTTTCAGCTTTCTTCTTGATGTTTGGCATTGAATAGATATAGCTAGAGGCCAAGAAACTATAAATAATTTTCTATAAAATCACTTACCACGTTCTGCTGATCTTGGGATATAACTAAGAATCTTGGTCCAAGGTAGTATTCCAGGTACAGTTTTGAAGCTAACCAATAGATACATTTTGCTATGATTATTTTAACCTAATTGTCAATTTTTGTGACATGCATATCAAGAAACATCTCATACTTTTTTCTCTAACAATGTTTTGGAAAAGTAATATTTTTCATGGGAATAAAGTTTACTTCAATTTATCATCAATTCAAAGTATTTATGCTTTTATAAGAGTATCCTTGTTCAGTATATCTTTTTTAACCTATTTTTTAAAAATAGAATTTGCAACGTTCTTTGCAGACAGGCCAAACTGAAATGATACATTGCTTTACCCCAGAAATTTCATTATAAAGCATAAATGAGTCCTAGAATATAAGGAATCTACCTATATAATGCAGCCTGGAAGATTTCCCCAAGACTACACTTACTTGCCAAAAAAGGAGGGGGCAGGGGGTAAGGGAAGCAAGCAAGCCAGAATTACTTACGGTCTCATTATAAATTCCTGACTATGCAGCAAAGGTGCAAGCTGCTAGCTATTCATCACCTAAACTTTCCTTTAGTTCTATTGACAGACCATTTTAATAGCCAGGATTCTACTATTAGATATAAGACATGCTGCATTTGCATGCCACCACCATTTATTATTTCACTGCCTAAACTAGATAATTTTTATAAATGTAATTCTTCCCTGTAAACTCTTCTTCCTTTGGTCCTCTAAAACTGCACCTGAATAACAATGCTTCACTTTTCAAAAATGTCCTCTGGTTAACAATTAAGGTGAGTTGATATGTACAGCATTTAAATGATTTAATCAAGAGAATTCAGTGTTAACTGATAAAAGGCTGTGTTGTAAGAGCTCACTGACGTTATAGCTTAAAGACACTAGACATTGACTAGTTAATCTCTTCTGGACAGCAAGTTTTTTTTAGGTGAATTTAAAAACCTCACCCGTTTCTCCTCCCATGGATATCGAAAGGTTCAGAAGTAAAGCCCCTCTTTCAGTGGTGGAATTCAAATGAATTAACAACCAGTTCTCCATGATGTGGTGGGTGCAGGCCCTGCCCCCAGCTAACAGCGGTTCACCAAACTCAACCTAAACTTAGGTACTGGTTCTACCAAACTGGTACGAACTGGCTGAATCCCACCACATATGTGGGTTGGGGTGTGTGTGTGTGTGTGTGTGTGTGTGTGTGTGTGTGTGTGTGTGTGTGTGTGATACAGAGAAAGAGAGACTGGGCAGACTGACTAACTGCCAAGGGAATTGGCTAGCCAGGTAAGCCAGACTAGCCAACACAGCAAGGCACCCTGGAAGAAGGACGAGGCAGGATGAGAGACAAGAGTCAATTCAAACCACCAGCACCAAGGCAACATTTTCCCTCAGACCCTGATGGAGTCAGCCCAGGGCCCTGAGCCCAAGAGCCTTGGGAAGAGCAATGTCTCCAAAGCCATCAGAATGCTTCTAGCCCTCCCCTGCCCAGTTATCATTCAGTAGCTATATCATGAGAAAGGGAGCTTACCTTCCTCATTGCCACCAGCGACAACTGCTGTCTAACAGCCACTAACAGTCAGATAGTCATAGAAGCCCTGGGAGTGGCAGAATCTCTCAGACCACCGGTCCTGCTTCTGGCCCACCTCTTACAACCAGCACCCAGGGAAGCAACCTCTGTGGAGATGCAGCCTGCAAATACTCCTACAGGAGCACCAATTACTGAAGACCCAGAAAAGAAAGCTCTTGCCTTTTCAAATATGTCACCATCAGAAACATATAATTTTACCTTTGGAAATGACATTAAAGAAAAAAAATGACTATCTCATTTGCTGCTGCACCAGAAGAACCATGGAACTTTTCCTTCTGACTTGACAGCTGAAACCTTCCATATGTGTTGACTCTCACATAAGAATGTGAGCTCCTTGAGAGTAGAGACTGTCTTACTTTTCTATTTACATACGTAGTTATTTGCAGAGTATTTTCCTTATAGTAAGTGCTTAATAAATGATCATTCTTTCACTCATTCACAGACAGAAACAGAGAAAGAAGACAGAGAAAAAAGAGAACTTCAATGTAGGGCTTCAGTTAAGTCTAGGGCTATGAATCTAACAGTTCTGCAATAAACACTCAGAATGCTGTAAAAATCTTTTCTTTAGTCAGCTAGGTGGTTCTGTATGTGGAAGACCAGTCCTGGAGTCTGGGAGACCTGAGTTCAAATACAGTTTGATACTTCCTAGCTGTGTGACTCTGGGCAATTGTTTACCCTTTGTCTGCTTCAATTTCTTCATCTGTAAAAATGGGCAAAATAATAACCCTACCTCCTAGGGCTGTTGTGAGGATAAAATGAAATGGTTATTATGAAGTACTTTGCAAGTCACAAAGCATGTTATATAAATGCTAGCTATTGTCATCTGGAAACAAAACACATGCATCAAATAAATAAAAATTAAGTGTATGTGATATGACAGTGCTGAGGAAGGAAATGACATAGAGAAAAAGAGATAAATGAATGAGCTGTGGTGACAGAGAAATCACAAAATTCTGTCTTGTTCACTCCCTAACGGGGTAGGCAAGCATATAAGGTAGCATCACCCTTATGTGCAATCAGCTGGTCATTGACAGGGGTTTGTATTTCTGAAATCCTCCTCTCTCTCTCTTCTCTCCTCATTTCTCAAGAACAGCTAATCCCTGCCTCATTCTTCTCCTCACCACACCTTAATTATCCTGTATTCACTCCTTCCACCTGTGAAAGAAATTTCCATCAACCTCCTTGATGTTAAAGGACTTACAGAGGAAAAACTTGCCATTTCTTCTCTCCATTGCTGGAAAGATGCATCCACAATGCACTCACCTTCTGTCTCCACTTCATGGGAGGTAGAGGAAAAATGGGGTTTATTTATTTTATCATGGTTGGTCTGAGAATCAATGGTTTAGTGACAGTCTCTTCAGACGATAAAGCATCTCTCCCATATTGTGGTCTAACTTAATGATGTGACAAATTTCTTCGAGAAAACATATACCAGTTTTGTTTAAAACAATGTGAGGCTTCTATTTCATTTCAAGATAATGAATTATAAAGCTCAAAAGTGACCATATAAGAAGTAAGGCAAAAACAGATAATTTATATTATATAGAATTTGATTTCATATACAATAATATCCATGTAATATATATTTTCTCTCTTTTTCCATTACATGTTTTTGTATAAAGCTCAATCTGAGGGAAGAAGTTTAATGATAGAGTAAAACTGTATTTTCTTTGGATGTGAAAATTTGATCCTGTATTGTATTTCCTTATTTTTGCAAATACATATTTTGCCAAAGCCTGAGAATTAATGCCATTGGGAAGAAGTCATTTTCATAATTAAAGAAGCAGAGAACTCCCTTGAGGAAGAATATTTTTCTAAAATAATGATACTCTTGGTGAACTTAGAATAGAGTATCTGGATAGTACCAATTTAGTGAGGTCTTCAAAATAGATGCTGGATGACCATTGGTCAGGTGTGTTATGGTGGTTTAGACAGCCATTGTGATTATGACTCTGGTAATATGAAGGAAAATTAGCCAATTTTTTCCTTTCACTTTATAAGTAAGTTAATTTTCCTAATAATTCTTAATGTTTCTTTTTGTCTTCTTACAGGGATCCTATGAGACAAGGTGAAATAGCAAACCAACAAAGTATTCTCTAATGACAAAGGTTTTTAACCTTTTTGTTTTTTTCTCTCATGGACCCATTTGGCAGTCTGGAGAAGCCTATGGAACTCTTCTTAGAATAATTTTTTTAAATTCATAAAAAAACAAATGCTTAGAATTATAAAGGAAACCAATTATATCGAAACACAGTTAACAAAATATTTTTAAAAAATTTCAGAGACCCCAGATTAAGTATTTTTGTCTTATAAAGACCTGATAAAAAGAGCTTGCCCAGGGAAGTGGAACCAAGATGGCAGAGCAAAAGCAGGGACTTGCTTCAGCTCTACCTCAAATCCCTTAAAATACCTGTAAAAAGTGACTAAATAAATTCTAGAGCTACAGAACCCATAATATGACAGAGTTAAACAAATCTTCAGCCCAAGACAACCTGGAAAGTTGACAGGAAAGGTCCATCACATCAGGCTGGGAGAAAAGCACAGTCCAGTGTGGGCTGCACCAGCACAGATGGGGCTAGAGTAGGCCTCAGGGGACTGAATCACTGGCAGCTGTGGTGGTTTCCAGACTTCTCAACCCACAAACACCAAAGACAATATAGAAGGTCAGTGGGAAAACTCTGTAGGACCTGGGTGAGAGAGGAGTGTGGTCTGGCCCCAGCCCTGCAGTGGTAGAGGTGGTGGTGGCAACAGCAGCAGATGCTTCCAAAGCTCCAGGCATACAGATGGTGGGCAAATCAAGTGGCTGATCAGAGGGGGATTGTAGGGATCTCTTTGCTGGTGCTAAAGCAGGATTCCCTTGCTTTGTCCTGATTGGATCTGGATCACAGTCCTGGGTGAGGAGGAATGCTGGTATGGCAAAGCTTGTGGCTACTGTGGAGAGGGAATCCTCCTCAGAGTTCCAAGACAGAAAAGAGTGCTTGAGGTCACTCACAGACCAGAGCACAGGCCAAGAGAAGAGTAAACACCTCTCCTTGGATCATATCACCTTTGAAGAACTGAAAATTTACTGGTGCCTAGAAGTATCTCTAAAAACAGCTACACAGGGAATGGAGCCAAAATGGCCACATGAAAACAGTGTCTTACCAGAGCTCTCTCACAGTTCTGTCAGATGCTTCAAAAAAAGTGAATCTGAGCAGATTTGGGAGAGTTAGAAGTCATGAGTAGAGTGAGTGGGGCAAATGTCCAAACCAGGAGACTCCTCAAGGTCAACAGGATGGATCTGTAGGCTGCGAGAGTGCCTGGCGTGCAGAGCTGTACAAGATAGCGCCAGAGCAGAAGCAGCTGCAGAAACCAGCCAGCGATCCAGACTGGGAGAAAGCTGGGCACCTGAAACTGGCAGAGATCCCCAGGCTTCCCAGCACAGGATGGGAGTCTATCAAAGCTATGGGAGGCAGCAGCATAACACCTGTGGCTGCAAGACATCTGCTCCTGAAGCTTGCAGCCCAAAGATTTGAAACTAGCCTTCTTGAACTTCCAGGAGTCATAATGGCCAGGTAAATGCCTCTCATCCCTCCCTCACTGACCCAGAGAATACCTCAGGAAAAAACCCTGGAAAAAGGAGCCAAAAGTGGGGCTTCATTAGCCAAACTGAGGGAATTTCTGAGTCCCAGAAGGGTGGAGCCAGCAAGGGTTAACACTGGGACCCCAGACATGCCTTTTGCACAGCCAGGGGAAGTAGCAGACAGCAGCACAGATCATGGCTGAGACCACCCTTGCTGGAGAGCAGCCTCAGCAGAGGAGACTCTCAGCAGCCAGACAACTCCTCCCCCACACCTCAGGAAACCAGAGGCCATAACACACAAAGCCAATAACTAGGCTAACAATTCCCAGAACAAGAAACCTGGAGCAGAGCTCCCTGAGCCCCAAAAGCAGAAGTCCACTTTAAAGCCAGGAAAAAGCTAACCAACATGAAGAATAACATGAAAAAAATGAGGACCATTGATTCTTTTTCTGGAGACAGGGAAGATAAAAATACCAATTCAGAAGAGGACAGCATTGACACTATACCCACATCTGATACGTCAAAAGGGAATGTGAACTGCTCTCAAGCCCAAAAAGCATTCCTGGAACAGCTAAAGGAGGATTCTAAAAACTAAGTTAAGGAGGTAAAAGAAAAAATGAAATAAAAAACATCACTGACGAGAACAAATTTTCAAAAAGTAAAATTGGCAAGGGGCAGCTAAGTGGCGCAGTGAGTAGAGCACTGGCCCTGGAGTCAGGAGAACCTGAGTTCAAATCCAGCCTCAGACACTTGACACACTTACTATCAATGTGACCTTGAGCAAGTCACTTAACCCCTGCCCTCCCCCTTCCAAAAAAAAAGTCACAATATGGCTAAGGAGATTCAGAATCTAATTAGAGAAAATGACATCCAGAAAGGTAAAATCAACCAACTGGAAAAGGAGACTCAAAAGCAAAATGAAGACAGCAATTCATTAAAAATTAGAATTGAGCAAGTGAAAGCTAATGACGCTATGAAGCATCAAGAGGTGGTCAAACAAAATGTAAAGAATGAAAAAATCATGAAATATCTGATTGGAAAAACAACTGACCTGGAAAATAGATCCAGGAGAGACAATTTAAGAATTATTGGTCTACCAGAAAGCCACGATGAAAAAAAGAGCCTGGACAGCATCTTCGAGGAAATTATCAAAGATAACTGCCCAGAAGTCCTAGAACCAGAGGGGAAAATGGTCATCGAAAGAATCCACCAATCACTCCCTGAAAAAAGATCCCAAATTAAAAATTCCAAGAAATCTTATAGCCAAATTCAAGAATTATCAAGTCAAGGAGAAAATACTGCAAGCAGCCAAAAAGAAACAATTCAAATATTGTGGAAATACAGTCAAGATCACACAGGAACTTTCAGCTTTTACATTAAATGACAGGAGAAATTGGAATATGATATTCTGAAAGGCAAAGGAGCTTGGACTACAACCAAGGATTAACTACCCAGCAAAATTGAGCATAATTTTTCAGGCAAGGAGATGGACATTCAATGAAATAAGGGAATTCCAGACTTTCTGCATAAAAAGTCCAGAGCTCAATGGAAAATTTGATCTTCAAATACAAAACTCAAGAGAGACATAAAAAAGTAAACAACAGGAAAAAAACCCCACAAACTTTGTTAATCAATAACGGCAAATTGTTTACATCCTTATATAGGGTTATATTGTTGTACACACACACACA
>CM053626.1:152681898-152705095 GCA_028646595.1 Phalanger gymnotis | reverse complement strand
AAAGTACTTCCACTCAAAAGAAACAAAAGCCATGCTAATGAGACAATTTTGCTTAACAACACATCCTCTTATGATAGCTGGGAACATTACAGAGTCTCCTAATTACACAATAGAATTCTGTTTAGCTGCCTTTATTCTATGAGGGAACAAATAAAAACAGTTAAGATTATTCTGGGCTTATAGATATTGAGTTGAAAACAATGAATTTCACATGTAAGATGGTTTTAGTCCACAATAGGTTGAAGATTTTTCCCTTAAATTCTATCAACTGCTTTTCAGTTCTGTTTTTGTGATCAATTGTTTTTCATTAACTTTATTCTTTTTAAAAGTCCTAAGCCAAGCTTTTCTCTCCATCTGAGCACATCATCTTACAGAAAAGCAAGTTTCTGTATGGATTTCTGTATATGTATACATAAATGTATGTTATTTCTTTCCTTGGAATCTAGCTAGCTAGATTTTCAAATATGATGAAAACCCCGTTCTGCAGTGTGTGCTACATAAATAATCTGACTCTTTTAGAAATATGGACCATATTATTAATAAAATTGTATTAGAGTATTTTCCGCCATGATAGTATAAAGTGGTACTAGATTAAAAACAAGTCTGTTTAATGTCGTGAATTAGTAAATCTGTTAACAGGAAAGAATTTAAAATTACCATTTATCCTTAATTGGGGTGAAAATTGGAAACTATGTTATGAAATTTTCCTTTGTTTTTTAAAAAATAAAAAAGTTATTTTCTTTTTCCTAAAACTTTCAAGAAAAGAGTGACATGTACACAATATTATTTTTTGAATGACACTTTGGAAAGATCTATGGTAAAATATACTTGGACATATGTTTCTTGGATTTTTTTTTTTACCATTCGGGAAATTGAATTTGGATTTTTGGAATCTATGCCACCAATGAAATGACAAAATAGCAACTGTTGAGTGCACCCTTCCTAGTACCTGGTATATCTCCTAACAACCCAGAGCATTTAATCAGTACATAATTGGTCTGAAGTTGTTATCTGAACTTTTAGGAAATGATTCAATGACCCATTTTGCATCATCGAACTTGGGCTCATCTTGTTTTTCCTTTCCCAATCTATGACATAGCACAATTATTTCAAAACAGAAATGAATGCTTTTCAGTAACAGAGAACAAGTTGGTATTGTTTTTCTCAAAGCATATTAATGAGCTGTTGGTTAATAAAATTCTTAAATCCTCGGTGAAAGAAACCTTGATGCAGAAAGAAGACACAATAACAAATTTCATTCTCATCATTATTTCTTAGGGAAGCAAACTTAGCTTCTGGGTATTGTTAAGTTAATTCATTCTGCCACAACAAAATTTGGACTTTAAAGCAATTGGATTATAGATTTTTTGGACCATATTCTCAGATGACGAAATGCTTCATTAAATATAGAAAACTCTCTATAACATCTTCCTCTTGCTGGCTCAACATAGCCAGTCTTGCATCATTTTAAAGCGATCACATCTACATTTTTCAAATCTACTTGGAAAACTAACACTTAATTTCATGAAGAGAATAGCTACAGTGGACATTATCTTATCATAGTGCTATGGAGAATGAAACAAAACAAATTTAAGGTTATGATATGCTAAATGAACTATCAGCAAAGAGCTTCATTCTACTAGGATAAAGTGATTAAAGAAATAAAGTCACATATATATGTACCCACACACAAATTTGTATGGGTATATACATACATATATATACATTTAAAGAATGTGTATATATGCTATACATATACAAACACATACATACGTGTGTGTGGGTGTGTGCGTGTGTGTACCTCCACTTGATAACATGTATTTTACTATTTGGCCGAATCTCTGCCCATGGAGTCAATGTTAATGTTTCCCCAAAGGAATGAATTCTGAAGGAAAATGGATGAAGATCAGGTTTCATTGACAAGGATCATTTTTATAAAAGAAAAAAAATAGCCCCCTTCCCCCCCCAAAAAAAAACCTTAAAAATTACAGATCTTGCTTAATCATCCATTCACATTTCAGTTCTGTGCTACCACAAAAAAAAGCTGCTATAAATATTTTCTTTGTACAAATGAGTTCTTTTCCTCCATTAAAAAAAAAATCTCCTTGAGGTATAGAACAAGTAAGAATATCACTGGGTCAAAAGGTAAGTATAGTTTAACAGTTTGGGGCATTATAGTTACAAATTGCTATCCAGGGTGGCTAGATCCCTGTTCTACCAACAATACATCAACATACCTATTTTCCCACGGCCCCTCCCAAACCTGTCATTTTCTTTTCTATTTTTATCGAATCTGAATAGTATGAAGTGGAAGCTTGAAGTTGTTTTCATCTTTGTTTCTCTATTTGTGGCTAACAGCATTTTTATATAGATAATGATAGCTTAGATTTCTTCCTCTAAAAGTTGTCTGTTTATATTTCTTTGATGACTTACCAATTGAGGAATGGCATTTTATCTTAAAAATTTCAATCATTTTACAAATCAGACCTTTGTCAGAGAAATTCGCTGGAAAGATTTCCTTCATCTTCCCATTTAGCTATATCTCTCCTGATTTTGGCTGCTTTGGCTTTTTTGTGAAAAAACTTTTAAATTGATTACATAGGGTAATAATTATTGTCCATTTTACCTTTTGTGACCCTCTTTATTATCTGTTTGGTCATGAAACCAAATTCTTCTATTGATAGATCTGACAGATAATTTCTTCCTTGATCTTCTGATTTGTTAATGACATCACACTTAATGTCTAAATAATGTTTGTTTTTAGAGCTTATCTTGGTATATAGCATGAGAGGGTGATCTGTTTCTAGTTTCTGCCAGACTGCTTTCCTGTTTTCCCAATTTTATTACTAATAAACAAACAAAACCCACTTCATAATGAATAAATTTGTCCCAAAATAGAATAGGCTGCATTAAGAGGTAGTGAGTTCCCCCTTATTTCAAATGTAAGCTGGTTAAGTAGGTGGAATTCTATGTTAAAGCAGATTTTTGAACAGTGATGGGTTGGACTAGTTTTCTGAGGTTCCTTTAAGGTTTGTCCTAAGAAAAGATAAGGGAGGAAAAATGATCTTTGGGTATTGTTATAGTAATTAGGGTGGGACTTTTTTTTTTTAATGTTTTCTCTTTTAGAATGTGGAGGTAATCAAGTACCTTTGATGAGTTTTGCTTTTCAAATGTAATGGCAAGCAAAGTGGAATTTTTGGTTGTCTTTGTTTTGGAATGCTTCTCAGCACTAAGGATTCTTTGATTGAATAGGGAGTCTTGATGACCTCCTTACATCAAGGGAAGATCTAGTTCCCCTTTCTGACCCTCTATATGTGGTGTGTATTACTTAAGTCACAAGAAGTCTGTGACGCACTTTGACCCTGGAGAAGTGTATATAAACTCAGAGGTTAGTGTTTTGCCTTTGGGAGCACACTCATTGAAAGAGTATTGGTGATGAGACTCTGGGTAAAGCAAGCCGTTGAAGCAGCTCCTCTGACTTTGAAAACCCAGATGTTGATGCTTCTCTCTCTGGTAATTGTTAGCGTTTTGCTTGAACAGACAGCTAGAAGCCTGTCTGCTGATTCATGTTTATTTGCTCTGTTTATACAATGTATGCTTGTAATTTCTGTTTGTATTCTCTCCTAAGTTCAAGGTACTGGCATTTCCCTCTGAACTAAGTGAATGGTATATGTGTGTTTAATTAAAATGAGATTATTAACCCCTTAACTTTTCTTTCCTTAGAAAAGCAGATCAAAGGATCTGTGCTGGCAGCCCCTCTTTCTGCCCTTGTTGTTGGTCTTGTGTTGGTCTTTCATTGCCACAACAGCAACATTGTTGTTACAGGCGTAAATCCTAGATACACTCCCTGCCAACTCTTCTTTGCCTTGTAATCCATACACCATATACCAACTGCTCAAGTTTTGGTGGAGAAACAGTAGTGGAAAGAAGATAAGTGAAAAAATAGAGGGATGGTAAAGAAGATGAAACTGAGTGATGGGGAAACAGTAGGGAAGAAAGGGATTTCTAGCATTTTTAGCTTCTCCTATACATTTAACATATTAAATTTGAATTGAAGTTATTTGTGTATGTCTTACTTCCCTTACTTGATTGTAATTTTCTTGAAAGCAAGGAACACATTAAATTCTTCTTTGTACACTCAGTATTTGAGCACAACACTTTGTACACATTAGGACTTTGAAAAATTGAATTGCTCTGAAAGGCCCAGGGTGCAGATCTCTCTCAGACTGATTCTTCATCTATAAAATGAGGATAAGAAAAGCACCTGCTTTCCTGAGTTGTTGTGAGGCTCAAATGACATAATGCATGCAAAAGATTCTGCAAATAAAATGCTGGTAGTTATTACTATGATTACAGCCTACTGTAGTATAATGGATTCCATGCATACAGTAATTAGACCTGGATTGGGGAATTCAGGAGCTGCCATTTTGGATCTTTTTTTTGAAGACTGGGTTCCCTTACCTCATCCAAGCTGGAAATACAAGGACCACTCAGGGACCCAATCTCCAAACTAATAGGCATAGAAGCTTAAACCTGCTTCATTTTTCTGACCTGGGTTGATTCCCCATTCTTACTCCTCTTCCCTTACCTTCCCCCAGGCTGGTGGTCCTCTGCTCCTGGGGAATTACCATGTTGTTTCTAAACTCAATATAGTCATTCCATTACCTTTAGCCTTACTCAGAATTCTCCAATTCCATCAAGCCAACAGCCTCAACCTCCCAAGTGGCAGACGTTATAATAATATTCTGCCAAGCCTGGCCCTAATTCTTATTCTTACAAATAAGGATAAGCTGGTAAATAAAATAAGAATTGTGGAAACCTTGGGCTCAGGGGAGCAGCAGAGTGAAATAGAAAAATATTAGGCATCATAAAGTTTGTTGATTTCATTTTTATTTCTGGTTTCTTTTAGAATGGCTCCTATTCTTATATTTTTCCTTTTTTGAAATTTATTTTAAACTTAAATATACAGTAAGAAAAAAAGAAACATAAACTTAAATACTAAGACTTAAACATAAAATAAGAAAAGAAATAAAAAGATTGCCACATGCTTAGCAGAACATAAGAGAGGATTCAAAATATACAGCAATAAATTTCCATTTCAAGAAAGCCTCTATAATAAATTCTACATATCGTTTTCAGAGCTGTCCACCCTTTCTTTGCTTCCTTGTGAGTTTTCTTTGTTCTCTGCAGTGCACTTTTTCCTTTATTTTCCTCCCCCTTCTTCCCCCCTCCCATAAGAAGGCTTCAATTAAGCAGGAGGCTACAATTAAGTGTACACACACACACACACACACACTCACATACACATATATACATATTCATATATACATACATACACACAAATACATATACACAATACATATAGAAATACATACCTATACATAGATATCTATAATCATACACATATACATTCATATGCATCTATGTAAGACTGTACTATACTTGTTTGTGCTCTGTCTCTCTGAAGGTGGATGACGTCTTCCTTCATAAGTCCAAGTCTTCCATATTTTTCTAAACCCATCAACTCGTCATTTCCTACACCACAGCAATATTCCAAGCTTATACTATCTAGTTATTTCAAATAGTCTAAATCAATATCGATTAATACGGCTGACACATAGTGTAGTTTCACTATTTTTCTCTTTTTATTAAATCTATTTTAGCTTTAACTTTTTCTGAGGTCATGCTTACTACCCCCACTTTTTTCCCCTAGTAAATTCTACTCTTCATCTTTATTTTACGTTGTATTTATTTCTTATTTACTATACCTTTTGAGTCCTCTACTTTACTTCTACTCCCTACCTTGCTCTTCTAATACTTAACCTATCCCCCCTCTAAGGAACTCTAAGCACATCAGATCGGGGTTAAAGAGAGAACAATACATAAACTTAGAAAGGAATAAAAGTCTTCTAAATTTGTAAAGAAACAAGAAGGTGTTTTAACAATTTGCTCAGACACCCAACTCCCTACACTGTCTAGGAGGTGAAAATTCCTGTGGCTGGAGCGGAGGCTACCTCCCAACCCAGCTAGGGCTCACTTCGTGCTGTTTCAGAGGAACTAGCCTGGAAGTGTTTAGACTTCACAGGGACCAAATCTCGGTCCTGGGATTTTTCTGTGGATCTTCTCTGGTTGTCCCAGGGGCATTGGGCCAGAACCACTGTTCTGCCCCAACTCTTGTTTACTTTTACTATGTTCACCCTGAGGCACTATTTTGTCTTATTTGTGGGGGAAATCTGTAGGACTTGGAATTTTCTGACTTACTCTGAGATCTTCCCAGAATTTTCTCCTCTTATTCTTAATTGAGCCAGGCATAGTTTCAAGTACCAGCTATTCCACAAACTAGCTGTGCTACACTGGGTAAGTCACATCGCCTCATTGGGCCTCAGTTTCTTTATATGTGAAATCAAGTGGTTAGATGAGATGATTCCTAAAGTCCCTCCCAGCTCTAGCAATCTATGAATTCCTATGAGATAATTTCATTTTAGACCTTAAGTTCTGGATCAATGATTTCCTAACTTTATGACCTTGAACCAATCTCAATGTCTAAGCTTCATAGAGGAGAAATAACTGATAATAATACCTACCCTAGCTCCCTCTCAAAGTTATTATGATCAAATGAGATAATGTATGTGAAAGTGCTTTCATTCATTCAGTCAGAGTGCTTTTATAAAGTGCTTACATTTGTATAGTGATTTATAATTTATAAAGCTCCATACATTTATAGTGCTTTATAAATTGTAAATTGCTATGCAAATAAATGCATGGCATTATTATGATGATCATACATAGGCTATCACAGTTAGAAAAGGAATGTAAACTTGAACACTTTTAGATTTTCAATAGAATCACTTTATTAGTTTGATAAATGATCAAATATATTATGAAGATTTTTTTTCAGAATAGCTCATATTCTTAATTAAGCAGGTCACTACATGAGAATCTAGCTGCCACTGTTAATTTGTCTTCCAGGGAGCTGAGGAGAAAGCATTTTAATCAGATAGTACGCCAATTTAAGCTGTTTGGCCTGTGGGATCCTTGTCACAGGCATCTAGCAGCTGCCACCTTTAAGACTATAGAGTCCTGCTCCCTGCCATGGAATTAATTACAGCTAATCATACCTCGAATTTATATGGTACTCTAACATTTGTAAAGCACTTTACATATGTTAACTCATTTAATTCTGAGAAGTGGAGCCTGAGAGTATAACGAGGGGTCTAGAAGCACTAGACAAGGAAATGCATTGGGAGGTTTTTTTTTTTTTTTGCTTGGAAAGGCTCTCTATACCTCCTCTAGTAGCATCCTTTAAAAACAAGAAGTAGGAAGAAGAGAGAGATTCAAGATAGATATAAAAAAGTTTTTTAATGAAGAGAGATGGAGCAGGATGAGGGAGGATTGACCTTGCTCCCTGCTATCCTTCATGTGCATGGTGTCTGCTCTCTCTACCCCACCAAAGGGAATGCTTATAATTATTATTTGGGTTTCTCTTTCTCTTGTTAGTATTAACTCGATACTCATCAACAGTAGCATTAATTACTATTGAGAACGTGGCTGAGGAACTGGCTTATCTCTACTCCTGGCTGAGGTCCACGTGTATGTGATACAAGTCTGCCTTGTCTTTGATCTGAGAAACCCAAAGGCATTATGGTCAAAGTTAAGGCAAGTCAGAATGGAAAGAGTTTTCTTTCACCAAGTTTGCCTTTTATTTATCTTTCTGTATACATGTATTTTTACAATGTCATATAAATTCCTTAAGGATGCCCATATTTTTGTATCATCTTGGCTCCCTCTCTATGCATAAGGAGGAGAGATATCTTTGGATACGGATGAAACCATGTTCTCTTTTGAACTATATCCCACCAAATTCTGCACAAAAGCTCAGCAGATAAAGGAAATCACATAAGGGGCTAGCCACAGGGGTGGGGAATCTGTGGCCCTTGAGGCCATGGTCCTTAGGTGTGGCTTTTTGACTGAGTCCAAGTTTTATAGAACAAAGCCTTTTAGTAAGGGGATTTGTTCTGTGAAGTTTGGATTCAGTCAAAGGACTGCACTTAAGGACCTAGAGGGCCACATGTGGCCTTGAGGCCACAGGTTCCCGCCCTCCCCCTCCCCAAGCAGATGAGTGATTGGGGATTTTGGAGAGATCAGAAGAGGTGTGAAGTGAGAGGAGTAGAAATGACTTAGGAGGCCTCACTCTCCATGGGCTCCATCTCCTATTGGTACTGGTAGTCATGGAGGTGGCTCCCACCTCATGTTGATGATGGACTGTCAGGTATTGAAGTGACATCACTTTGATGGCTTATTGAGGGATCCCCTTAGTTCATAGAGAGCCAGACTTGAGCATTAGGACAAGATCTCACTTTTGCATTCCTTAGATGTTTCAACCCTTTGATTCCATGAAATAGCTACCATGAGATTCTGAGTCCCCAGGACTTCAATACAAAAGACTGCAGCATTCCGGGTATACATTTTACTGTTGTTATATGTAAACCGAATTGATTTAGGTTGTGATATGGAGGTGAATAGGACTCACTACCTTTATCCTTATTGTTTGGGCATTTCTTATGGGAACTGTATGGTCAGAGTATTTTTTTCTGTCATTTTCCTGTTACTTGGTTTGGATTTCTGTTTCAATAATTTTTTTGTATTACTAAGATATGTGTGTGCATGAGCACATGTGTATTTTGTATAGCTGGTTGATTAAATTTCAGAAAGAAAATGAGATCTCATGAATGCGGGTCCAAGCAGTTAAAGCATTTAAGCATTCTGCAATTGGGAGGTCATCTTGGATGAGTAACTGCCCAAGCACTGAATATTCTAGGGAACATGTTTCTTAAGCTTCAATACTGCAACCTAAGATAGCTTCTCATTTTGTCTTAGTGGCCCATAGTTGAGGAAACATTCTAGAGCCAATTAGGAACAATTTCTCTCATTGCCAGCACTTCTCTCCGCCATCTTGCCTCAACCAATGATTGTTATGAGCATGTACTCTAAGACTTAAGACCTGATAGACTCACTTTTTCATCAGCAAGAGTATATTACATAAAAAGTCATCCCTTCTCAATTTTTATCCAATCTCAGTTTTATCCTCAATTTTTCCACATTGGTTCCCTGACACACTATTTATTACTCTAGGAGTTTGTTAATACATACTTCAAATAGTCTACATTAATTTTTTTTTCACTAAAAAGACAATGAAAGTGTCCTTAAGAATTAATTGAGACAAAGGCTTGAACTTCTGATGTACCTTCTCAGATGCCTATGGCATAAAAAGCTGAACAAATGAAGTGAACACCTTGACATATTTCCTGATGCTCTGAGAGTCAATACTCTCTTTAGACTATGTGAAGTGACATTATAAATTTGTAGGGGAGGGGAGCTGCTTTCATTTGAACCAATGATATACAATTGCTGCCGTCCTTTCCATGGTACTATCAAAGAAAATCCTCTCTTATTAAATGTTAGATGGGTGTCTTGTTTAATGTCAATTGCAAGCCTAAACTACTGAACTAGCCTAAATCAAACTTGCCCCAGAACACGTCTGAACTAGGAATCAAAGAATTTCTCCTTTGGTGGCTAGGAACAGTCTCATGAAAAGGACTCTATTTTTAATAGTTAGTCTCTTGGCAGGATGACAGCATGCACTCTGCCGGCAATTATAACTACAATCTCCTGCGTTACTGAGTGATGATTTCACCACATCGTAAACTACTGAGATGATGCATCATGGGCATGAGCTGCTGTCTGCTAGTAGGGTTCTTAGCATACTCCACACTTCATTCTTGGGCCACCTCTCTCTTATCATGGCCACTTTAGACTTTCTTACCAATTCACAACCCACAGTAGGAGGTATAAAAACTAGTCTCCACATATGCTGTCAATAATTATTTCTTTGAGGATGATGGAGCATACTACAGTATTGGACACATTTCGTAAAGCATTTATTGTATCTTTTTCCTCCTTGTATGCCTTAGATGGTACCTTGCATTTTCCCTAAATGTTCTTGGTATGGTGCAGAGTCTTTGTAATGCACATAGTACCATAATCAACAAGCAATACCTTTCCCCCACTTCCAGGAACAAAAGAATCTATGAATCCAGATGGTCCCAACTCTATAGTCCTAAATGAGAAAGATGCTCGTTCTATAGGTATGTTGGTAAGCAAAATGGGCTCCTTAGCACTTAGTTCAACAAGCGCCCTTGAAGAGTTTGGCTTTTGTTTGCTTTGAGTAATTCAGCTATTTCATTGAATCTTACTAAGTGCTAAGCCCCAGGCCCAAATCCCTATTAGGTGTAAAACCTATGTGGGTGTGGATTGGCAACTAAGGTGGGGCCCAAGGTGGAGCTAACTCCAGGGAGGGCCTAGTTTAAATGTCTGGGACAGCAGAGGCTCTTAGACCACATAGGTTTAAGTTGCCTCTTTGTGATGATTTTAGGTCACGTGGATGAGTCGCATATGTGACTCACGCCTGACGCTGACAAAGATATAAAAGCCAGGAGTTGGCCTCCTCTTCCTTGGAGCTCATTCCCGAAGCAGTGGTGGCATGTGACTCTGGGCCAGCCCTTGTTCTGAGCTCCTGGGCTGAACCTAGATGTTGGTAACTATGAATTGTATTGGGTCTGTCTGTTGATGTTTGTAATTTGTTTGTGTTTTGCTCTGAAGTTCAGTGTGCTGGCTTTTTCCCCTGAACTAAGTGAATGATATTTGTGTGCTTGTCTACCCCTTCACCTTGCTTTCCTTAGTTAAGCAGATCAAAAGAACCTGTGCTTTCTGGGTGCTGGTTGTTGGTGGATCTTGCATCCCCACAGAAGCTGCTAGCCAGATTGTGGAAACAAGAGGAAAAATAAAAAGGCGTATTAGAATGGATGAGCACTTAAGGTACTAAAAACCTTGACACCTAGCATTTTGTCACATCCCTCGGGATTCCTGAGGACACTGAACCAGTGAATCTTTAGGATTCTACAGCTGTGGTATCCTAGCATGAATGGGATGAGACTCAGAGGGTTGCTAAATTCTGCTGCAAAAGATCAAAATTCTAACTCTACATGGCCCGAGGAGGAAAACATCCTTCAAGGAGCTATTATAGTGCTCAGTGCCCTAAAATGCAACATCCATATGAGCCGGGGAAGCTTCAATGTCTGTTACCCTAATAGGAAAAGCTACAATTGAGGATCCACTGTGATTTCTTCTGCTTTGGCTCTCTCTTGAATCTCATCTTCCTGTGCAACTTTCAGAGTAACATCATCACCTACTGTACTTTCACAGAATTCTGGTGGATGTTATTCCCAAGAGAACATTGGGTAATGCAAAGCTAGCGACATAACCCTCACCTTTACATGGGTATATTTGGTCCCAGATTCAAAATGTCTTTACAGGGACAACTTCTCCAATCATTCCCTTGGCTTTTCCCTTTAGAAAGTATAGTCTTCTAGTCAATTTTATATTAGGAAGACAGTGAAAGAACAGCCTGAACCAGCCACCTCATTATTACTAGCTCTCAGTTCTCTCACAACCTTCCCTGAACCAAAGATTGCTAAACACATTTGCCTAGGAATAATCTAGATTCATGCTTTTTCCCTCCTTACTGCTCAGTGCAGTTATAAAACTATCAGTAACAATCTCTTTTTTTTTTTTGGCTCTGAGCTCCTGTGCCAAAAAAGATACCAGCAGTTGTAAAACTTATCTCTTTACTGTTTGCTTCATCACCTATGTGCTTTTCGTTCTGCATAGTTCAGCAGTTCAGTGATTATTTGCTTTATTTTAGTGAAACTACAAAAAAAAAACCATTAGCAGATCAGAAAACAAGTCAAATTCTTAACTGAAATTAGAAAAGTAGGTTGATTGCTTTTAAAAGATAGTCAGAGAGTAGGAGTGATGCAAAGGGTGAAGAAGTAAAAGACTGGTGGCCCGTTCTCATCAGCCTGAACGATTCTAGTAACTCTGAGTCCACTCCATGTGGCTCGTTCCTAGTGATATTCTTAATCTGGGTGTTTCAGCTTTAATTCCACTTCTGTCTGCCAGTCTGTTCCTGTACTTCCAACATATTTTTCTTGTTTAGGCCCTGATGCTAGTGACATTGGTGATGGCAGTAATGGTGACATTGGCTCTTTCAGGCTCCTAACCTACTTATACCTATCTGAGAGGCTCACCTTTATTCCATGCCCTCTCCCTCCACCCCTGCCCCACCCCATTCACATGGCTTCTATTTTTCTAACCTCTCCTGAGGGAACTGTGGGGATTAGGACAGCAAATGATTAACTATGGGAATTGAGTGAACCACACTGACTCCATCTTGTGACTCAATTCTGGAGCTAGCTTAGTTTCTATTCAATTATGGGTCTAGTGGAATCTCTGTCTTGTAAGAAAACTTCATTCAGTTGTGGGAATTGGGAGAAAATCTTATTGCATTATTTAAACTTGGTCCTGAAAGGCTGGAAAAGTAGACCACCTCTCCCCGATGTTTGGAGAGCTTAACCAAGGACCTAGGTTATACTGACCAAAAATAGTCGTATTCAAAGACTGATCCAAGGAGTTTTCTCACAATTATACATTTTAACAACCTATTTATCTTATCTGAAAACTGGCCCCATACTGTCTCCGTGGTCCTTTGATTGTTTATGGACACTTGGGGGGGAAATAGGATGGATACCATTTCCCCTCCTTGATTTCAGGGAAATGTACCTGTTTACTTTGCCCCTCCCAATGTGGAAAATCCCTAATCTTTCCTCTAATTAGAAATCAGATCATTTGTATTCAGAGTCTAGCCTTAAGATGAGGAAGGGGCCTGGTTCTGATTTGTTAGGTAATTGGCATGCATTTATTAATAAATTGTTATGCTCAGAAGCTCAAACTTTTGTTGCCTTAGTCATTTAATTATTTAATTGTTTCATCAGTTTTTTTTTTTTTTGTGTGTGTGTGACTTCTGGGTTCAAACAATAAGGTTTTCTCCCAATTCTCATAACTGAATGAAGTTTTCTGACAAGACAGAAATTGGCTAGACCCCTAATTGAATAGAAACTAAGCTAGCTCCAGAATTGAGTTATAAGATGGAGTCAGTGTGGTTTACTCCATTCCCTCAGTTAACCCCTTGCTGCCCTAATCCCCTCAATTCCCTCATTCTCTAGGAATGGGAGGAGCTAGGTCATCAGTTTCAGGATCTTAGTGGCTCCACTGAGACTCAATAGACTCAATGATCATTGTAGTGGTCTCCAATGTCCTGTAACATTGGGGAAATGCTTCGTTTACTCGAGAGGTATAAAAATTTGAGTTATTATTAATTATAGTTGAAAAAACTCAAGGGACAAAAATACCTAAAGGAGTAGGGGAGCAGTTAAGATTTCTTTTCAGTTTGTTCTTGAAGAATACAGGCATACCTCAGAGATATTGTGGATTTGGTTTCAGAGCACCTAATAAAGCGAATATAGCAATAAAGTGAGTCATATCATATTTTTGGCTTCCCAATGCATATAAAAGTTATGTTTATACTATTAAAGTCTATTAAATGTGAAATACTATCATTTCTTTAAAAAAGCAATGTATATACCTTAATTAAAAATTCTTTATTGCTAAAAATGCTAACCATCACCTGAGCCTTCAGGGAGCCATAATCTTTTTGGTGGTGGAGAGTCTTCCTTCAATGCTGATGGATGCTGACTGATCAGCAGGCGTGGTTTGCAATTTGGTGTGGTTGTGGCAATTTCTTAAAATAAGACAGCAATGAAGCTTGCCACATCAATTGGCTCTTCCTTTTGTGAAAGATTTTTCTGTAGCAGCAATGCAATTTGATAGCATTTTACGGACAGTGGAACTTCTTTCAAAATTGGAGTCAATCCTCACCACTCCTGTTGCTGCTTTGTCCACTAAGTTGGTGTAATATTCTTCAATATAGTTGTTTCTCAGGGAATAGGGAGACCTGGCGAGAGGGAGAGAGATGGGAAATGGCTGGTCAGTGGAGCAGTCAGAATACACAGCTATTGATTAAGCTGTCCATCTTATATGGGCTTGGTTTGTGTTTATCCAAAACAATTACAGTAATAACATCAAAGATCACTGATCACAGATCACCATAACAGGTATTATAATAATAATGAAAAGGTTGAAATATTGCAAGAATTACCAAAGTATGACACAGAGACATCATGTGAGCATCTGCTGTTGGAAAAATGGTGCTGCTAGACTTGCTTGATGCCAGGTTGCCAAAAACCTTCAATTAATAAAAGCATTGCAATATACATGAAGCACCATAATGTGAAGCACAATAAAATGAAGTATATCTGTACGTATATATGTATACACATGTATATATATATATATACACACAGATATAGACAAACTATATGCATATACATATATGTTGACAATAATTATTTGTATAGTTTTCTTTCCTTGATGATTTTGAAACCATGATCTATACAATTAAACCTTCCACATCATGGGAGTTAGGGGCACTGCACTCCCACAATCCGGAAAGTTCACAAAAAAATTTTTGGCCCTCCTTCACACCAGAGAAGAAATCTGAATTCTTATGGTATTAAAAGTTAAATATGTTGATATTATTCAATACTATAGATATATTTGATGCATTTCTGAGTTTCTAAACTTTTCCTGTGTCATTTTCTGGCCTTCATGTGTTTTCTGGAGCTTCCACAAAGCTCCCCCAAAGTTCCCATTTAATTTCTTATGCTGACCTGTGATATAATCAAACCACAATGGGGAAAGTCTCAATGTGGAAAGGACAACTGTATAGTCTCCACATTTGTACCCCCAATAAAGACCTTTCTCTCATTAGGTTCTTAATATAGGTTTTTCTTAAATGAATTTTTTTTAAAAAGAATTTCTATGGTCTTACTAAAACTATAGTTTTGTTAAAATTGACATTTTAAAAAAATCACATTCTATCCTCTTTAGTAAGAATGGATTAAAAATGTAGTTCATTTAATAACTACAATAATAAAAAAAACCTGCTGCAACATAGAAGCAGGCAGCATTTCTTCTAATTTGTCCTCCTGTGGTCAGAGGATAAAAATGAATGAATGAATGAAAAATCATTTATTAATAGCTTATTATGTTCCTGATTCTGTGCTAATTTCTACAGATACAAAATCCTTCAAGATAATTTCTACTGTCTAGGAGTTTACATTATACTGGGGAAAGACAGCCCATAAAAGGGAAGTTGTTTTGGAAAGGGGTGGGAGCAGAGGGGTTAGTGTTTTGAAATGTTCAGGAAGTGGAATGGTGCCCTGGTTTGGACAAGACAAGGTGAAAACTCATCTATCTGAGCCGAGAGTCCCACAGGCAGAGTCTCATGGGAGTAGTAGTCTATCACCTTAACAAACCACGTTTTATATGGGAGTTTTATATAATCAATTCAAAATATACAAAAGAAGGATAAGATATAGTTCCTGTCATTGTGTAGTTTGAAATCCAGTTAGGTAGATAATTTAACTCTCAAAGCAAATAAAGGGAAATCATATGTTAAACTCATCTGTTATCAAGTACAAAAAGCTTTCAGGAAAAAAAAAACATGTATATGTACACACACACACACACACTCATTATCTAGTACCATCTTTTTGACCAGCTGTTTTCTGCTCTTTTAAAACTCCCCTCATTTGTTTCCTTTGCTGATGTCTTGCTCTCTCCTCTTTATGGTGTTCCCACCTTTTGCCTTCTCCTCTCTTCCTCTTCCCCATCCTCTCCCTTATTCTTACTCCCCTCTCTCTTCTCCTTTCCTCTCTTTTTTTGCTTTCTCACCCTCTCCTACTCCTCTCCTGTACCTCTCCATTTTCTTCAGTCCATCCTACTTATCCTTCACCTCCAGAAAGTCTTCTTCCTTACCCATCACTTTCTTCCTAAGATTCTCACACAGGACTTTATAACTAAATCAGTCATATGACTATTACGTATTGTTATGTGTTAAAGTTATTTATATGTGTTTTACTACTAAACTATTAATTTCAAAAGAGGAAGGAATCTGTTAGATGAACTTTGCATCTTATCCAATGGCTAGTATAATAGTCTCCACATAGTTGGAGCTTGATAAAGATATATTAAATTGATTCACTAAACAGCAAAATAAATGTTAGAGTAAGAATGAAAAACATTGTTCCAAATGCTGAATATGGTGCTTATAAAATGTTTTATTACCACAATACATGGGTTTCAGTGTTCCAATGAAGAGATGCTAGTGACCTAGCAAAAAATTGGACACCAGCTGATGGATTTGGGGGTTTCCTTTGTTTTTTGGTCATAGCAATATAGTTCCCACATCTGCAAAATGAAGGAGCTAGATTATCTTCAATTTCTCCTCTATCTCTAAAGTTCTTATGAAGTGAACAAACCAATATAAGGAACAGAATAAAAACCTAGTAGGGTAGGTTTATTTTTTTAACCCTATCCTGATGGCATCATATCCCTTGCTACCCTCTATAGTGTTAAAACAATGCCATCATTCTTCCTCACTAAGAGCCAGGAAAGTCAGTATATGCTTCTTGGTCTTTGTTCTGCAATCACTACGCAATAATCTCTCCTCCTTTGAAATTCATACCATGCATGTATTACTTCTTTTCTCTCTTCATCAATGCAATCTATCACATCATATGATCACAAATTTATGCCTAGAAGGACTAGGAGAGGCTGTTTAGACCAACTTTCTCTTTTTACGATTGAAGAAACCGAGAGAGAGCTAAGGAAGTTAAGACTTGCCTAAAGTGATACAGATAGTGTTAGAGGCAGAATGTGAAGTCAACTCCAACTTACTCCAACTCTAGAACTAGTACACGTCAATCTCCAGAACAATTTCCTTCTTCCTTCAATGATTGAAAGTCTTCCTTTCAATAATTAATTCAATTTAAAGAAAATGTTCTAATAATTAGAGTTTCCCCAAACTGAAATGAAATGATTTGAGTGGGAGGAAGTTTCCTATTCCCTGAGATCTTTAAGCAGTGACCATTTGTTGGTGACCTTATAGTAGGAATTCTTGTTCAGCTACAGACTGATGGTCCCTTCCAACCTGATTGCATGATTGAACTTAAATCGTAGCACTTTAGAATAACCTTACCAAAATGCTCTGTGAAATACAGATCTATATAAGTTGAATTATTTAGTTAATAAAATTCAAAATGGCAGTCAAGGTTCTATGCATGCTGGGAGTCAAAATGTACATTTTACTTTCAGATATGCTAGTTCTCTTCAATTTTAGAAGCCATTTGACTTTTTTCTGTTTCATTTCTGCATCTGGAATTTCAAAAACAATTATCATCTCACAATAATACTGTGACCAATGATCAATTCACATTTACAAAGAATTAATGTATTTTTTGTTTAAAATAATTGTAGTATGAAGGCAGAATTTATGATTTCAAAGAGAATCATATATATGTCTGAATGGTTCAGAACTGCAGGATATAAGGAATTCCCTAAGTAGAAGGCAGAAGAATTAAAACATTTATTCAAGCTCCAAAGTAGCAGACCCATGAACCGGCACCCCCATTTTGATATCTTGGTCAAAAGCTTCCAAGCCCAATAAGTCTGCCTCACAAGAGTAACCAGGAGGCCACAGAAAAACTTGATGGCATTAAAACAAATCATATTCATGCTTCCCCCCTCCAGTAAGAAGATTACTCACTGGCCTCAAGCCCTTGCTCAGCACTCCTTGGTCCACACTCGTCAGCCCTGCTACCAGCAGCTCCTGCGTCTTCACTTTGCTTTATCTTCAGCTTTGGCTGTAGCTGTCTCTGGCTCCAACAAAATCTCAATCTCCAAGCTTTCTTCTCTCCTCTTATAGAGTTTTTGACGTCATCGACTGTCTCTGAATGACCAGAGCTTAGGCTCTGGTGATTGGTTCTTGAGTTGGCCCCTCCCCTTAGGACCCTGGGAGGTTCACATCCACATAGATTACATTAACACCTAATGGGGGTTAGCCAGCCCCACCTTGGGCCCCACCCCAGTCACCAATACACACCCACATATGTTCCACACCTAATAGGGGTTTGGGCTTGGGGCTTAGCACCTAGTAAGGTTCGATGAAATACACTCAAAGCAAACAAAAGCCAAACTCTTCAAGGGCACTAAGTGCTAAGGAGCCCGTTTTGCTTACCAACACAATAAGATAAACTATTATGCCTGGGTCAAGCTGTCTTATATGATAAACAATGATTCTACAGAAATATATTCAACTTTTGCCTCGAGAATGTAAAGAAAAAGGAAATTGGTATTTTTGAGCATTCCTAACATGTGGTGGTTGTTGTCCTTCATTCCTGAAGAGGACCAAAATGACATCACTATGCTAGAGTCAAGTCACAATGCGTCTGACTGTGGCTGGTCAGACCAGTATGAACTCAGATTGCTCTACCACAGGTCAGGCACAAATAGTCCATGTGAACATTTGGGGTGGATCCTCTAAATTCACACATCTTGTGTTTCTCTTGAACTGCTTCAATTCTGCTTTACTCATAGAGCATGGTACCTTCTGTGATGAAGGTTCACCACTCTGGGTTGTCTTGTGCCAGTGTCTCCCATGTCACATGATCAGTTCCAAAGTTCTTTTTTTGTTGTTGTTTTTTGGCAGGGCAATTTGGGTTAAGTGACTTGCCCAAGGTCACAGAGCTAGAACATGTGTCAAGTGTCTGAGGCCAGATTTGAACTCAGGTCCTCCTGTTCAGGTCCCTTAATAGGGACCTTGAGAGTGTCCTTGTATTGCTGCTTCTGACCAAGATGTAAGCACTTGCCATGTGTTGGTTCTCCATAAAACAGTATTTTAGTCAAGCACACATTTGGCACAATGTGGCCAGCCCATTACGGTTCTTCTCTCTGCATTACAGCTTGAATTTTTGGCAGTTTAGTTCAGTGTCTGCTTATCTTGCCAGGTGATCTTTAGACTCTTTCCAAGACATTCAAATGGAAGTGATTCAGTTTCTTGGCATGGTTTTGGTATACTCTCCAGGCTTCACAGGCGTACAACAATGAGGTCAGCACAGTGGCTCTGTAGACCTTCAGTTTGGTAGTCTAATACCTCTTCTCTCCCACACTTTTCTTCAGAGCCTCTAAAACACTAAGCTAGCTCTGGCAATGCATGTGTCAACCTCATTATCACTGTGTAAATCCCTAGATAGTATACTGCCAAGATAAGTGAACTTATCCACAGCGTTCGAAATTTTTCCATTTGATGTAACCAGTGCTTCCATGTATGGGTGTTATGGTGCTGGCTGACAGAGTATCCATGTTTTCTTGGTGTTGATTGTTAGGCCAAAATTAGCACAAGCAGCAATGATCCATACTTTGTTGTATCTCAGCTTCAGAGGCTGCATTGAGTGCACAATCATCTGTGAACAAAAAATCATGCAACAACACTCCCTCCACTTTGGTCTTGGCCTGTAGCCTTTCCAAGTTGAAGAATTTACCATCAGTGCAGAAGCTGAATTTGATTCAATGTTCATCCTCTTTTTAGGTCTTTGACAACATGTATACCTAACATGTATACCATCATGAAAAATCTAATGTTCATCGTTTATCTTAAACCAGGAGAATGCATTATATTAATAGTCCTTTTATAAAATATTCTTGTAAATCCAGGATATGTGTCATGGTATATGGAGGTGCTGTTTGTCCATGCAGGTTATGCGTCTACTTAGGTCTATCTAGACATGGCTTACAGAGAGACAAGAACAGACATTTTGAGTCTTTTCTTCTCAGTCTTCTTGAAGGGAGACTGTGATTTCTGCCAGGAGAGGAAGCACAAGGTTGAGAGAAGAGGCAAGCCACTCTGTTTAACTTAGAGAAAAAGTGTATTGGGCTAGAATTATACCCATTTGCTCCCTTAATACTATTAATCTGTTGTTATTCAATCATTTCAGTAACGTCCAACTCTTCATGACTCATTTGGAGTTTTCTTGGCAGATGCTGGAGTGGTTTGCCATTTCCTTCTCTTGCTCATTTTACAGATGAGGAAACTAAGGCAAATAGGATTAAATGACTTGCCCAGGGTTACATGGCTTGTAAGTGCCTGAGGCCAGACTTGAGCTCAGGTGCTCCTGACTCCAGGCTGGGTGCTCTACCTGCTATGCTACCTAACTGCCCACTATTACTTTAGAGAAGGTATCATTCCTGCTATCTGTTCCTTAATGAGACAAGAGTGCCCCAAGCTCTATATCCTAGGTTGTCCCCCTTCTCACCAAATGCCAATTCCACAATGAGTACACATAGCACACAGCAAACAAAACAAAACAAACAAAAAAAACCCCTATTTATCCAAGTTGATAGCAAAACAGAATTTAAGGAAAGTTTGCCTAGGATAATGTATATCAGACAATTCAAAATGTAAATGAGCTATCCCTTTGGGAGCAAGATAATTCATCTCAACTAGGAAAACGAGTCCCAGATCTCACTCAAGGGGAAATTCCCTAAAATCTCCAGTGTAGCACTCTGAGGAGAGGGACATGACGGAGATTGGCAGCCTCTATATGTCATTTTTACTCAAAGGTTTTCTCCCTTCTGGGACATGAAGAGGGATTGGAATGGTTAATCCTCTCTTTCAAAGATAGAAGCCAAAAGAACTCGGGATCTCTTCTTTGCTGTTCTCACCAACTCTGCCTCAGCCCTCACTGGAGTGTGGGGCATTGAGTAATCAGCTTCCACTGATAAGAAGAGAATCTAATATAATTTGCCCTCTGAGCTGAGGTTTACATAAGTTTTAAGTAAGAGAGCTTTCTTTGACTATTCAGTAATAATCATTAATACTGAAACTGTTTGAGTTCTGTATTTTATAAATCATTTAGAGACTCAGGCTCGGGCAATATTATGACATACCTGTAAAGACTTAAAACCTTATATGTAAATAAGTATAGCAATTATAATATAAGAGTAAAGAGAATCATAACTTATACTTGTGGTAGGAGCAACACCCACCAAGACTGAAAAATCCCAGTCCCATAGACTGGCCTACTTTTCCTCAAGAAAGACAGTGAAACTTCCTTAAGAGTTAGTTTTTCAATCTCAGAGTTGTAAAATGCGCCCCAAGGAGGCCACTAATGGCCCAAAACTGCTAAGTGCAGCTGAACAAATTAAAATGTTATTGGGATATATTTTAAAAAAATAAAAATACATCATACATAATGTTAATTTGTGATTTTCTAAGTCAACATACATCAGGAGGGATCCTGTTTCATTCTGAGTTTGACATCACTTGTCTAAGGAACCGGGGCTCAAAATATTAACATAGCTTCCTACTCACCTAAGTAATAAAAATCCCACTTCATAAGTAGCCAGTATTCCTCAGTCTTGACATATTTTTTTTTCTGACCAGGAATGGCACTGTAGCAAATGTAGAGACAAGTAGAGTTGTGCCCAAATGAATCAATGCCATATTCTTGTTGAACTTTTAAAAAATGTTATAAATCTACAAGTATTTCATTTTGTTTCATTTTCAAACTTGAACTATCATGTCAGCCTGAGTCAGGCCTAGGTCATTATAGAAGTGAAGAAAGGATGATTCAGAGAAGAGAGTACCAGGTGATTGCTGACAGGGGTGAGGGAGGAGGGAATTGGTGTTCTCAACTGACACTGGCATTCTATGGCCACTGCGCTTCTGACCTTGCTGCTCTCTAGATACCACAAGTGCTCTCAAAGGGAAGGCACAGTAAAGATACTGCTAGCATTTTCTGTCAGCTATTTGTTTGTCGTAAAAAAAAAAAAACACCTGTATCACTAGCAGAAATAAAATGAAAATAAACTTTCTATCCCCATTCAGCAACTAGAAACAAATGTTAATGTTCTCTGTGCCTTTAAAGGGGATGGAAGCTTGGGTTCCAGTACAGAGGGGTAGATGTGTGGGCTCTATCAATATTGGTGGTATAGACTTAGTAGAGTAGGCAGCATTATGAAGTGGGCAACGGTAGCAGGTTGTGACTCAGGCTCAAACAGGAGACAAAACAGCCAGCTTCTTGGGTACGAGTGATTTAGGTAACCAGTAAAGGCAATAATGTGTGAAGATTCATCATAGCCCTTTATTTTTTATAATCCGAAGCCAAGTCCTTTCTATATTGCTATCATTTCAGTAACTAGTACTCAGCCTGGTGATTGTCCTCTACCAAAGGACCAAACACTAGAGTCGTTTACAGGTGTCTTATTCTTTTTTTTTTACCTTTATTTATTATTATTTTTTTTTAGTTTACAACATTAGATTCTACATAATTTTGAGTTCCAGATTTTCTTCCCTCCCTCCTCACCTCCCTCCCCAAGATGGCATGGAATCCCATATAGCTTCCGTGTATAACTTCACATTGAATTAATTTACACACTACTCAAGTTATGGAGAAGAACTGTGATCAGTGAAATGAATCATGCAAAAGAAGAAACGGGACCAAAAAAAAAAACCAAAAACAAACAACGCAAAAACAAAAACAAAAGAGAGAAAAAGAAAAAAAAAGGGGGAGGGGAAAGGCTAGCATGAAGTATGCCTTGATCGGCATTCATACTTCACAATTCTTTCTCTGGATGTAGATAGCATTCTCCATCGTGAGTCCTTTGGAGTTGTCTTTGTACTTTGTGTTGTTGAGAAGAGCAAAGTCTGTCAGGGTTAGTCATCACAGAATCCATATATCTGTGGTTGTCTATGATGTTCTCGTGGTTCTGCTCTGCTCACTCAGCATTATGTTGTGTACGTTTTTCCAGGTTGTTATGAAGTTCATATCATCCCCATTTCTTCTAGCACAATAGTATTCCATTGCCTTCATATACCACAGCTTATTCAGCCATTCCCCAATTGAGGGGCATCCCTTTGATTTCCAATTCTTAGCTACCACAAAAAGAGCTGCTATAAATATTTTTGTACATATGGGTCCAGTTCCCACTTGTGTGATCTCTTTGGGATACAAGTCTAGAAGTGGTATTGCTGCGTCAAAGGATATGAACATTTTTATAGCCCTTTGGGCATAGTTCCAAATTGCTCTCCAAAATGGCTGGATCAGTTCACAACTCCACCAGCAATGTAACAATGTTCCAATTTTTCCACATCATCTCCAGCATTTATCATTTTCCTGTTTTGTTAATTTAGACAATCTGGCAGGAGAGATGTGGTATCTAAGAGTTGTTTTGATTTGCATTTCTCTAATCAGTAGTAATTTAGAGCATTTTTTCGTATGCCTATAGATATCTTTAATTTCTTCCTCTGAAAACTGCCTGTTCATATCCTTTGACCATTTCT
>CM053626.1:152638584-152681398 GCA_028646595.1 Phalanger gymnotis | reverse complement strand
CTTGGAGTGGAGGCGAGGGTAGAAATGGGGAGAAAATTTATAATTCAAACTCTTGTGAAAATCAATGCTGAAAACTAAATATATTAAATAATAAACTGAAAAAAAGTTCTTGACAAAAAGAAGAAATGCTATCTAGATCACTAACACTAAAACAGAAATTGAATAAATAAAAACAAGTCCTTGCCTTGGCAAAGAACTGAGAACTAATGGCATGCTCATCAAATAGCTAATTGCTGAACAAATTTAATATATTAATGAATTAGGAGCACCTAAGGGTGCAATATAGGAGCATCTGAGTTCAAATCTAGCCTCAGACACTTTGCTAGCTTTATGACTCTGAGCAAGTCACTTAGCCTCTGCTTGCCTCAGTTTACTCAACTATAAAAGACTGCAAGATTGTTGTGAGGATCAAATAAGATATTTTCCTGACACTTAGTAGATGCCACTTAAATGCTTATTCTCTTTCCCATATTCCCATACCAGTCAAACTACCAAGGGCTTCTTTTGTAGATCTAGATAAAATAATAACAAAATACATCAGGGCTGGGGAACCTATGGCCTCAAGGCCACATGTGGCCTTCTAGGTCCTTTGATTAAAGATATCTACCAGAATGCCCCCATTACCCTACAACAGTGGTTTTCCCTAAAAGGTGACAAAGTTGTCCCTGGTATTTGGCTACTTAAGGGCATAAAATTACAACCTCCTTTGTGTTAAACTTTTATGACTTAGTAGGTGTCTGAAGATCATAAAAGCCTCTCTTTCTTGCTGAGCAGATGCATTTCCATATATAGAAAATTAGCATAATATGTATGGAAACTTTGTGTTTTAAAGAGTATGAACAATGGCATACCAGTAATGTTTGATAAGGTTAAATGATAAGGCCTTCGTTGATGTCTTCATATTCACCACGTAAATATCCCCATTAGCACCATAGTTGGGACTTCATACCATCTTCTTGATGTAGTGTGAAGTATCCTACTTCTAGTTTAACACTAGCCCAATGATTCCACATGAAGAATGATTGATTGAGATGAGCACGCTGACTTCAGAAAGGCTTATGAATCAATGCTGAGTGAGGGGAGCAGAACCAGAACATTGTGCACAGTTACAGCCACATTGCACACTGACTAACTTTGATAGACTTGGCTCTTCTCAGCAATGGGAGGTTCTAAGACAATTCCAAAAGCCTCATGATAGAAAATGCTATCCACATCCAGAGAAAGAATTATGGAGTCTGAATGCAGATCAAAGCATACTATTTGCTCTCTCTTTTTTGTTTTGTTTTGTTTTGTTTCTTCTTTCTCTTGGTTCATTCCATTCGTCATAATTCTTTGCAACATGATTAATATTAAAATATGTTTAGCATGTCATCTTGGGAAGAGGGAGGAGGGAGAGGGAGAAAATTTGGAACTCAAAAGCTTGTGGAACTGAATGTTGTAAACTAAAAATAAATAATTTTTTAAAAAGAAAAAAAACATTAAACTAAAAAGATTTTGTACAATTTTTTTTTTAAAAAAAGAATGACTGATTGAGTGAAGACATTTGGAAACACCAATGTAATCTTTGGATCAAATACTAGATAGAATCAAGTGGTCCTAGGAGAAGACAAACATACCATGGGATTTATAAAAATATTGAATAAATTAAATTTTAAAAAGACCAGGAAAAAAATTAAATTTTCAAGACTCCAAGCAAATAAATTCTCACCAATATACATTGTTAGCCACTGGCTGGGAATCTGTCATTCTTTCATTTTAAACTGCACTACAATAATTAAAATCTCATACTTAGAGACACCATCTTCCTAATCAAATGCTAACTTTCCAAGTCTACCTTTCTTTTTATGATCTTAGATTCAATGAGCAACAGTACTGAAAATAAAATCAATACTCTGAAGTTCTTAAGTGTTATGCCCATGGAATTTGATCTAATACAGGGGATCTTAAACTTTTGATGTGTCGTGGATCCTTCTGGCACTTCAGAAAAATTTATGGACCACTTCAAAAATAATATTTGTTACATAAATTCATATTTAAAAGAAATGCTAAATTTCCATTGGAGGTTAGTGAAATATATATACATATGGATGTGTACATATATATATATATGTTCATACATATGTATGTGTGTGTATGTATGTGTGTGTCCAAGTTCACAGACCTCCTGAAATCCATCCACAGACCCTAGAGCCCCCAGGTTAAAAATTGCTTATCTATTACAAACTATTGTTAGTACAATTGGAGAGAAAGCAGAAGAAAAACCTCTATAGTCCTGGTAAATTGGTCAATTGTTTGTTCCTTGATATATTTTATTAAAAAACAATATGTTTAATAAAATTAAAGTTGAAAATATTATGAGAGTTTCCCCTTTAAAATTTTGCTTGAAAAAAATTTTGAACACAGGCTTTTAACTCCTTTCTTGTTTGGGTAGTTGAGTATCTGGATTCCCCTATTGCTGATTTAACTAGAATTAAGTCAAGTAAAAGATACATAATAGAAAGTGAAATGATGAGTTGCTAATTACTCAATTAATTATGCTTTATTGTAATAAATAATTCAGGACTCAAACTTTTAGTGGGAGATGGATAACCACTAAAGAAGATGCTAAATCATAGCATTTTGTTCTTTGCAAGACCTAAATTTGCCAGATCTTTGTCAAACTCTCCTTTTAACTTTTTGTTGTACACACATTATCTTAAAGTAAAGGACAAAACCAAGGAGCACATATAATCAATTGAATTATTTCAAAAGGCATATGTATCTATCTCTAAGACACATATTTAAATTGAATTAACACTGATCCAACATAAAATCTTGCATAACATTTGGAATAACCATGGAAAAGACTCATTACTGAGTGCATTTTTATTAATTGAATTTTTTTATTTTATCACATATCCAAAGGAGGCAAAAAATGTTTTGTAGTTTTTATTTTGTCATTATAGCAAACAAGAAAGGAAACCGTGTAAAGAGCAGTAACTCTAAAATAGCTGCTTCTGCAAAAAGGATTGCCCCGCTCATAGGTTCATAATTTACTCCCAGTCCATAAGGTCCTTAGTTCCAATGATTGGGATGATGGATGATCCGACTTCAGCTACAGCAGGAAGAGATGCTGCAATGTATCACTCCACAGGAAATACAATAGAACAAATGAACCAGCAGGATGGAATAGTGAGCAAGGGAGCCAAGGGAATTCACTTCACTGGAAAAGTAGACAGTCATTCCTTGGAATTATGCAAAATATAGCTTGTAAATATTGCTCCCATTGTGAACATGTGCATAAGAAACCTGGCGGAGATGGGATATCCTGTCACATGAGAATGCAAAACATATATATTTTTCTGCTCCGGTACCCATATTTTCACTTACTCTGAGTTTGCATTAAACACAGTCATTGCTCTGTGCCCAATGAAGTGGATAGTATGCAAATATAAATATTTGAGGAGGAATGGGAATGGGTCCTGGCTTTAGTGAGGCTTAGGTTCTATTCTGAGATATTTTGGAGCATTGATGCAACTGTGAAATTTTTTTTTAAATTTATATTCCCCCATAAGTTAGCATTGGATTTGGACCAATTGAATCAGTGATAAATTTGTTAAATGAAACTTGGGTCTCACAACAGACAATGTGGTAAAGAAACAGATGTTCAAGCCATCCTATCCCCTATGGGAAAAAGGACTTTTCTGAGTTTCTAGGCTAAAAGAAATGACATATATACCATTAAAATGCATACATATATGTATACATGAGGATACATATATGTAGCTCACCTGCCTTGTTGACTTGTGAAAAAGAAAAATTTGGGTTCTTGTCTCACAAGAAAACACATGATATTTTCCTTAAACATTTCAAGATATTCTTCTTCCTTATTGATTCAGAGGACATTTTAATTTGAGAGCATGTAAACTAACTTTAGGGCAGCTACATGGCACAGTGGATAGAGTACCAGGCTTGGAGTCAGAAAGACCTGAGTTCAAATCTAGTTTCAGACTCTTACTATCTGTGTGACCCTATACAAGTCACTTAACCCTGTTTGCTTCCATTCCTTCATCTGTAAAATGAGCTAGAGAAGCTAATTGCAAACCTCTTTAGTATCTTTGCCAAGAAAACCCCAATTGGTGTCATGAAAAGCCAGACGTGATTGAAATGACCGAACAACAAATGTCTTCTTATGATGGGAAGACATTTGTTGTTCTTTCCTTTGCACAAGATATCATAGTACCCATAGCTCACTCTTACCTAATTTAAGCAGATATTCCTTACCAGATACTATACCACCTGGACTAGAAACCAGCTCTAGAACTCTTTCATTCCTGTCAGAAGAAACCAGCTCTATGACCTTTTCATGCCTCAGAGACCTACTATCAGAATTGGTGGTTGCTTTTGTCACCTACTACATCTAGACCTTGGATTTAGCTGTGCTTCACCTCATACAGTGATCTCATCTTTCCTCACCCCAATCCTGACCCACCCCTCCATTTGTTTTTTTTTGTTCTAGAACAATAATAAAATCAATTCTCTCATTGTTCCTCCAAAAGCTGTGTCAATCACAAAGGTTGTTTCATTCACCATCCCTGTTACTTTCCAAAACAAAACATCCCTCCCTGGCTTCTACTACCTTATATGTCATATCTCTTTCTATAAAAATGTAAGTTTCTTGTGGGCAAGAATTGTAATCACTTTGGTATTTGTATCCCAAATGCTTAGCACAGTACTTGACACACAGTAAACATTTAATAAATAATATTTGTTCATTCAGATATGTTATGAAAAATGCCACTCCAATGCTTCATTGTGACATAGAGGTGAATCTTGGATTCTTGAAGTCTTTGTCAGCACAAACTCCAAAAGATTATACCAATCAGGAAAAGTTTCATAGTCTGACCTGCTTACAAACCTCTGTCAGAATGACCAAGACCTAATCTAGGTAAGACTAGTCACTAAAAGATTAGACATCAGGTGATGATTGTTTTTAGTCATAGTAATTCAGAAAAGGTCAAAAATACAATAAAACGCTCCATCCTATGCAGTTCCATTTTGCTTCTATTATGGTCATAAAGTATGAGAAAAGGAGAAAAATGCTAAGAATGGCACAGCCATCCATAAACATTGATTTAGCTACTTTATTCCTCACGTGCTTTCTTTGTGCAAAAATAATGTCAGTACAGTAGGAGGAGGAAATCATCCCCACATGAACTTTCTTCCAACAAATTAAACCAGAAGAAACAAGGATGTTTTAGATGGATGACAGGTCTCAGAAGAGTAAAGGAGCTGGTGGGAGTTTGTTTTACCATGCACCCAAAACAAGAACACTCACTCACTCATTCATTCATTTCAAGAGATACTTGGTCATTCCCATAAGGAACATGAGTAAACTGTCTACTGGGAAAATAATGTCAGCCTATAGACTGATAAGGAAATAGAATTCTATGAAGAACCAGACAAAATCTTCCAAACTAAGTCAATATATATTTTGATATTTTAGCGTGAACATGGACATAGGGAAGATAGCAAAATTAGTAGAATATGATTTGGAACCAGGAAATGAAAAGAGGCCAAAGGCTTATAGATGACTCAGAAGCTTCATAAACACTTTTTTAAAGAAAAGAGTCATCAAAACTTCATAAAACTGAATTTGAATATACTTTGATAGAAAACAGCTGGCCACAGATGGATTAGTTATTACAAAATTAGCTCTGTATGGATGTGTGCAGTTGAATCACTGATGACAGTTTTTTTTTTTAAATAGCAAATTCTCCAAGCCATCATCATAACCATTTGAAACTTGAATGACGGAAATTAAAAAAGATCTAACTGTTTAATTTCTTTTCTTATGAGAATAATTTCCAGGTTTAGGTTATTTAAAATGGCAATGTTTTCCAGTTTAATGAAGACTTTTTAATCTGGATCTCCATAGTCTTTCCTGGCATTGCTTCTTTGGGAAAGAAATTTTGAAGCCCCATATAAAGTCAATGATTAGACGGTAGGGTGTCTAGATGAAACATTTATTGAAGGCTTCCAGCTCAAAATTAAGAAGATAAACAACTATCACCATTCAACTGATGGTACCATGGGAAGAACACTGGTTCTACAGTCAGTGGACCTGGATTTAAATCGTACCTGTGATCCTTACTCCCAATGTGACATTGAGGAAATCGATTTAACCATCCTGGGCCTCAATTTCCTTACCTGTGAGCCCTCTCTTCTTTGATCCTCTCCATCTCAAAAACAAGATAATGTTTCTCACTTTCTCTTCTATTTTCCCAGTCTCTCACAGTCCCTGAGAAGATAGCCTTTCTCCTTGCCAATACCAACCCCTCTACATGTGCACTTGATTTCATTTCTTCCCACCTTCTCCATCAGATTGCCCCTTCAATAATCCTCTAATTCTCTGGAATCCTTAACCTTTCCTTATCAATTAAATTACTTTACCAATGCCTTCAAAGATGCCCAAATATCCCCCATCATTTAAAACCTTCATTTGGCTCTACTATGCCTTCCAGCCCAACTCCTTGGAAAGAAATTATCTGCACTTGCTCTTTTCACTTCCTCGTTTCTAATTCTTTTCAAACCTTTGCAATATGGCTTCTGACCTCACTACTCAACAGAAACCACTCTCTCAAGTTGCCAAAAGTCTCTTAATTACCAAAGCATAGGGACTTTTCTCAATATTCATCCTTCTCAGCCTATCTGCTATATTTAACATTGGTGATCACCTTGTGGATAATCCTTCTCTCCTGGCTTTTATTACACTACTTTCTTCTGGTTCTACTCCTAATTATTTGAACACTCCATGCTTTTCATATATATCGTGGATTCTAAATGTGGGCATTCCCCAAGGTTCTGTCCTAAGACACTCAATCTCTTTGTAACTTCAATAGTTACTATTGGTTTAACTATCATCCCTATTCAAAATCACAGATTATAAATAAATTGTACAAACACATACAGAGAGAGAGAGAGAGAGAGAGAGAGAGAGAGAGAGAGAGAGAGAGAGGTGGGAGAGGGAGACAGAGACAGAGAGAAACAGAGACAGAGAGAGATACACCTATATGTCTTCTGAGTTTCAATCCTATATCAACAATGCTTTATTGTATATTTCATAGTAGATATTCTAGACTCAATATGTCCAAAACAACTCATTATTACCCCAAACCCCACCTTCTTCCAAAATTCTCCATTGATGTTGAAGGCCTTTCTATCCTTCCATCTCAGGTTCATAAATTTGGCATTTTCTTGGACTCCTCTCTCCAACTAAGTCCCACAAAGCCAATCAGTGGCTAAGTCTTTCACTTTCTACCTCATCAACAATTTTTACATCCTGTGTCTTCTCTCCATTCACATAGCTACAACCAGGGCCAGGACTGAAATGATGACTGACTGAATGAGAGAGAAGGGGGAACTCAAGACCAACTGTATCTATGGCCAGTTCCCCAAATTCACAGATGGAGATTTCACCTTGTACCATAGCAATGCCATCATGAAATACCTGGGGCACAAACATGAGCTCTATAGGAAAGACGATTGAGAACATGCTCTCTTGGACATGACCAATGACGGGTGGAGGACTTCAGTACCTTGAACTCATCTACCACAATTATAAGGAGGGCAGGGACTAGTATGTGAAGGAGCTGCTCATCCAGCTGGAGTCTTTTGAGACTCTGACGAGCCAGAACCAGGATGACAGTGCCTTCATCGTGGGAGACCAGATGTGTTTTGTGGATTGCAACCTGCTGGACCTGCTGTTGATTTACCAGACATTGGTTCCCTGCTGCTTGCATGACTTTCCCTCTCTGCTTGCCTTTGTAGCTCGCCTCTCCTCCCAGCCCAAAATCAGGAACTCCAGGCCTGACCTTTTTCTTGCAATAAAAGCTTTCAAGCAAAAATTAATATAATATAATATAATATAATATAATATAATATAATATAATATAATATAATATAATATAATATAATATAATGTAATATAATGTAATATAATGTAATATAATGTAATATAATGTAATATAATGTAATAAACATAACGTAACGTAACGTAATGACATGACATGACATGACATGACATGACATAACATAACATAACATAATGTAACATAACATAACATAAATAGAATAGAATCTCCTATATTTGACTTTTAAAGTCCTATGAAGCCTTACATCCACCTATCGTTCCAGACTCATTGGACATTATTCCATTTCCCACATTCTGCAACTCAGTCAAATTGGTTGTCTAGCTCTTCATGACAGTCAACACTGCAACTTCTATCTCTGTGCTTTTGTATTGGAAATCCCACATGCTTGGAATTCATTCCCTCCTTTCCTCAGCTTCAGAGAGTGCCTTTCTTCCCTTAAGACAAAGCTCAAAAGTGAAATAGATGAATATTTAAAATATATATGTTGCCCTGATTAACAGAAGAAGAAATAGAATACTTAAAGACTTTCTTAGAAATGCTTAGAATACTTAAAATAGTTTCTTAGAATAAGCCATTGGTGAGCCCTGTAGTTGACCTCCATCAGTGATCTCCAGGGCTAGATAGATCACAAGTGAATTCTACCAAACATTTAAAGAACAATTTATTCCAATACTATATTGGAATTATGTGGGAAAACAGGCAAAGAACAAATCCTACAAATTCCTTTTATGATGCAAATATGGTGCTGATACCTAAACCAGGAAGACCCAAAAACAGAGAAAGAAAACTATAGACAAAATTTCCTGGTGAATATCATTCCACAAATTTTAAATAAAATACTACCAACAAGATTACAGCAAAGAGCATATCCTATAACCAGGTGAGAATAAAACCAGGAATGGAGGGCTAGTTCAAAATTAGGAAAACTATCAGTATAATTGACCATATCAATAATGAAAACAACAAAAATTATATGACTATCTCAATAGATGCAGAAAATACTTTTGACAAAATACAACACTCACTCCTAATACGAAAAGTAGTATCTGTCAAAAATATCGATCAAAAAAAATCTATCAAAAATATCAGCATGCATCGTCTGTAATAAGGATAAGCATTCCCAATAAGATTAGAGTTCATCCCTGAGCAAGGATGCCCATTATCACCATCATAGTTTAATATTGTACTTGAAATGCTAGCAACAGCAATAAGAGATGAAAAATAATTTGAAGGAATTAGAATAGGCAAGGAGGAAATAAAACTATCACTTTTGCAACTTATATGATGGTATACTTAGAGAACCCTAGAGAATTAGCTAAAAAACTAGTTGAAATAATTAACAACTTTAGCAAAGTTGTAGGATATAAAAAAAACACAAATCATCAATGTTTCTACATATTACCAACAAAGTCTAGCAAGAAGTGATAGAAAATGGAGTTACATTTAAATGACTGTAGACAATATAAAATGCTTGAGAGTCTACCTGCCCAGACAAACCAAGTCATGTATTAACACAACTACAAAACACTTTTCACACAAATAATGTCAGATCTAAACAATTGGAGAAATGTTAATTGTTCATTGGTAATCCAAGCAAATATGACAAAACTGATAATATACCTAAATTAATGTACTTAGTGCCACCCCAATCAAACTACCAAATATATCATATAAGGCTAGGAAAGAAAAATAACAAAATTCATCTGGAGGAACAAAAGGTCAATAACCTAAGGAAATAAATAAAAAATTATGAAGGATGGTGGCCAAGAACCAGATCTTGAATTGTATCGTAAAGTGGTAATCATCAAAAATATCTTGGATTGACTTAGAAATAGAATGATGTGCACAAACAAGGCCAAAACAAGCAAGATTGGAAGGGAAGCAGAAAGCTGGAAAGTATTGTTACAGCCAGTATCTCTTATACAGGCCTCATTTCTCAAATATATAGAGAACTGAGTCAAACTTATAAGAAAACAAGTCATTTCCCAACTGACAGTTAAAAGATATGAACAGGCAGTTTTCAGAAAAAAAAATCAAAGCTATCCATACTCATATGGAAAAATGCTCTAAATTGCTATTGATCAGAGAAATGCAAATTAAAACAACTCTGAAGTATCACCTCATACCTATCAGATTGGCTAATGTGATAAAAAAGGAAAATGATAAATATTGGAGAAGGCATGGGAAAGTTGTAACACTAATACATTGTTGCATTGTTGGTGGAGCTGTGAACTGATGCAACCATTCTGGAGAGTGATTTGGAAATGTACCCAAACATCTATGAAATTTTGCATACTATTTGATCCAGCAATAGCACTACTAGGTCTGTATCCCAAAGAGATCATAAAAAACAGAAAAGAACCACATGAACAAAAATATTTATGGCAGTTCTTTTTGTGATGGCAAGGAATTAGAAATTGAGGGGATGCCCATCAGTTGAGGAATGACTGAACAAGTTATGTTATGTGAATATAATGAAATATTATTGTGCTATAAGAAAGGATGAGCAGGTGCATTTCAGAAGAAAATCTGAAAAAACTTACATGAACTGATTCTGAGTGAAGTGAGCAGAGCCAGAACATGGTACACAGTAACAGCAAAATTGTGCAAGGATCAACTTTAACATACTTATCTCTTCTCAGCAATACTATGATATAAGACAATTACAATAGACTCATGATGGAGAAAGCTATCCACATCCAGAGAAAGAATTATGGAGTCTGAATGCAGATGGAAGCATGCTATTTTCTTTTTTTCGTTGTTACTTTCTCTTTTTCATGGCTTTTCCCTTTTGTTCTGATTCTTCTTTTGCAACGTGACTAATGTGGACATATGTTTAATATGATTGTATATGTATAACCTATATCAGATTGTATGGCATCTTGGAGAGAAAGTTGAAGAGGGAGAAGCAAAAATTTGGAAGTCAAAATATTATAAAAGTTAATGTTGAAAAATAATAACAATTTTTTAAAAAGGAAAAAAGAAATAGAATGGTGCAACAGTGGAAAACATTAGGTACACAATACAGGGTAGTAAATAATCATGGTAACATAGTTTGTAATAAATGCAAAGATCTAAATTTTAAAGACAAGAATTTACTATTTGACAATAGAAAAACTGAAAAGAAGTTTTGCAGAAACTAGTGCCTCACACTGCATACCAAATAAGGTCAAAATGGACACATGAGGGACATCTAGGTGGCACAGTGAGAAGAGCACCGGCACTGGATTCAGGAGGACCTGAGTTCAAATCCAGCCTCAGACACTTGACACATGTACTAGCTGTGTGACCTTGGGCAAGTCACTTAACCCCAATTGCCCTGCCTTTCCCCCTCCAAAAAAAATGGGCACATGATTTAGATAAAAAGGATGATATCATAACCATGTAATATTTTACCTTTCAGATCTATGGATAAGAGAAGTCATAACCAAATAAGATATGGAGGTCATTATGGAATATAAAAGGGACAATTTTTATTATGTCATGTTTAAAATGCTTTGCACAAACAAAATCAATGCAGCCAAGATTAGAAAGAAAGCAGGAAATGGGGGGGGATTACAAGTTCCTCTGTTTAAAGGCCTTATTCCTCAAATATATAAAGGTAGGAGTCAAATTTGTAAGAATATGAGTCATTCCCCAATTGAGAAATAGTCAAAGGATATGAATAGGCAGTTTTCCGAAGAAAGAAAAACTATCTATAGTCATATGAAAAATGCTCTAAATCACTATTTATTAGAGAAATACAAACACATCTATCAGATTGGCTAATACAGAAAATGACAAATTTTGGAGGGGATGTTCAAAAATTGGGATGCTAATGCACTGTTGGTGGAGATTACTGATCCAGCCATTCTGGAGAGCAATTTGGAACTATGCCCAAAGAGCTATCAAACTGTGCATACCCTTTTACCCAGAAATATCACTACTAGGTCTGTATCCCAAAGAGATTTTAAGAAAAGGAAAAGATCTATATGCACCAAAATATGTATAGACATTCTCTTTGTGGTAGCAAAAAAAGGGAAATTGAGGGGATGCTCATCAATTGGGGAATAGCTCAACAACTTAAGGTTTGCTTAAGGATTGCTATAGAATACTATCATGCTATAAGAAATGAGTAGCAGGATGGTTTCAAAAAAACCTGGAAAGTATTATATGAACTGAAGCAAATTGAAGTAATCAGAATCAGGAGAACACTGTACACAGTAATACCAATATTATATGATGATAAACTGAATGACATAGCTATTCTCAGCAATACAATGATCCAAGACAATTCCAAAGGACTTATGATGAAAAATGCTATACCCCACCAAAGGAAAAAAAACTGTTGGGAGTCTGAATGTAGATTGAAGTGTCCTTTTGTTTTTTCCTTCTTTATTTTTCTTTTTTGTGTGTTTTCTTTTGCAGCAAAGCTAATAAGGAAATATGTTTTACATGGCTACACATGCATAATCTATATAAAATCACTTGCCTTCTAAAGGTGGAGCCAGAGGAAGGAGAGAATTTGAAAATCAATTTTTTTAAAAACTGAATGCTAAAAATTGTTTTTATATGTATTTGTAAAACAATAAAATGTAAAAATTTTCAAAAAGAGAAAAATACATAGCTCAAGCATCACCATCTTCTGCATTATCTTTCCCAAAACTACCTGATTGTCAATGCCCTGTCATCCAACATACTATGTGTTAAACTATTTTGTATTAATTTGTATTTATTCCCAGTTTACATTTATACTATTACATGTAAATGTATGTGTATATGTGTACACATGTATACATATCTACATGTATATTATTTTAAAATTTCAAATGTACTTTGTGTAAACTTATTGTGAGTAAGAGCAATTTCATTCTTTGCTCTTATATGTATTTATCTTAGTATAGTGCCTGGTACATAGCAGGCATTTAATAAATACTTGTAGGATGACTGGTTGATTTACTGATTGATTGGACTAGTGACCTTGCACAGCCCTCCCTCACTCAAATCAAAGCCAACTGCAAGACATGTCATCGTTTCCCTGATGTCATGGTCCTCTTTGAAAACAAAGGACAAACACAACCTGTGAGCAGTCTGAGCTGCCTGAATGAGAACCCAGACAGTTGGGTAACACAGCTCATCCTCTCCTCCTTCTCCTCCCTCTCCCTCTCCTTCTCCTCTCCAAAGGAAGGTAAATTTTCATGGCCAAAACCTGCCCAGTAAACTTGGGGTTTACTGGCTAGATTTCTTCCATCCTTCCTTCCTTCCTTCCTTCCTTCCCTCCTTCCTTCCTTCCTTCCTTCCTTCTTTTCTTCTCTTTCTTCTTTCTTTCTTTCTTTCTTTCTTTCTTTCTTTCTTTCTTTCTTTCTTTCCTTCTTTCTTTCTTTCTTTCTTTCTTTCTTTCTTTCTTTCTTTCTTTCTTTCTTTCTTTCTTTCTTTCTTTCTTTCTTTCTTTCTTTCTTTCTTTCTTTCTTTCTTTCTGTCATAGATTGGACCACAATAAATCCCTGCCCAAGTAGCACTTAATGGCTACATTTTGGGCCCTCCTGGCTCAGAGTGAATGTCAATAGTAACTATTTCTCTTTTGACTAGCAACCCTCAGGATCTTCCCCTCACTGCTTGATTTTTTTAATTAAAGGGGCCATCCCTTGACTCGCTTCTTAAAGAGGCCTATTCACTGAATGGGCATTATCTCACTCAAAGTGAGAACCTAAAAAGGCCCAGGTCTCCCATTGAATCTTGGGCCATCTCCAGGCCTCCTGATTGATATCTGGCCACTGGACCCAGGTGGCTCTGGGGGAGAAAGTGAGGCTGGTGACCTTGCACAGCCCTCTCTCACTCAAATTAAAGTCAACTGCAAGACATGTCATCATTTCCCTAATGCCATGATCCTCTTTGAAAATGAAGAACAAACACAATGATTGGACTAGAGGTCTTCTGAGTTCCCTTTCAGCTCTGGAACTATGATCCTGTATACTATGGTTTGTATGAAGTTTTGAATCATCTCGCCATGTTTTATATTGCATGAATGCAGGAATGCATTTCCTCCCAAATAAAAGTCTTTCTCTGTTACCTTATAGTGGCATGGAGTTGATGCTAGATTTCCTTAGTCTGTGCAGAACAACATAAGCTCCAGCAAATCCTATTTTACTTAAGCAACACAAGGTTTCAGCAACAGACAACTTTCCATCTATCTGAAGTGACAAAGCTTATTAACATAAAGACTGGTGACTAAATGATCAATTCTTTGGCCTTTGACTAGGAAACAAAGAATAGTACAAAATAACACTCATTTCTGTGTAGATCCCTTCTGCTCCTGCAGTGATGCTGACAAATTGTTGGGAAAGTGAGCAAAGAACATCATACAATTCCTAGACCATCTATAAACATTAATTTAGCTCCTATTCTAAATGTAAGATCGTATCAATATTGACCTTCTCACTATAAATGAAATGAAAGACAACATTGCACATTGGAAAGAACACTAGTTCTGCAATCAAGAGTTCAAATCTAACTTCTAGTCCTTATTATGTTTTGTGTCCTTGAGTAACTTAATGTTCTTGAGCCTCAGTTTATTATTCTGTAAAGTGAGAAGGTTGGACTCGATGGCCTCTGAGTTCACTTCAAATTCTCGATATATGCTTCTTTTATAGATGATCATTTCATTAAAAGCTTCAAATAAATGGAAGAATGGTTCACAAGTTCTCTTTTGATAGGCAAATAAAGGAGTTGGTAGAATTGACATTGTTTCACTTCCAAAGCAAACAAGAACTATCACATCTTGGGAAGCAGTAGTCTTGCATCGTGAAGCTAATAACATAATAAGCAAAAAATTCCTCAATTATGATAATTACTATTTATGCTCCAAAATCCATTGAAGAGCATGAAAAGGTAGGAAAACTCTCCAACTAACTTAGTAAAATAATTAAATAAATTACTATGTACTGTAGCTGAATAGTCAGTTACTTATTGTAAAGGTGAACATATGGGAGAACTACAAAAAGTATATTTAAAATTAAGGTTCAGGTTCAAACAATTGAAAGCTACCAAAGACATATACATTCACATTTATGTATTCTGAATACTTTCTTCAAGAAGAGAGTAGGGAGGTGTTGGACATGAAGGCACAGAATAACATCACAAAACAAAAGGTATTGATCATGTCCTAGCTCTAGCAGACAAGAAACTAGTACTTAATAATGGGGGAGTCATTTACAAATTACCTGTCTGTATAGTCAACTTGTTAAAGCAAACATTTTAATCACTAAATTAGGAGAAAGAATAAAGATGAGGTTTGTCTTGCTTTTGAAAATAGCTCCAATCTGACATTTAAAAAAAAAGAACTACTGAAGAAGAAAAAGAAGTAAATGGATAATCAGATATTAGCCCAACCACGATTTCTAAAAGAAATCTAACCACCATTAGTTATTCACTACAAAAGAACCTAGAAACTTCCTGAACCAGCAAAAATATAATTACCTTGAAAGTGAACTTACACAGAAACCATAAGAAATGCCAGTTCATGATATAAATTTGTTGATAAAATCTTACAAAGGGAAACTAGTGGAAGATTATTACAGCTCATAAGATATTGAGAGGGAAAAATAAATTTATAGAGAATTTGTCAATAAAGCAACTAAATGATATCATCTTGAGAGAATTTAAGGATAAAATTGGAGTTAAACAAAGTTTTGTCAAAATTTTTCAAACAAGTAATTTTCTCCAACAGTAACAATGGAGCCACCATTCCTGTAGCCTCTTCGTGGAGCTCTTTATGTGTTGTATTTAGGAAGTAGAGAGTGTGCTAAAGAAAGGGAAAGTGGAAAGGGCAATTACACAGAACCAAATATACACAGAGGACCATAGAATTAGGCCCATGATGAAGCTGACACAATTTAGAGATCATTGGAGAAACCCATTCCTAAATATCTGAAAGAAAGACAGTAAACTCTTTTCAGCTACCAAAATTCTAGACCACTCAAAGAGCAATTGAGGGACTCACAATTGATGTAAACAAGCTGCAACATGTGAACAATGATGCATACAAAATTTAGTCTAAAAGATGTTATTAAACACATGATAAAAAAAAGAATGAGGTCAATCAAGTAGCAAGAGTGAAGACAGGTCGACAGCTCACATTAGCTCCACTGATAGCAATTTCAAGATTAATTGGGGAATGGCTGAGCAAATTGTTGTATATGGTTATGATCAAATATTACTGTTCTTTAAGAAATGATGAGCACAATAATCATAGAAAACCATGGAAAGTCTTGCACAAAATAACAAAGAGTGGAATGAGCAGAACCAAGAGAACATTGTATATAGTAACAGCGATATCATTTTAAGAATGATTTTGAGTGAATTAGTCATTTTGACCATTATAAATACTCAAATTAACTATAAAGGACATAGGAAGAAAGATGCTATCTGCATCTAAAGAAAAAATGGATAAATAGAAGTATGTATAGAATAATTTTACACACATTCACCCACACACACCTATTTGTATCTGATGGTGGCCATGGAGGGAGGGTTAGAAAGAAAAAAAGAAAAAAAAGAAATTTGTATGACAACCTTGTTGCATATCTAAAAGGAACTGCAAATTGTACATAGCAGATTTTGCAGTTTCATGTACAAGCATTGTTTTTATTATACTGTGTTTTGGAAATGCTTGTTTTATTCATAAATTAAAAAAGAAAATAAATTTTAAAAAACCATAGACCCTATAACTCTTAGTTGCATCTCTGTGGAGCATTTATAAGAAAACAGACAGGAATTGCAAAGAATGAAAAGACAGAGATGGAATGCAATATGTATTATTGGAGGGACATAGTTCATCGCACATCAATGGGATGAAAAATTCATTGATATATTTATCAAAGTAAATAAGTATAAAGGCAAGCAAAGTGGGACTTTTTGTTGTCTTTTGTTTTTGAGTGCTTCAGCACTAAGGCAATGGAAAGCCTTTGATTGAGTCTTGCCTTTGTTTGTAGAAAGGCCCACATTCTTTTGCTAATTAGGTCATGAGAGGTGTGAAACCCTCAAGAAGTGTGAAACCTTCAAGAGATGTGAAGTACTCTAATCCCGAAGAAGCTTATATACATTCTGAGGTTAGCATTTTGTTTGGGGCTGTCATTCACTGAAAGAGTGTTGTGTGATTTCATCAGAGGAGACTCTGGGTAGCCATTGTTAAGACGCTGCCCCCTCCTTGAAAATCCAGATGTTGGTGCTTCTCTTTTTAGTAACTATGTATGTGATACTTTGATCAGACAAAGCCTGTCTGTTGATCTGTTTGTAATTTCTGTTTGTATTTGCTCTGAAGTTCAAGGTGCTGGCTTTTCTCCCTGAACTAAGTGAATGATATGGGGATGTTTAATTAAAGTGAGATTTAAATTACACCTTAAAGTAATGTCATTTGCATAGAAAAAATCTAGAGCAGCACCTTTCTGACAAACACAAATTGCATCACAATTTTTAGAGAATATTCTCTTTTATTTTCCTACAGCCTCATTTTAGCTAAATTCAGAGGCCTCAAAGACTAGAAGTGATTCTGACCTCTCCCTTTGAGTTGTGGGACATTGTGTTGGGCCTTAACCTTTGTTATGTGTCATGGATGCCTTTGGGGGTCTGGTGAAACCTCCTATGGACCCCTAATCAAAACAACGTTTTAAATGCAGAAAATAAAATATATATAGGATAATAAAGGAAACTAATTATGTTGAAATAGTCATCTTTTTTTAATCAAAGATGTCCAATGTAAGTCCAATGTAAGAAAAGATAGTATGGTATATGGTTTTGCTCCCACAGAAGCTATCCTTATAGCTGAGTTAAAGTTTACCTACCAAGACAATGGCCATCCGGGGATCTGGGAAGCTAGAGAAGCTAAATGGGTTAATCAGTCCAAGCTTATCATGTCAGTTCAAGGGTTTGGTCCTGGTCAAGTGTTCAGGTCTACTAATCTGCATAATTTACATATGTTAAAGAGGGAAGGTAGGGGCAGCTAGGTGGTGCAGTGAATGGAGAGCACCGGCCCTGGAGTCAGGAGGACTTGAGGTCAAATCCAGCCTCAGATACTTGACACACTTACTAGCTGTGTAACCTTAGGCAAGTCTCTTAACCCCAATTGCTCTGCCAGAAACAAAAACAAAAAAAGAGGGAAGGTAGGGTAGTAAAGAATGTAGACTAATCCTAACTTAGACAAGGAAGATAGAACTAATTAATTTTACTTTTGCTTCTGTATCCTTATTATCCTACCTATATAAACTGTATAACCTAAGAAAACTATGTAAAAAGTAAAGAATATGAACTAACCATAACTCAAACAGGAGTGGAGGAGATGGTTACCCTCATTCCTGCTGCTGTATCAGTGTGAATGTTTCAGTGAGCACTGTACCTGCTGTCTCGAGAAAATAAAGTGGAAAATGAAGAAAATGAACAAAAACATCTGATTCATTATCAATTGGTCAAGAAAACCAGAGGTCTTTTTTTCTCTCCTGTGTAATCTTTGGTTTCTTCTTCCTCAGAGTGTCTTTTAATGCTAATAAAGAATTGAATTGTACACCTTTAAAAACATCAATCCACCAGCATAATGCTTTTGTAGTGCTTCTCTGTTTAAAGAATAATGTGTACCTACTCATTAGAAATCTTGGCAGCATCTTTCTCATATATATACATATATATGTATAAGATATAATAGCTTGACATTAAAAGAATCTTAGTTTCCACAAAATATACCTAAGTGTTATAGCTAAATTCTTCTTTTTAGCAAGAAAAAATGTATAAAAAAGAGTGAGTTCATGAGAACACAGATTGAATAATAGCCTTTTTATATTCTCATTCTACTTAATGACATGTTCTATTCCCCTGTACAATTTTTCCCTTTAAAATTTCTTTATAATTCATTTCTATAATTTTTATTTTAATAAATGTCTACTTTATCCTACTAGATGGTTGTAATACTTTATTCTATAAGAATATATGGGAGGTGGAAGAGGAAGAAATGACCTTGAACATATTTTATAGTAAATGGGAATGTGTGAAGAAAGAGCTATTACAGCTTCTCCGATAGAGCAAAAAAAAAAATTTTCCCTGAAAACTAGATGTGCTACAGGATTGTAGACCTGTCCTGGGACCTTGTTTACCATTTCACTTCATCATCTTCAAAGCACATTTACTAGGATTAGAGGCTACAATAAGCCTTTTCCAAGATGATAGGTATTTAGTTGTTGCTTTAGGGCATGCAGATGGACTCCCATGAGCCCTAGGACACTAAGCTTTGTGCTACCTGCAGGCACCAAAGCAGGTGTGTGCTCCTGATGGTGCGGCTCCAAATGGAACATACCACAGGTGATGCTAATTAAGGAAGCTAAGGGAAATATAAAGGAGCGCGCATTTTATTGCTGATGGTAGAGTGCCAAAGGTTAGTGAAAAGCTGGATTGTCTGCTGGCCCAGAGAAGATAAGGACACAAAGGGTACAGAAATGGATTTGAATACAGGCACTTATCAGCATGCCTTTTAAACTACATTATGCTGCATATAATGGTGTGCTTTTAGAACTAAAATTGGGAGTCCTTTTTATGAATGTACTAATTTATTAACATCAATTTATGTTACCATTTGAGCAGTTCCTCACATTGCTTTTGTTAAGAGGAGAGCTCTCAAAAACAACATTAGCCTGACCTTAAATAAAAGCTAGTACTTAAAAAAAACAACAATAAAAACATGCTGATGTTTAAATATGTTGTGTTATATATCAATACACAAAACTCTTTCCCAGAAGTTCAAAAATATTTATGTGATTTCAGTGGCATGTGCATTTTATAAATTACCACCTAGCTATGATTTAAAAGTCATTTTAAATACAATTATTCAGAGAAATGATTATTATATTCTACTCTTCAATATGATTGCATCTTTATTGATATTATTATCAAGTAGCTAAAACTAATACATAAATACAAATCAGAACTTGTCGAATATGTTGTGGGATGTTTTAAATTCGAGAGGTTTGTTCCTAGAGCATTCATTACAATTCTTTTTAAATTAATTCTTTTAGCTTGTAAGAGAGAACAATATGGTTTCTCAAAGGAAAGAGGAAAAGTAATTGACACATGGCACTCTACTTCTATGAGGCAAAATTTTAACCTTGCAGATTTCAGCTGACTTTGCCATGGAGCCTCTCGATAATAATATGATAAAGTCACTAGGATGCCAGTAGTATGAGAGGGTGTATAGTTTGTCATTAACAATCAAAATAATATACATTGAAAATTATTTGCTCCCCAAAATATGCTAGACATGAGGAAGACAGCAGACCACATCCAAAGGCAATACTGAGAGCTAAATAAATTATATACAATGAGCAGAAAAAAGTTATTTTTGAATGACATTTGCCTAAAATATCAGCTGGCTACTACCCTGGGAAAATAAATAAATGAGAAGTTAGATTCTGTCCATAGCTGCCTTCTCATTGCCCTGAAGCAGTATAAGTGTGGGATCTTTCAACATGAAGCATATGGTCACCATAGCAAATTAAAACCTCGCTAGACATCTGGGCTCTCAATGGAAATCTAAACTGGAATGGATAAGATTATCTCAACCTTTATTAGGAGTTTCACAAAGCTCATAAGAGTTGCAGGTATTTGAAAACAAATCTCTAACTTCAGACTAGGTTATGTGGATCCAGATTTTCTGTGTGAGAGTAAGCTATCCTCTTGGTGACACTTTACAAGGTGTATTCATTTCTGGTCTTGACTATGAGATACCATTTAATTCACAGAGATATAATTTTCTTAAACAACAACCAAGGGAATAGTTTCTACACCCAAGGGATATGAACCATTGTTCTCTTAATGAGGGACTATATGTTTGCCCAGGATAAGTATGAAATAATGATCAAGGACTAGAACATGAGTTACATTTCACTATTTCTAGGTATATTATTTTGGCCTTAAAATATAGAATCCTAGAATTTTAGAGCTGAAATGAAAAAGTCCTTTCCAATCCACTAAATTTCTCAAATAAAAAAAAAGCACAGAAAAATTAACTTGCCCCAGGTCAGAGTGCTAATTAGTTGTAGAACCATGATTAAAATCTATTTGTTCAACACACTTTCCAGTAATATCACTTGGTCTCTTGTGTCTTTAACTGGGTTTATCAAGTTGGATTTCTGTTTTTATGCTTCTTTTTTAGTTGTCATTTGTTCCATCATTTATAAGTTGCTTAGCCTCTGCTTTCATGTGACTCTTTTTCTGTCTCTGTTCACTCACGTTTTCACAATTTTGGGGCTCATATGAGCGTGTGGAAGTACATTTCTGTGCTTTCCACATATTGGAAAGCCAAATAAGCTCTATGGCACATACAGATCAAACTGTTATTTGTTTTTCCATAAGCTTGTTGTATATTTCATTTATGTGAATGAACAGATTAGCCCTCCACTAGAGAAATAAATTCCTAATACCATAGCTTCTCTAAATGTTTGAACTTGAAGGAACACTAGCAATTTTCTAGTCTAATCCCAATTTCAAAGAATGAAGCCCTCAAAAGTCAAGAACATTTTAGTGATATTGCACCTTATTTCTGTGGAAGCACATTAAAAACTGCCTTTTAGATATTAACAACATTTCATTTAAGGATTGAATATTTGTTATTTTATTTTTGTTCAGTTGTTTTAGTCATGTATGACTCTTCATGATCCCATTTTGGGATTGTATTGGCAGAGATAATGGAGAGGTTGGCAATTTCCTTCTCCAGCTTATTTTATAGGAGGAATTGAGGCAAATAGAATTGTGACTTGCCCATGACCACAGCTAGTAAGTGTCTGAGGCTGGATTTGAATTCAGGTCTTCCAGAGTCCAGATACGGTCCTCTATTCACTGTACCACCTAGCTGCCTCAGAATTTAATATAAGAATATTTTAATATTAAGAAATGATATCTCTGGGTGGCTAGTTGGTGCAGTGAGTAGATCACCAGCCCTGGAGTCAGGAGGACCTGAGTTCAAATCCTGCCTCAGATACTTGACATACTTACTAGCTGTGTGACCTTGGGCAAGTCACCTAACCCCAATTGTCCTGCCTTCCCCCTTCCAAAAAAAAAGAAAGAAAGAAATGAGATCTCTCTGGTCATAAAGCTCTTTCCAGACGTTCCCCTGTTTAATTATGTTTCTCACTAATGGAACACACACAATTTGAAATTTATACAGTTCTATAACTAAAAAAAGGGTTTTAAGGATTCTGACATACATGATACGAGGCATTTGTTATATGTTAGAATGTATCTTCAGATATGGTTTGTACTGAGACAGAGTTGGGATGGTCACAGGAAAATTGGTTGATCTTTTTCAAAAAAAAAATAAGCATGTTAATATTTTGTAGGGCTTGCTTTGATGGATCTGTGATCTCAACTATGTGAATGTTCTTGAAAACAATGCACATGTTAACTATTCTCATGCCAGGGGATGGATCTACCACCACTAATAAATCCTCCATAGAGCATCCCAATGTTCTAGAACCCAATGTTCTAGGCCTTGGCTTTAGGTCTTTTAATACTACATGAAACATTTTAAAGTCACCTCTGATATTGATTTCCAACAGCTGATTTTAATGGCTTACTGAAATACTTTCAAATATCTTTAGGCATCAAAAATTCCCCCCCCCCAAAAAAAATTAAATTTCCCAAAATAATCTCCCGGTCCTTTGCTAATACTGAATGGTACAGTGTTGTGTGTATTGGGGATGAGGGGCATGTGGAAGACTATTCCATTGATTTGAGGAAAACGTGCTTCCTCCACGGCCATAACTGCTGCCTAAAGCACCAGCCCTGGTTGGAAACTTTGTTGTAGGATAACTAGTCATTCAGCATGATCTTTAGCTCACTAAACTGTTCTAGTATTCCCCTCCCCAGTATTACAGAGAAAAGTAAAATGGACAAGGGACCAATGTAGTACATCAGTTTCTGATCAGCTTTGCCTTCTTACTTCTGTGATCCCATTTTAGTGTATTTCTTTGATAATAAATATTTCATAATTGGAATGAGTACTGAGGGAGACCTGACGAAACTCATGGTAAGTTAACAGCACAGTGATAGGTCACTGGACGTGGAGTAAGGAAGACCTGGATTCAAACCATTCCTCAGATCCTTGCTAGCTAAATGCTATTTCACCAAATCCTGACTTGACCCTCCGGCAGGACCAGAGAATGACTGAATATCTACTTTGCTGTCATATCTACTCTATTTTCACAAGTATATCTTCCTTCCACCTCTTTCTTAGAGATGATAGTCACCTAATGATATTACCATTGCTAATATGAAGAAATAAAAGCAATCTAGTGCCCCTTGGCTCCACTCAGAATCCCTGATATCTGAATTATAGGATGACTAACCAGAGTTTCCTTCTTAACCACTTCTCCCTGCATTCTCATACCCATCCATGTTAATCCATTCTTTCCCAGAACCTGTTTTATTGTTAACAAATAACTATTGATACTAGACTTGTTCTGTCCCTCGAGAAATTTTTTTCTATATATTTCACTTATTTATATGCTATATTGTTTCCGCCCCGCCCCCCGACCAGAATATAAGGTCCTTGAGGACAGGCGTGATAAAAAAAAAAAAATATCTACCAAGGATCTTCTCCTTCCCCAGAAAAAAAGGGAGGGGAATTAGGCTAGTTTTTCCCTAAAAAAGAACAACCCTTCCCTCAGAAAAAACTGAGACTTTATTGGCCCAGAGATGTTGTAAGACTCAAGCAGTGACCCCCTTGACACAATTTCCTCTTAACCTCTGACCATATTGATATGACTTCTTGGTCATCTAATGGCATAAAGGGCCCACTAAGTCACCATACCATTCCTTGCTGACCAGGTGTCTCTGAATATGGAGATAAAGCTCATATAATAAAACTCATACACCTGAGCTAAATGTTATTATATCTTCATTGAACATTATTTTTCATATTAGGAAAAAGTAAAGTTTTTGTTAATTATTCAATAACTTACATTTGCCCCATTTGATCTCAACATCAAATCTGGACTAATAGTGTGCCGGTCTAAGTCACACCTGCACCTAACAGTAGGAACTGCATTATTTTGCCCCTGTACCAACTTTTCCTAGCACAGATCCTGAAATATAGTAGATGCTAAATAAATGATTGTTGAAATTAACTGAATAGATATTTTATGCTGATTTTCCCCATTCAAATCATTATTAGTTAAAAATCTTGAAGCCTATTAGCACATATCATGGCCACCACCTCCTAAAGGGCATTCTCCTTTACATCACCTTGGCCACTAGAAAAATTGTTCATTTGTTGTTCATTCATTTACAGTCATGTCTAACTTCATAAATCAATTTGGGGTTTTCTTGGCAAATATATTGGAGTGGTTTGACATTTCCTTCGTCAGCTCATCTTACAGATGAAGGAACTGAGGTAAACAGGATTAAGTGGTTTGTTGAGGGTCACATAGTTAGTAAGTGTCTGAGGTCAGACTTGAACTCAGGAAAATGAGTCTTTCTGACTCCTAGGCCCAGCATTCTAAACAATGAATTCTAGCTGCCTGTTGAGAGTTAAATCAACCTAAAACATTGGTGCCTACTTAGTTTATTTCTGAATTCAGTATAGCCAATAAATGAATCATTGCTCCCTCTCTCTTGGCTGTTTTTGGTCTACTTTTGTGCTGGGCAAGCACATCACTCAAGACCTTGTTCCTCACAGGATATGGCTGTCTACAAAATCTGTCACGGACTCTAGCTTCTGTAACTCCAGCAACTTGCTTTCCTAACTTTCTGAAGCTCATAAGGATCTAACTGTATCCAATATTTCTTTACATATTAGCAGGAAAGAACAGACATAACAAAGAACACCAGACACACAGTCAAATGTCAGTGTCTGGGGTGGGGAGATAAAGGTCTGAGGCTTCTCCCAACCAGGAGGCTTACAGAATTCCTCATTCAAATGAATCCAGGAAACAAAAAGGGAGAGAGAATGCCTTGGCCAGCACCTTCCAAACAAGCCCACCTAATTTCAGTCAGCAGCCCATCAAAAGTCTATTTCTTTACAAGGTAGTTATCAGCCTGGAAATAATTATAGAATAGATGTGCATTTTCTGAAGCCCACATATGGATTGCATCAGCCATGCAAGCTGTTCATGCTCATAAGGGCTAGGTTTGGTCATTCTCCCATTACAGAAGGAAAAAAAATGCAGAGTTTTATTCTTTCAGTGATTGTTCTGAATGGAGAAAACATTTTTTAAATCATGTGAGCTTTAAGAAAAACAAAGCTTTTAAAGCCTAAATTTCAAATACTTATTACCAAAATTTCTTTTTGGACCTTCTTTAACTGTCCATCCACCTTTACTACACCATAATTTGTACAACTCTTTGTTACTGTTTAGAGCATTCATAAATGCAATTAGTCACCTCAGAATAAGAGGTGAATGAGCGATTTCACATGTAATTAAACAATTACCAACACAGCACCATTTAAAGTGCTTGAGCCCATGTGTTTTTTAAATTGACTGTAAAACATCCAAATCAGCTAATGTAAGATGAGATAGTATTTTGTAAGGCCTGGTCAATGGGTTCTATAGAGACATCAGGCTCTTCAGTCAAGTACCACAATTTTATTTCTGGAATGGGACCTGAGAAATAAAGTAAAAGAAGCTGAAAGCACACAAAATGGAAGCCCCCAAAGAAATCTCCATATGATATAAATTACATTTCTTTGTGGCAAGGAAGGGACATGTGGTTTTCAATTTTATTATTAATCTGTGCTTAACACAAGAGCACAGAGCAGCACAACAAAAACCACTTTGGATTCAATAAAAGATCTTTGTTTTCTAGATCATTTGCTGCAGTGATTCTTAAAAAGCCAGCATATTTTAAGAAATAAGCAAGAATGCCACAATTTCTTATTTGTTTAAACAATTTCTATTATTTTAGTTATGTACACTAATCTAAGGATTGATGGTGATTTTGTTTCTTTTCTTTTCTAGACTGTAAATGCATTGAGATGAGGATTGGTGATTTCTTAATTTTCTAGCTTCCTCAGAGCCTAGCATAGTGCCTTGAGCCTAATAGGCCCTTCACAAACTTGTTGAATTAAATTTCCAGTGTGAAATTGTCACTCTACTTCTACAACCAAGTCATTCCACTTTTAAAATGATAAGATACTTCAGCTTGGTGCCAAAGCACCTCAATTTGCATATGAAAAGGAAAAAAGGGATTTGGCACCCACTCCATATTCACTACAATATATCTAATCTCACCTCCATTAATGATTTCCAACTATTTTAGTCTGTTGGATTAGTGTAAGTGGGAGTGGCTACATAATTTGATGGGGAGTGGCTATATAATGTGATTTATTATAAAGAGGTGGGGAGGAGGGAGGGAGGGAGGATGAGAGAGACACACCGAGATAGACAGAGAGTGAGAGAGAGAGAGAGAGAGAGAGAGAGAGAGAGAGAACGCAATATTAAGTGCTCACAATGTCAAGCTAAGCAAAAGCACATCTAGTATTTGAACTAGATGCTTGGTAATGCGCTTGACCCTTCGCAATGCCTGTAACTATTTGATTATATTTAGGTAAATACTTGGGATTTCCAAATCTATATCTATGTCAGACTTTGCCTGTTCAAAGGGAGAACTAGCCATCAACTGTGCATAAACTTCAAAAGACTAGTTAAGTCACACATGCTATGAAAAAAAATTTTTGTAAGACTTTCATCAGCATTTTTAAAAAACAGAACTTATTAAAGATTCAGTAAAACAGCTCTATGTGACATTGACTTATTTGCATGTGTTTAAAAAATAAGAACTAGTATATAAGGAATTACAGAGATACTGTAAAAATGACTGGGTTCAGATCCTTCCCTTGACATTAGCTATGTAACCATGGACAAATCACTTCATCTTTCGGAGACTCAGGTTTAGACAATATTCTAAGGCTCAGGACCCAGACAATAATCTAAGTTAATTCTACCAAGTATATGTTAAGTTTAACTCTATCACATTAAAGACTGCTGGAATTATCATGTATGTATTGAAAAGTTCCTCTACTATGAGTTAGAAGATCAGAATCCTAGACTTAGTTTTACTTGAACAAATTGTGATTTGCAGCATTTCATTAATTTAGTCTGAATTCCCACATCTACAAAATAGGGAAGTTGAAATGTAGGTCTCTAAAATTTATCCAACTCTAATAGTTCATGACTATGAATTTGTAGCACAGGAATTATCAACAGTCAGGGTCACACAGCATTATTGAGTTTAGTTACTAAATCTGATGGCTTTTTTTCAATCTTCATCCTCCTTGAACTTTCTGTGATATTTAACACTCTCTTCCATCTAGTCCTCCTATGTACTCTTCTTCCTTGGCTCTCATGACAGCTCTTTATCCCAATTTCCTTCTACCTGTCTGACTAGTCCTTCTCATGATCCTTTACAGATTCAATGTCCTGTTTTCCTCAACATGCACAAAAGTGAAATACTTACCTTTCTTCCAGAGTCTACCATTCTGCTAGACAAAATACCAGCAACAGCTTTCATGTACGATCAAAACCTCAAAGGAAAAATAAAACACCTTGCCCACAAAATCAATTAGAATTCCTAGAAAAAATTATGTCCATTTCCTCCTGTAACTCATTTAATTTTTCCTTCAAGAAAATGGATGCTATACCATTTGGTATAGATATGTTCAGTATTGATATTAGTTTATTGTCTATAGTACCTTTTCAGCAAAATATATTTTCCTTGATTATCTCTTTTAATTAGGTTTATATATGATTTTACTTTGAGATCATGATTGCTACCCCCAACTTTTGTATTTCAGCTAAAATATAATAGATTTTTCTCCAGTCCCTTGTTTGAATCTGAGTTCATCTTTCTGTTTCAAGTGTATTTCTTGTAAACAACATATTGTTGGCTTCCGGTTTCTAATCCATTTTTGCTATCCTCTCCTATTTTATGGGTGAATTCATCACATTCACATCGACAGTTATGAGTTATTTCTCTCCATCCTAGTCTCTTCTGTTTATCCTTCTCTGTTTTTACCCTGTCCCCTCCATTAGAGTTTTGCTTTTGACCACCACCTTTCATACTACCCTCCCTCTTGTCCCCCTACTTTCTTTTAGCCCCTTCCTCTCCTATTTCTTTGAGTAAGGTGAATATCTTGAGTAAAGTGAATATCGGTACTAAACGGTGTGTGGATAGAGGAGAGAGAGAGAGATAGATAGATAGAGAGAGAGAGAGAGAGAGAGAGAGAGAGAGAAAGAGAGAGAGACTGAGAGACTTCGCTCCTTGAACTAGTTCAGATAAGACTGAGGTTCAAGTATTGGCCCCCACCCCTTGTTTTCTTCTCCGTTGTATAAAGTCTTCCTTGGATGCCTTTTTATAAGATAATTTTCACCATTCTTCCTCTCTCTTTAACCTTCTCCCAGTGCATGCATCCATCTTACTTTCCAATTAATTTTTTGAGATCATCTCAACATAATAAATTCACACTCGTGGCCTCTGTCTAAATAGACTCTTTATAACGTCCCTAATGATCATATTTTTAGGGGTTGCATGTCTCATCTTCCTGTACAGGAATATGAATAGTTTAACCTTGTGAAATCCCTTATGATTTCTCCCTCGTGTTTACCTTTTGTTGCTTCTATTACGTCTTGAGCTTAAACATCACATTTTTCTATTCAGCTCTGGACTTTTCATCAGGAATGATTTTTATGATCAGGTTCTTTTTCTTCTCTGCTCATTCTTACAATCTACTTCATGACTTTGGACTTCATGCTAGAATTGGCATCTGCTCACCTCTGAGGGGGATGACTAATGTAGGCTTCTGTCTTTTATGTTCTGCTGTTTTCATAGCACAGAGGGTAGCCTAACAATTTTGGTGCCTCCAATGTGAGGTGACCCCAGCAGGAGCCTGTTCACTATGCTCCAGGTACACAGATAGGAATCCTTCTCCCTCATGGCCACTACCACTCCCCTCTGTCCTGGAGCTATAACCGGGAACTGGGTAATGTGCAATGGAACTGCTAAAATACCACTACATCATGTCCCCACTGCTAATACAGCAGTCCCTTGGAATCTTTTTCTGTGCTGGTTTTCAGGATGCTAACGATCCCTGAGTGCTGGGCTGTACCATGCCACTATTTTTCTTTATTTTCTGTTCTTCTTTTACTTAAAAATATTTTATTGGTTTTCCAATTACATGTAAAGAGAATATTCAACATTCATCTTTGTAAGAGTTTGAGCTCCAAATTTTTCTCCCTTCCTCCATTCCATCCCTTCATCCCATAACAAGCATTCTGACATCAGTTATACATGTATTATGAGGTTAAACATAATTCAACATTAGTCATGTTGTGAAAAAAGAATCAGAACAAAATGGAAAAGCCATGAAAAAGAAAAAGAATGGAAAATAGTATGCTTTGATCTTCCTGCAGACTCCACAGTTCTTTCCATGGACGTGGTCAACATTTTCCATCACGAGTCCTTTGGAATTGTCGTGGATCACTACATTGCTGAGAAGAGTTCAGTCTGTCATAGTTAGTCATCACATAATGTTGTTGTTACTGTGTACAATGTTCTCCTGATTCTTCTCACTTCACTTAGCATCGGTTACATTACATTACATACATATAGCACAACTTCTTCATCCTCTTCCCAATTGATGGGCATCCCATCAATTTCCCATTTTTTGCCACCACAAAAAGAGATGCCATAAATATTTTTATACATGTGGTTCATTTTCCATTTTTTTGTGATCTCTTTGGGATATAGACATAGTAGTGGTATTGATGGATCAAAATGTATGCACAGTTTTACAGATGTTTGGGCAAAGTTTCAAATTGCTCTCCAGAAAGGTTGTATCAGTTCACAACTCCACCAAAAATGCATTAGTATTCCAATTTTCCCACATCTTCTCCAACATTTGTCATTTTCCTTTTCTGCCACACTAGACAATCTTATAGGTGTAAGGTGGTACCTCATGGTTGTTTTAATTTGCATTTCTTTAATCAATAGTGATTAGAAGTATTTTTTCATATGACTATAGATAGCTTTAATTTCTTCATCTGAAAACTGCTTATTCATGCCCTTTGACCATTTATTTATCAATTGGGGAATGACCTATATTTTTATAAATTTGACACAGTTCTCTACGTGTTTTAGAAATGAGGGCTTTACCAGGGACCATGGCTGTAAAAATTTGTATCCCAACTTTCTGTTTTCCTTCTAATCTTGGTTGCATTGGTTTTGTTTGTGCAAAAAAAAAATTTAATTAACATAATCAAAATTATCTATTTTGCCTTTCATAATATTCTCTATCTCTTGTTCAGTCACAAATTATTCCCTTCTCCATAGATCTGGCAGGTAAACTATTCCTTGCTCTCCTAATTTCTTATGGTATCACCCTTTATGCCGGAATCATGTACCCATTTTGACCTCATCTTGATACAGGATGTGAGATGTTGGTCTGTGCCTAGTTTCTGCCATAGTATTTTGCAGTTTTGTCAAAAAGGGAGTTTTTATCCCAGAAGCTGGATTCCTTGGGTTTATCAAACAGTAGATTACTATAGTCATTGACTATTGTGTCTTGTGTACCTAACCTATTCAACTAGTTCACCAGTCCACTTCTTAGCTAGTAGCATATAGTTTTAATGATTCATGCTGTATAGTATAGTTTTAGATGTGGTACAGCTAAGCCACCTTTCTTTGTATTTTTTTCCATTAATCCCCTTGATATTCTTGACCTTTCATTCTTCCAGGTGGATTTTGTTATTATTTTACTTAGCTATATAAAACAATTTTTGATAGTTTGATTGGTATTGGTATAAGTAAATTAATTTAGGTAGAATTGTTATTTTTGTCATAGTAGCTCTTCTTACCCATAAGCAACTGATATTTTTGCAATTGTTTAGATCTGACTTTATTTGTGTGAAATGTGTTTTGTAATTGTGTTCACATAGTTTCTATTTTGTCTTGGCAGGTAGACTCCAAACTATTTTATATCGTTTACAGTTATTTTAAATGGAATTTCTGTTTCTATCTCTTGCTGCTGAGCTTTATTGATGACATATAGAAGTACTGATGATTTATGTGGGTTTATTTTTTATCCTGCAATTTTGCTAAAGTTATTAATTGTTTCAAGTAGTTTTTTTAGTTAGCTCTCTAGGCTTCTCTTAGTATACTATTATGTCATTTGCAAAGAGTGATAGTTGTATTTCCTCATTGCCTATTTTAATAACTTTCATTTCTTTTCCTTCTCTTACTGTTAAAGCTAACATTTCTAGTACCAAATTGAGTAATAATGGTGATAATGGGCATCCTTGTTTGACCATTGTTATTATTGGAACACTTCTAGCTTATCCTTATTACATATAATGCTTGATGATGGTTTTAGATTGATATTGATTATCATTTTAAGGAAAACTACATTTGTGTCTTTGCTCTCTATATTTTTTAATAGTGATGGGTGCTGTATTTTGTCAAAAGGTTTTCTGGCAGCTATTGAAATAATCATATAATTTCTGTCAGTTTTGTTATTGATATGGTCAATTATGCTGATAGTTTTCCTAATATTGAACCAGGCCTACTTTCTTGGTATAAATCCTACCTGATCACAATTTATTATCCTAGTGATAAATTGCTGTAATTTCTTTGCTAGTATTTTATTTAAAAACGTTGTATCAATATTCATTTAGGGAAATTGGTCTATAATTTTTTTCTCTGTTTTGGCTCTTTCTGGTTTAGGTATCGGCACCATATTTGTGTCATAAAAAGAATTTGGTAGAACTCCTTCTTCATCTATTTTTCCAAATAGTTTATATAGTATTCGAATAAATTGTTTTTTAAATGTTTGGTAGAATTCACTCTGGCCCTGGAGATTTTTTCTTAGGTAGTGTATTTCTTAGAAATACTCAATTTCTTTTTTTCTATAATGAGACTATTTAAGTGCTTTATGTTCTCTTCTGTCAATCTGGGCAATTTGTATTTTTGTAAATATTCATCCATTTCACTTAGGTTGTCAGATTTACTGGCATAGAATTGGGCAAAATAGCTCCTAATTATTTCTTTAATTTCCCCTTCATTGGTGGTGAATTCGCTCTCTTCATTTTTTATGTTAGTATTTTTGTTTTCTTCTTGCCTTTTTTCTAATCAAATTAACCAAAGATTGATCTATTTTATTGTGGGTTTTTTTTAATAAAGCCAGCTCTAAGTTTTGAGTGTTATTTTAACAGTTTTCTTACTTTCAATTTTATCAATCTCTCCTTTGATTTTAATAACTTCTAATTTGGTATTTTATTGGGGATTTTTAATTTGGTCTTTCCATAGCTTTTTTAGCTGCATACCCAATTCATTGATCTACACTTTTTCTCTTTTATTCATCTAAGCATTCAGAGATATAAAATTTCCTTTAAGAACTGCTTTGTCTGCATCTCATAAATTCTAGCATGCTGTATGATTATTGTCATTCTCTTTGATGAAATTATTGAATGTTTCTATTATTTGTTGTTTCACCCACTCATTCTTTACACTTAGATTATGTGGTTTCCAATGAGTTTTTAATCTACATTTATACGGCCCTTTATCATATTAAATTTTTTATTACATCATAATCTGAAATTGATGCATTTAATATTTCTGCCTTTCTGCATTTGATTGTGAGGCTTTTATACCCTAATATACCCTAATATATGGTCAATTTTTGTGTAGGTGTCATGTGCCATTGAGAAAAAAGTATATTCCTTTCTAATTCCTATATTTCTATATTCCTATATTTCTATATCCTTCCCCTTTTAATTTTCTCCAGAAACTCTCCATCATATATAACTTTTCAAAATTCCATCCACCTGCTTAACTTCTTGTTTATTTCATGATCAGATTTATCTAGTTCTGACATTCATAGACATCTGACATTCATAGAGTTTTGCTGTCTATTTCTTCCAGTGACTCACTTAACTTTTCTTCTAAGTATTTGTTTAGCACTAATATTACTTCACTGTCTGTGGTACCTTTCATCAAGGTGTAGTTTCTTTCTTTATCTCTTTTAATAAGAGCTATTTTGCTTTTGCTTTGTCTCTGACAAGGATTGTTCCCCCTGCTTTTTTTTTTTACTTCAGCTGAAGTGTAATATATTCTGCTTCAGCATTTAACTTTTAGTCTCTGTGTATCACTCTGCTTCAGATGTGTTTCTTGTAAACAATATATTGTAGGATTCTGGTTTTTAATCCATTCTGCTGTCTGCTTCCATTTTATGGGAGAGTTCATTCCATTCACATTCATTATTATGATTACTAACTCTGTATTTCTCTCCCATTTTTTTCCCCCATTTTCCCCCATTCCCTGTTTCTGTCTCCTTTCACCCTGTACCTCCTCTCCAGAGTTTTGCTTCTAACCACCACCTTCCTCAATCTTCCCTCCCTCCTACCAGCCTCCCCTTTTCTTTCCTCTTTCCCCACCTACTTCCTGTCTCCCTTTCATCAGCCTCCCTTTTCTGTCTTCTTTCCCCTTTCCCCTCCTACTCCCCTATATGGCAAGATAAATTTCTATATCCAACTAAATATATATGTTATCCCCTCTTCGAGCCAAGTCTGATGAGAATAAGATTCAAACAATGTTCACTCCTCTTTTCTTTCTCCCTACTGTAATAACATACTTCTTTTTGTCAGTTCTTTCTCAGCATACAGATAGAGTCTTCCTTCATATATTCTTTGCAGTTAATTTGGAAATTTATAATACTCAAAATGACTTAGTCACTCAGAGTTGTTTTTAAGACAATATTATTGTTACTGTATACGTTTACTATGTTCAATAGAAAATAATCACCACAAACACTTAATGAAGATATGGTATATTATGAGATTCATTTTCCTTTAAAGCAGCCTCAATCAAAAGAAATTGCTTCATTTCCATGAGTGAACATTCTACATTCTATCCTTTACTCTCATAGTCTCTATTCCAGGCCTCCTAGAGAGTCATTTGGAATTTCAATGGGGGAAGCAACCACCAATACTTTTGCAACTCCCTATGGTATTTAGCCCAAATATTTGGGAGAGCCAAAGTCTTGCTGAAACCAATGCCACATCTCATGCTTTGATTACAAAGTTTAGTGAAAAAAAATCAATTGTGAAAGATTTATGTGATGATAAAAAGGCAAATAACCAGGAAAAAAAAGAATTAAATTTGGAATAAGTAGCTTTTTCATAGGATTGTTTAGTATTATAAATTGTAGAATAATGAATGAGGAATCATGACAATGGGGTAAGACATAGTCTTCTAGGGACATATTTGAGTCGTTGAGGAAGAGAACCCAACCTACAAAAGAAATAAGGATAGCAGCTGGCTACCAAATACAAGGGGCAACTTAAAAGCTGGAATAAAATATCAAATGGCTGAGCATCTAAAAGATAATGATCTTATGGGGGGAAAGAGAAAGATACAAAACTCACACACATATACTGAGAAGAGCATTTAGAAAAATAAAAAAAATTTGAGTAGAGAGATTCAATAGTGTTAAATCCTAAGAAAAGTGAGGAGTCAGCATGATTTTCCTCCTTCATTACCAAGAGGGTCCCAACAACATCCTTTCCTAGCTATAGATATAAGTTTGTCCATATATTCCACTTTACCTTTTACTCCTCTAATAAAGTTTATTTAAACACCTACTTTCTCCCAACTACCATGAGCCTATACTACCCACTTTACAGTTGTAAGGAAGCACATAGAACATTGACTTTAGAGGAAGAATAATCACCATCCACATGTGCAAATTGAGTTAAATAATGTCCTATTGCTCTCCCTGGGAGCATTTCCTTTTTTCCCTTCAGGGCTACATACACTTTTATCACATGTACAAGAGAACCGAATTTGGAATCAGAAGACCTGGATTCAAATCCTAACTCTACTTTTTACTACCCGTGGAACCCTGGGAAAGTTGTTCAACCTCCTTGTCTTTAGTTTTCTAATCTATAAAATGAAAAAGTTATGTTGGACGACCTCTAGGGTTTCTCCTAGTTCCATAATCATGATCCTATGATCATTTAGTCAGAATTGCTATGACACGAAATGCCACGCTTCATTTTAAAAGTGTTACATTTTAATTGGCCCTATCACCCTGTTAGAAACCTGGAAAAATCCTTCCTTTAAAAAAAAAAAGACGAGAATCCTCTCTCATTTGCAAATATGTTGAACAATGAGTAAAATGGAAAGACACTGTAATTAATTTTAGCCTGGCAACATTATCTAATGTTAGCAATGAAAATACCAATATTCAATCAGTTACAAGTTCTGCCACTACTCTTACAATGTGTGTCATGCCCATTTATTTCTGTCTATTCCAACTATAACCACTCTCATATAGGCCCTGGGGTTCTCATTATTATTTAAACTACTTTGACAGCCTTTTAACTGGTCTTCCTGCATCCATCCTTTGGACCTTCCACTCTGTACATCCATTGCAGGACTAATCTTCCATCTACATAAATCTAGTAATATCATTTCATTGTGCAGAATTCATCATGGTTCTCTGTTGCCTAACGAGAAAGTTCAGAATCATTTTCTTTTCACTGGCATTACCCTGTATTTCTAGCCTTAATTCATACTACTCCTCTCTACATTAAAAAAATAGATTATTCACAGTCCCTAAACACCTTCTTGCTTTCATGCTACCTTTTCTCATATCTGTTCCCTGTACCTGGTATGTCTTCCCTCCTTCTTTTCCTGTTGAGTCAAATGAAACTTATCATATTTCTTTATCAATTTCTTTAAAACCTTATTGTTAATAAATTTGTATTTTTTCCTTCTGGAAATCATGTAAGATTTTGTCATGAGACTTTTCTACCCCCAGTATACCAGAAGAGCACTAGGTTTGGAATTAGGAAGACCTGGGTTCAAATCCTACCTTAGCTATTTACTAGTTGTATGAATCTGGATAAATCACTTAACTTTTCATGGTCTCAGTTTCCTCATCAGCAAGATAAAGGGGCTAGACTTGATGGACCCCTAGATCATTTCTACATCTAAATGTATGAATAGTATGTATTTCTGTGTCATGTTGTTATCTGTGTATATACAATATCCTCTTTCCATGAGGGGAGGAAGCATATTGTATCTATAATTTATAATTTGCCTGATCCTCAGGACAGTGCACCATTGAATTTATAAAAATTATCAGACATGACCACTTTTTCAAGAAATTGATTCCACACAAGCTTCAGGGAGGTTTTCTACAAGGAACTGCAGTTTAGCCCTTTCCAGGTCTAAGTTCTACCATCCACTGTTCTTCGCCTCTATTGGAAAGGCAACTCCTATGTGTTTTGCTGATAGATGCTCTTACACATGCTGGGCAGGATTCCATTTTTTAAAAACCATAACTCTATATGCACAGAGTTGGCTTGTTAAGTGCCACTGCGTAGGAAGCAACCCATGGTATCTGGACGTTATATACCAAAATAACCCCATGATTACCAATTTTCTCTGCATGGAGAATTGAAAGTATATCTCATGTAATCTAAATTCCTCTGGAACACTGTCATTCCCAGAAATAGTAAAACTACTCTACAAAATATTCTGAATTTTTTCAGTTCACAAAAGTCAGAACTGTTTTGTGGTAGATGATCTATTGTATCTAAAGCACTAAAAATAAAAGTATTTGATTCATTTGGTAATCCAGTCATAAAGACAATATTTAATGCTTTTATGAAACTTCATCTCCAAATATTAATTCACCTTCAATTTCAAAACATATATATTAGATATACTTCCATTTCACCACAACTCTAATCCTTTTAATCCATACATAGTGAGGACAAAGGAATGGTAGTGCATATGGAATTAAACAACTTTAAAACTACTTTTAAAAAATATTTGGGAGTTTTCTAAAATCTAAAGTACATTTTGTCAAATGACATTTTCCCTAAATTTTAAATCCATATGTAATTTGAAAGAAACAGTTCATATGCCACTTCACATTCAGTTATATCAAAATTTAAAAAAAAAAAACATATCCTTAAAGGCTATTTGACATGTTAGAACCCTTTTTGATAAATGCCTTTAAATCTTTTACTTAAAAGAAGCTGTATTTCTTAGATGATTAAATTGGTCTGTCACTTAACAAAAAAGTTTGAAAATTTGAAACTTTCATTAGGATCAGGTATTAAATGAAGTAAAAAAAATTCCCTGCTTTTATGAGTTCATGGGATTTTAATCTTTACAATTGATTTCTAGTATATATTCAGGTGAAGTTAAGTAGAGTGTAACGAGTTCTGTGAGTAAAGGAAATGAATGATCTACTAGTCCCCGTAAAGAAGCTGATAGCAAATGAGGAAATGCTTTCCCCCCTAAGGCCAAGGAGAAGATTCTGTGTTCCCAGGGTGATATCTTAAGCTACAGGCCTGTAGAAATTTGAGGAGAAATGGATTGTTTATTTTAAATCATCTTAGGAAGTGTATTCTAGTGGGACACTAGATTTGGAGGCAGAGAACTTGAGTCAAATCCCAACATTGCCATTATGACCCTAAGAAAAGAATTATCAAGATTCTCATTAAAACTCTTCTTCATTAATGAAAGCAGTCAGCAGATTTGGCTAAATCAGTCTCTCATTTGTAGCATAGATTGGGACAGGGCTGAACATGCGCCCACCATTTAATTAGCCAATTATGACTCCTAGATGAGGAAACCCCCTCTGACAATGTTGGTCAACACGTTTTCTTCAAATTACAGACTTAGAAACTTACCTAGAGTACTAAAAAGATATTTGCCCAGGATCACACAACCAAAAAGTGTCAAAGGTGGGAACTGAACAAATCTTCCTGGCTTTGAGGTCAACTACACCATTCCATCTTTTGATAATAGCAAAATTGGGGATGGGGGAGAAGTAAACCTTAGTATTACCAAAGAATGGCAATCAAGAAAATATGAATAGTTATAAATGCAATTTACATTCATTATAACATATAATGAAAATAATTTACACATGCAATGGGGGATTCCTCCATGAAAGTTTTTTAAATAATACTTTCTTCTTTCCCAATTGCTTATAAAAAACATTTGTAACATTCATTTAAAAAATTAGCTCCAAATTCTCTCCTCTCCCCTCAACCTTCCTGAGACAGTAAATAATTTTATGTAGGTTATACCTGTGTAATCATGTGAAATATATTTCCATAGTCATGTAGTGAAAGAAAATGCAGACCTAACCTTAAAAAACCCAGAAAACATAAAGTGAGAAATAATATGTTTCTATCTTCATTCAGTTCTTTCTCTAGAGGTGGAGAGCATTTTTTATCATGAGTCTTTTGGAACAGTCTTGGATCATTGTATTGCTGAGAACAGGTAAGTCATTCACAGCTGATCGTTATACATACCTTATATGTAGGTACTCTGTGAAAAGGAATATAATTTTTGGTCACATATTTTATAAGCTGTCTTGGGTTTGAGGGTCAATTTTTAAAATTTCCTGCTTATTTTATTATTTTTTTTCCAAAAAGCTGGAACAATTTACTCTTTGTCTTACAGTTTCCATTTATGATTTCTTGAAATATAGTGCCGGAAAAATAAAGCTTTGAAAAAGTCCACTGTGATTCAAATTGAACTACTTGACTATATACCTTTAAATCCAAATCATTATGGCTTTCATTGAATGGCTAACGATAGGTTCCAGTTCAACCCCCTCTTCCTCATTATTTGGGTTTTGTTGGTTCTTAGTATAAATAGCAATTGTTTTCTGTTCTGGCCAGAAAATCTTTAAAGTAATTAAATTGACTAAATTGAAAGTCTTTAAATTGATTCCCAGATTGGTCAAGAATCAATCCCAGATTGATTGTTTGGTGATGGCAAATTAGGCTTCTTTTTGTCCCAATTCTTACCTGGACCTTGATCATTGAATGTGTATTTGTAAGGCCAATCAGTAAGTGAAAGATCTTTCCTACCCATTGAATGGCTTTCAGGTAGCCCATAAAGCCCCAGTCCCACACCTTTTTGCTAGTTAATCCTACGTAGGAATGATCGTTTACAGGAAGGCCCTATGGGGGTCGGGGCAGGGGGAGGTTACAGGATGGCTTGGCTCCTTGCTGCAATACTTTGTTATAATTGCCTTGTTGCTACATTGAGGTGAGCTTACTGGTTTTGGAATATAATGGCTACTATATGGAATTGGAATTACTGGTCCTGGGACTGCATTCCCTTGTGTCTAAATAAATGTTATTTTAAAAGTTTAAGGAAGTCCTCTGCCTTCTACTTAGATAATTTCTCTGAAACATTCAGGCATGTTCATGGTCATCCTTGAGGTCATAAATCTTGCCTTGCTGATATAGTATTGCCTCAGACAAAATGAGACCTGAGAAAGACTTTAGTTTAAAAAGGCCAAGGTCACCCACTGCATCCTGGGACATTGCCAAAACTCTTGGCTTTTGTCCTGCCACAGACTCCAATGACTCTGGAGGAGAGAGAGTGAACTGATGACTTTGCACTTTCACTTAAATCCAGTTCACTAGCAAGTTAAGACATCATTCTGGTTATGTCATTGTCCCTGTTTTAGAAGGAGGAATGAAAAACAACAATATTGGCAAAGCTTCAAGGTTATCTCTCTTACAAATAATGCTTGCTGATGGTTTTAAATAGATACTACTTCTCATTTTAAGGAAAGCTCCATTTATTCTTATGTTCTCTAGGTATTTTAAAAAGTAGGAATGAGAGGCAGATTTTGTCAAAAGCTTTGTCTGTTATCTACTGAGATAATCATATGATTTCTGTTGTTTTTGCTATGAATATGGTCATTATGTTGATAGATTTCCTAATATTGAACCAGTCTTGAATTCCTAGTATAAATCTCACTTGGTTGTAGTAAACAATCCTTGTTATATATGGTTGTAATCTTGCTAGTATATTAAGATTTTCATCAATATTCACTAGGGAAAGTGGTCTATGACTTTCTCTGTTTTTCCTCTTCCTGATTTAGGTAGAGCACCATATTTGTGTCATAAAAGGAATTTGGTAGGACTCATTCTTTGACTGTTTTTCCAAATAGTTTACATAGTACTGTTATTTATTGTTCTTTAAACATTTGGTAGAATTCACTTGTCAATCAATTTGGTCCTGGTGATTTTTTTAGGGAGTTCATTGATGACTCTTCCAATTTCTTTTTCTAAGATGTTTTTATTTAAGTATTCTATTTCCTCTTCTATTAATTTGGGCAGTTTACATTTTTGTCACTTTGATCCATTTTGCTTAGATTGTCAGATTTACTGGTATGTGTTTAAGCAAAATAGCTCCCAATAATTTCCTTAATTAACTTTTCATTTGTGATTCATTTATCCTTTTCATTTTTGATACTAGTAATTTGGTTTTCTTTATTTTTAAGTCAAATTTACTAATAACAGTTTCTACTTTATTGGGATTTTCCCCGTAAAACCAGCTCTTATAGTTTTTTAAAATTAGTTTCATGGTTTTCTTGCTTTCAATTTTATTAATCTCTCCTTTGATTTTTCAGGATTTCTAATTTGAGGTTAATTTGGGAATTTTATTTGTTCATTTTCTAGTTTGTTGTTGTTGTTGTTGCATGCCCAATTCATTCATTGGCTCTTTCCCTATTTTATTGATGTCGACATTCACAGATGTAAATTTTCTCCTAAGTAATGCTTTGCTATATCCTATAATTTTTAGCATGTTGTCTCATTGTTGTTTTTTTCTTTGATGAAATTATTGTTTCTATGATTTATTTTTAACACTCTTTAAAATTAAACTATTTAGTTTCCAAATAATTTTTAGTCTATCTTTCCATGGCCTTTTATTAAATGTAATTTTTATTGCATCGTGTCTGAAAAAGCTGCATTTAATATTTCTGCCTTTCTGCATTTGATTGGGACTTTTATACCCTAATACATGGTCAGTTTTTGTGTAGGTACTATGTACTGCTGAGGAAAAGTTATGTTTCATTCTTCCCTATTCAATTTTCTAGCTTTTCTAAAATTCTATTCACTCCCTTTACTTCTTTCTTATTTTTTTTTGTTAGAGTTATCTAGTTCTGAGAGGGGAACATTGAGGTCCCCCATTAGTATAGTTTTAGTGTCTCCCCCTATAACTTTTTCTCCTCTAACATAGTTCATTTAACTTCTCCTTTAGAAATTTTGATGCTGTAAAACTTGGTGCATGTATGTTTACTATTGATATTACTTCATTGTCTATGGTACATTTTAGCAAAATATAGCTCCCTTACTTACCTCTTTTAATTAGATCTATTTTTGCTTTTGCTTTGTCTGAGATCATGATTGTTACCCTGCATTTTTTTTTTACTTCAGCTGATGCATAATGGATTCTGCTCCAGCCTGTTATGATATTCAGTATGTGTCTCTCTGCTTCAAATGTGTTTCTTGTAAATAGCATTTGGCCAATTCTACGTTTTAAGGTGTTGTTTTCTTCAGTGAATTTTTGTGAAATCTCTCATTGGACCTGAAAAATAGATCAAGAAAACATTACCAGCCCTGGAGTCAGGAGGACCTGTGTTAAAATCCAGTCTGAGACACTTGACACACTTACTTGCTGTGTGACCTTGGGCAAGTCACTTAACCCCAATTGCCTTGCCTTCCCCCCTCCAAAAAAAAATTAAATTTTAAAAGAATTATTGGGTTATCTGAAAGCCCTGATTTTAATAAATAGCCTAGACATCATATTTCAAGAAATTTCTAGGAAAACTATACTGACATGCTAAGACCAGAGGAAAAAAATAAAAATTGAAAAAAGTCACCTCCTGAAAGAGACACCAGGAATATTATATCCGAATTCCAAAACTCTCAGGCCAAGGAGAAAATTCTTCACATAGTCAGAAAGAAACAATTTAAATATTGTAGAGCCATGGTCAGGATGACACAAGATTTATCTGCTTCTACGTTAAAGGATTGGAGGTTTTGGAATATGATGGAAGGTAAAGGAGCTAGGATTACAATCAAGAACAACCTACCCATTGAAACTTCCAGAGAAAACTAGATATTTGATGAAGTAGAGGAGTTTTAATAATTCCTCATAAAAAGACCAAGTTAAACAGAAAATTTGGTTTCCAAATACAAGACTAGAGAGAGGAATAAAAAGGTAAACAAGAAAGAGAAAATATAAGGCATTCAATAAGGTTAAACTGTTTATATCCCCACATGAGAAATTACAGTTGTAACTCTTAAGAACTGTTTCCCTATTAGGATAGTTTAAAGGAGTATACATAGAAAGAACAGGTGCGAGTTGACTGTAATTGGATGTTTTCCAAAAACCAGAACAAATGAGTGAGAAAGAAGAATGCATTGGGGGAAAGGGGAAGGGCGAGGTAGAATGGGGTTTATTATCTCAAATAAAGAAGGCATTAAAGATCTATTACAGTGGAGAAGATTGGCGGGGTGGCAATGCTTACTCTTATTGGAATTGGCACAAAGACAGAATAACATACACTCTCAGTTGGGCATACCCAAAGTCACTTTTTTTCCAGTTGTGTTTGACTCTTTGTGAACCCATTTGGGGTTCTCATGGCAAAGTGTGGTTTATTTTTAATAATAAAATATAGCAAAATTTAGATATTTTTTTATTTTATAAAGCTTATTCTAAATATGCTAGATTTTATTTTTAGACTACCACCTGATTTTTAAAAAATTATTACTTATTAGTTTGAATTACAAATTTTCTCCCCATTTTTACCCTCCCCCCCACTCCAAGATGTTATATATTCTGATTGCACCATTCCCCAATAAGCCCTCTCTTCTATCACCCCACTCTCCCCCCCCATCCCCTTTTCCATTACTTTCTTAGATTTCTATGCCGCTGTATATCTTATTTCCTAGTTGCATGTAAAAACTTTTTTTTGAAAATCTGCTTTTAAAACTTTGAGTTCCAAATTCTCCCCCCTCTTCCCTCCCCACTCACCCTCCTTAAGAAGGCAAGCAATTCAA